>JAQFVV010000039.1:2150975-2750975 GCA_028023455.1 Epiperipatus broadwayi | reverse complement strand
CAAGTGATGAGTGCTGGTTCAGCATGAAATATGGACATTGGTGATTATTTATCTTTTCTACATGTGTGTGATCATGTGTATCAGCAGTATGAGATAGTGTGGATAGTTGAATGCTGCTTGAAAGTCTGAGTTCAAATCCCCTATATTTACAATTAAGTTCCAGATATAAGAATGCCTGTATTTCAAATCTTACAATTATTTAATTAATAATTTTTATTAGTTATTCATTATACTAGAGATTATCCAATAATAAATATTTCTGTATTAATATTTTCAATACACCATTACAGAAATAATACAATTATTTAATATTAGATTCTATACTACTTAGTTTTACGAGTAAATAAGCAATTGTGCAATATGATACTAAATGCCAAATGACTTACAGTGAGCTGACAAAGGCAATAATTGATATAACAGAAATATAGTTTTAATTTCTTTTTGTTTGTTATGCCGGTTTTACAAAATTTGAATTAATTATTTTAATATAATTTTTCAAAAATAGTTTATCGTTTGCTTAACACCTGTATGTCCATCCAGAAATATTAGAGATACAGGTACCATAGGTTGAGAATTGTTACTCTCTATGCATTGCTGTAGAAACTGAACAACCTTTCTTTTTATTTTCTTAATATACAATCATGTATATAATATTCATAATTATATGATTTCTATATCCAATTTGGCCCCTCTCTTTCCTTACTTACTCGTATAAAATATTTTTCTACCCTATTTTTTTTAAACGTCTCAGTAATTCTATCTTTATTTTGTTATTTTCCTCTCTTCTCCTCTATTTTTTCTGGTCTATGTAATATCAAAGTAAAGACTCTCTCAATTCAAATAATGTTATATCCATAAAAGAAATTTGTGTTTTGAATTAAAAGTTTATTTTTTTGCAATTTTGCATTTAATTTTACCCTCCCCCCTCTTCATTTAAAACCTTTATTATATTTCATTATCTCCTCTAATTTTATTTTAGAATTTTTTTTTTTTTTATAGAAGTCATTGCATTCTGTCAAGGTGCATGTGGGTCAGTTCTCCCAAACATTTTATTCCAAGTTAACTACCCAAATGGATTCTTTGCCAAAAATGTTCCATTGACAAAGATATTTTGAAGTTATTTCTAAGCATGAATAAATGCGAAGGTTTGGTGATCTAGTGTTTTTTCTTTCACAACAGCAATGCCATCTACTGGAAGTTTGTAACTAACAGATGCCAGATGGTAGAGCTTAATAAATCTTATCCTATCTGGCATCTACATGGTGAAAGAAAAAGAATATAATGCTAAAACAGTCATGTGTATAAGTAGGAGTCATGTGATATTTTATTGATTTAGTAATTTTATCATCAAAAATGAAAACTATTTTCACTGCATTAATTATTTCAATATCTACTAAATATATTCTCAATATTGTTTTTTATTTTTCAAGACCTTTTGACTATCATTTATGATAAAATTATTTTAAATAAATTTATTATTGTATGCCCCCCCTCCTATTTGTAATTAATTCCTTAATAATTAAATAAAGTTTTCTTTTTCGAACAATATTAATGCATGAAGAAATTTGACCAATGTGAACTTTTGCAATCATTTTTACCATTATTATTTTCATTTTATTAATTATACTGACATCTGATCTTAACTTTTCTTGCAAAACTTTTCAATATCTATTTATAAATATGCCTAACACATTCCAACTGCAAAACTTTAAAAAAGTATAAAAGAATTTTATATTTATGATCATATGCACTTAATCATACAAAGTTTTAACAGACATAAAAATGCTTCAACATTTAAAAAGAGGAGATTAATATCACTATAAATGTCACTTATATTTGGTTGAAAATGTCTTCTTATTTTAGTTTTTTTTTCTTCTTCTGAAAGAAATTGGTTGTGGTTTTCTCTCTTGCTTTTAAGCAGAAAGAAATAAAAATTCTCAGAACTTAGAAGACTTAAAATGTTTTTGACAAGGTTAATCTTGAAACATCTTGAGTGATCCAAACTCTTCTTCCAGAATCATTAAAAGCATCAATACGGTAAAATCAGAACAACATTTAATGCTATAAAATATTGTCTGAAATTCTGTTGTAAAATATATTACAGTCTCTAGATAAAATTAAAAAACAAAAGAAATAAATAATACTTTTTTATTTCTATGTAATGATTTAATTCATTTTAATTTTACCCCCCCCCCTTCTATATAATAAGCTAAAACCCTAATAAAACAATTGTTGCATGAAGGCATATCATTTTGTCTCAGAGATAAGATATTGAATAATGATGCCTAATGATTTAAACTCAGGTAACTTAAAACAGTTCCAGAATTCTTTGCTAAGATGCTCCTTCAGTTTTTAAATGAATTAAAAATTATTTTACAGCATTCTGGATTATCTAATAACTTCAAATACCTTTTTAAATTTGTACCATTCAACAGCATGGATATCTAGTAATATTTCATATTATGCCATGTCTAATATAAATTGATTATAGACAACTCCAGCATAAGATCAGTGATGATTGCAAAAATAATTAAAGATATACAATTTTCTGATAACTAAAAAGGTAGACATTCATATATTGGGAAGAGTGGTTATTTATTTGCAAAAGAGAAGAAAAGAACATAACTGATGTTATGACAGAATTAAGACAAAACTAGCTAACCAGCAGTCAAGCGTTCATGGTCGAGAGGTCAGCACGGCTGCCTTACAAGCAGTTGTCCTGGGTTAGCGGGTTTGCTTCCTGGATGATGCTATGACACAGGAAAAAAAACAAAACTATATAACAAACAACTTTACTTTTCTGTATTTTGTGATCATGAAATAATATATCATATTGTTTAATAATAAATTTTACATGAAGAAAAGTGTTAATAAACAAACGATTGAAAATGCATTATTTAAAAAAAATTAAATATCTTTATTGCTTGAGAGTTCGTAAGAAGTGAAGTTTATGAATCAGAGCGGTCAGCACTTGAACCAATATGAGGATATTCTACTCCTGAGTCTGACAAACTACTACTTTGCTAATCCATGTCGGGTAAAAAAAAAGCACACATTGCATTATATAACTAATTAATGAACTGCAGAACTTTTAGTTTAAAAATGTACCATGCTAGGAAGATGATATGAACAATTTTCTATCATGTGAGGCTTACAGTTTTATGCATTTGTTAAAAAAAAATTGTAAGGCTTTATTGTTTGGAAGTTCATAAGAAATTTGAGCACCAGATCTGCTAGCTCTAGAACTGATCCTGAGACCTCCCGATTCCATGTCGGAAACTCTACCAACTGCAGGGTAAAAAATGCTAATGACTTTACTACTTGAGAGTTCATAAAAGTTTGAACACCAGAACTGTGAGTGCCAAAATTGATCCTGGGACCACCCGATCCCAAGTTAGACACAAAATGCACCAAACCAAGCAGGGAACTTGTAAAGAAATTTGTCACAATACAACTGAAAAAACACCAAATAATATTCACTTTACATGCATACACTATGGTTTATTTATTACATGTGATCTAAAATACAGGTGTAAATGTTCATTTCCTTAATGTAAAAAGTTATTAAACATGGCAAATAGAGGGCAGTTCATTTATTAATTAAAACAGACTCGGTGATTATGATATCATTTTATATTTATTCAGTGTAAAAGTATTATTAATCATTACTTATATAATATAACTATTTATTACAGTTTTAAAAATAAGGGAAACATCTTTATAAAATTAATACCACTACTTTCAAAATCAATTTTATTTAAAATATATAGGCTGATTTAAGGATGCTCTATGTCTGTTGTTGTTCTAGATCATCGGTCAGCAACCAGTGGTTTACGGACCACTGGTGCTTCTTGACATAATTTTAATGCTCTGCAAAAAAATTCAGATAGTATTTAAACTCACTAAGCTAATTTAATAAAATTTTAAAATAAATAATAAGTTTTGTTTAAGCTGTATTATTGTATGTAAAATAGAACAAGAACATTATTACATTGCTAATTGATTTGTTACAAAATACTGCAGTGACTTGTAAAACATCTATCTCAAATACCGACTTCTGTACAATTGACTAGGCATCAAATTTGACTACTGTGCACCCTTGGTAATTGGGTGAACTAAAACTCAAAAATTTTATTAAGAATTTTGAAGGGAAACACATCTACAAAAATTAGTAACGAATACTAATTAAAAAATTACACATATAAAATGTAACAAATATGTATTTATACATTCATTTATTTTTATGAAATAAAATTAGCATTATAATAACAAAAAAACAAAATAAAACATAATTCTTTAACAAATTATAAAACATATAAATATTAATATATAAATAAATACATATGTATATCATACTCAATGCTCATTTAATTCATATCTTTAAAAATTATGTTAGTGGTCCGAAATATGTAAAAGATTGCAAACTGTTGTTCTAGATAACTCTATACAAAAAAATTGAAAAAACTATAGGAAATGATCATTTTCCTATTGTGAAAAGTTATTGAACATGGCAGCTAGAGGGCAGTTCAACTGTTAATTAATGGTAATAGCAAGGGAAAAGGCTCAAATCAGATCGCTAACAACAAGGGAATATACACATAAATGAAAAAATATGGGTGATTTAGTCTGTAAGTTATGTAAGAAAGGCATAGAAAATATTAGGTATCTAATAATTGAATGTAAATGCCTACAAGCAGAAAGGAAACAAATAATGAAGTTATGGGAGAATAAATATAAACAAAGTGATTATACATAAAATGGGTTATTGGTTTTTATGCTGGGTTTGGGAAAAGATAAGTGATATAAAGACCATAGAGTTGACAAAGATAGTGTTGTGGAAATTGGATGGAGCAAAATAGAAAAGAATATGGGAAAAACTTAGGGTGGGGAATGGAAAGGGGAGGTAAGATGGCTCATAGGTTTCTCTGGGCATAGTGGCCAAAAGATTCCTGACTCCGAGAAAAGTGAAGCCATAGTGCATCACATGACATAGATTTGATTGTAACATGACTTTATATTTAGACAGTATAAAATTATCATTTATCATTACATATATATTGTGCCCTTTTCTATAGGTCAATGATAGTTATAAATGGTCAATTATTAAAAAATTTGAAATTAATATTATAGAGTATTTAATATTATAAATTATAAATAAGCAATAAAGGGTTAATGTAATATGTTTAATAATAAATATTGTGATGGTGAGAATTGCATCTAGTTTTATATTTTCTAAATTATTTTTCAAAATTTTATATAATCATTTTAAAATAATATAAGTAACAAATTTATTCAGACAGATAAAATCAGACTAAACACCGGAAATGATTACGTAACTGTCTGGAATATTTTATGTATAAGCACTAGTTTAAGTTAATACTAATAATTAAAATATTTAAATAGTATATTACAGAACTGGATGGAATTGTCACATCATAATAAAAATAAGTAGCATATATTTTATTAATTATTGTTTCAAAATTATTTAAAAGTAGTTAAATTGTGATAGATAATAATTAATTTGAAAATAATAATAGGTTAATATTCAAGTCTATTACATCACAATTTTAAAACTTTGGAAATTATCTATAAACCAAAGTAAGAATTGACCAATAAAAAGATAGATCTTGGCAGACAATAAAAATCGCGCCAATTAATTGTATAAACTAGGAGAACAAAAATGTGTTGACTCCAGAGCAGAGGTAAAATTTTAAGCTCTTTAAAAATTTCTTTCTTTCTTCAATTTCGTAGTCAATTTTATTATAACTTTAATAAATATCTTGGAAAGAAATAACTGATAATTTTAAAACTTCCGAAGATAATCTAAGAATAAAAATTTTACTAAAGTTCTCATAATAATGGTTCACTAAAGCCACAGTTACCTGCCAGTGTATTCTATTAAAATATAATCTAAATTTTCATTGAAAAATGGATGGATTCTTAAAACCAATTTATAAATTTTGTAATATTTCAAAAATGTTTATGTTGTTCATTGATATCGTTTGTCTAGCGTATCACTATGATAACTGCTTTCGTGCGTGTAAAACTAATGAAAGGACATTATGCGCAAAGCTAATGAATTTAAGGAAAAATAAAAATAAATATTATTCGTGTAAGAATAAATGGTCAAAAAGAACATTATTACTGAAATAATGTGAATTGCTTTCTTTAAGATGACCTGAATAAACACTCGAGAAATAGTTAAAAATTAAAATTGTTGTATACAAAAGAATAATGAATAAAAGTAAAATTACCAAGGAAAGTACTTGTCTGAAGAAGAGAAAAAAATATTTTACTGAGAAATAAATATAAAATATTGGATCCATGGAAAAACGCAATTGGTACCGCAATGATATAAATACTTGTAATTCTACTAGAATAAAGATGCATCAATGCGCTGAGGTAATATTCGTCTGAACATTAAAAACTTCGTGGGATAACTAAATAAAATATTTTTAATAATTTTGAATTAAACATTGAAGCTAAAGATCGCCTAAACAGTTAACTAAATGAACTAATTTATTTTTAAACTTTAATAATCAGAAAGGAGAACATTCGGATAAAAGAAGAAATAATAAATATTATTGGACTAACCAAGAATTACCACCAGAAAATATGTGATTATGGTTTAGATTATTTTTTCTTTATTAATCTAAGTTAAACATTAAGTTTAGATAGCGATAGGGAAACAAATACATTAATTTGCAATATAACATTATATAAAATAATATTTTTTGATTTTGAATGTTCAAATAAAATTGTATGTGTATGAAAATTTTTGTATGTTTGTGATGCTCGAGGAGGAAGAAACCTACTACGAACTCTAATAGGAAGGTAAAAGATTATTTTGGTACATTTTATGGTTATTAATAATATAATGTATGTTTTCGTTATTTAGATCAGCTGTGAATTGAATGAATGTAATGAAAAGTTTATTGTTATAGTTATTGTAAAACACATTTTGAAAAACAATACTCTAAACACTATGAGATGTAATTAGATTTTTAAAAAATATGCATACTATACTTATTTTATGTGTGATTAATGTAGTTCAATATAACTGATGGTTATGTCATATTTTTCTGTTAATTTTTCCGATTAGGATATTTAAGAGTTATTTAATAAAATGTAGATGTCGAACCTACAGTGTAATAAAGCAAGGCAGATTATTCTTATAGCATAGGGGAATGTTTTATATTAGTGAATTTTGTTTATTGTTTTAAAAAGGTAGTTAGTTTTATCGATGTTGGATACAGTAAAAATCTTGAGAGATAGTTTGGGTAGTGACTTGGTAGTACGTGGGGATTCGGAAACCAAGATGATGTATTAAAAAACTAGGATGCTACAGGGAATGAATAATAAGTAGTTTTTTATATGGTAATCAGCGTAGTTAACAAAGCCCTACGACTGTTACACATGTTGTCATGGACAGTGTTTATTTATCTTTCTTGTGAATCTTATTAGATGTTTGGTGAAGCTGAATAAGTAGCTGCCACATCATGCTTATTGCCAGGGTTATTAGACAAGGAATGTCGGCCCTATCCGCACTGTTCCATACATTTTTGAAGTATATATTTGATGAGTTATCTATCTATCTTCCCAATATCCTATACATCTTCGCTATCTTTATCTGTATTTCTAGCAACTACATCGTTATTTGATGTCTATTGAAAAGAAACATTAGATAATTTTAGAATGTATGTCATGCTGTATTTGAAAATAAGAATAATTAGGTATTAACAAAGAGTAGATTATAATTACTGACAAAAAGATGCATATGTCTTAAGAAAGGAAGAAGTCAGAGAATTATTTTAATTTTGAGAAATGAACTATAATTTGATAAAAATATACCCAAATAGAAATATATAAAAATATTAAAAATGATTTAACGTTTTCTGATTGTTGATTATAGTTAAAAAATATAAGTATTGCATATTTAAAGAATGTAATAACATTCAATAATTATAATATATGTGAAGCTAAAACAGGTGATGAGTAAACTCATGTGATGGCATTATACATGAGTATGGCTTATGAATAAATGTAATAGAGTTTACGAGCATTAGATAACAAACGTAATAGGTAGTAATGATATTTGCACAATATGCAAAGTGACTCAAATAGAGTTATAAAAATGTAATTTTCTTTAAAGGGAAAACCATATCGATTGTAAAATTTATAAAGTTTTATAGATGATGTTTACCCACATATGTAACTTATAATACGGTAATGTCAATATTAAAAGGTAAAGAATAGTATTACCCATGAAATAGTTAAACTAAGTAATAGAATAAACTTGATAAAAAATAAATGAATAACTTATAAAAGTATAATAATTTAAAGTAACTATAAAAGATATCTAAATTGTATAATTTAACTTTTGTAATGTTAAAAGAAAGGAGGATATCCCTTGTAAATAAATGTAAATATATTTGTTTGTTTTATCTTAATTTTGATTGTTGTTAATAAAATTCTAAAATTTGTTATTAAAACTTGTGTCTGAGTTTTGTTTTCTCTACATCATTGCATGGATTCATAGGGTATGTTTTACAATCATTAAACTAAGTATATAATTGTTTGCACAAAATATGAATAGCAAAGTATATTTAATCTTAAAAAAGTATTGATGTTGTATGGTTAATAATTATAAAATTACATTGCATTATTGGTCATAGATCCATTGTCATAGTAATTTGCTAAATTATATGCTATTAATTGCCACTTGCTTCATTTATCAGATTATCTAAACATTGCCACTTACTAATTTATTTTATTGCGATAAAAGAAAAGCTGTACTAGTTAGATTAAATAATGAAGATTGTGATTATTATTCTTATTGTTTTATTATTAATCTAATTTCAGAGTAGTAAATTATGACACAAAATCCCTTATCATATTTTGCTACTTTATTTTAATTTAACATTGAATAAATTTAAGAACCTGAGATTATTTTATCTGAGCTAGATAATTACTATTATTATTATTATGATAGATAAAGATTAATACTTTAATTGTTAAATGAGTGTAGTGATTAGAAGTTGCAGAAGTCATAAGAATACTATGTAGTTATTATATGTGATAATAGTAAAAGGGGGGATAGTGTTCTTATGCCATTGAGGTGGTATTCTATGGAATATTATCTCAATGCAATCTACTTTGTCACCTTATTTCCACTTCTAGTCTTATGAATTATAAAATAATTATTTGAGTAGTTTAAAACAGAACCTAAGTTAATTTTAAAGAAATCTGAGCTAGTAAAACATTTAATTGACTATCTCATTAATTATTTGAGCTAGAATCCGGGAAGGCGATTTTCACTAGATTATATTATATTATGTTTTATCTTTAGGGGAAGTGGGGATAAACATAATGTAGGGCACAATATATATATATGTTTAAAAGTCATTAACATATACATATTTTTTTAAATAATTAAAATGAAAATAAAATCATAGCAAATCGCTCTCAACTAAAAAAATAAATCAAAAACATTAAATTAAGATCATTTTGTGACAGAAGATTAAAAAAAAGACGAAAGGTAGATTTAAATATATGAATAATACCCAAATTTAGTAATAAAATACTTATTAAACTGAATTTCGAAAAATAAAGATTTCAGAATACATTTAAAGCAAAGATAAATTAAAACTGTATGTTAAGGTATATTGTTTTATAAAAAACAAGATGCAAAAAAATGACATAGTGAAAATCTCAATTTACCCTGGAAACAATATTTTCTGTCTCATTTTATTATAAGACTATATATAAATAGGGATATAATAAGCCTGTGTGTTTCAATTATTACATAGTAGAGATGTCTGCCCATCCCTTGTATATGTATTAAATGGATTATGTCCTATATATGAGGGGTCAGATTGACATTAGGTCAACATGGGTGTGACAAGAATCTCGGCCGCAGGGTGGCCTTTGAGCGTTCCATTATCAGATTTTCAATTGGATGGACGGATGAAGAGTTGAAGTGTGGAGTAGATTGAAGCCTGACCATTAAAGTATGAGGATTAGCTATCTTAATATATATATATATATGCACTTATAGCATATACGTGTAGAGATGGTAATCTGGACTAAATGATGATTGCTGGTTTAGCATGAAATACGTGTATTGGTGATTATTTATCTTTTCAACATATGTGTTCAAGTGTATCAGTGTTACAAGATAGTGTGGAGAGTGGTGGGTCTTGTGAAAGTCCGTGTTCATATACCCTATATATTATAAATAGGGATAATAAATAAACAAATAGGTATATAAAGTAGTATTTTTTTCTTAAAAAAATAAAATGGAAAATCTACTTCTTATTTTAATTCCAATAGGACAAGATCAAAAACCAATTTTAAATACTTCATTAACTTTGAAATAAAACGGTAATACGAAACTTCTTTGTATTGCCACAAAGCAATAAACTAGCAATCAAGTTCTAACTACCAATTTAAAACAAACCATTATTAATGCAGAAAGAAAAAAGGTTTAATAAAGATTTTAAAACTAATATGAAAAAATAATAAGTAGAATATTTTTTTAACTTTAATGCCACGAATAATGACATATTTTAAACTATATTTCTATAAAAATTTTTTTTACAAAAATTACTTAAGAGCAAAAAATGATGTATGTAAATGTATGTGTATTAATTTAACCACTTGAAGGAAGGCTGAAGTAAATAAGTTTATTATTACTGCTGATCCTTATTAACGTATATAATTAGAACATTTCTAATTTAGAGCTACAGCATAAAATAATGAAACTTCTTATATCATTGCATTATATATATATTAATGACTATTCCTACATAAGGATACTATTGCATTGCTTTATAAAAGGCGGAAATAACATATATATTAAGAGCAAATTTTAACATTATAAAAAAGTAAATTGCTACATTTTGATTTATAACTGTCAAACTTATTCAACCACAACTTTGACACTATCCACCTCAGATAAACACACGAATGATTATCACTAATCATTTATTAAACTACAGATTATCTCTAGCCCAAATATAAATTTTAACCTTAGTTAAAGATTAATATATCTGATTTTTTTCACATTAAACACACACACACACACATATGAAGATATTTTCATTTATGTTTCCCACATGTAATATCTTTTACATATATATATAATCAGATATATGAATCCTTAACTGAGGTTTAAAGTTTATATCTAGGCTAGAGACAATTTCTAGTTTAATAAACGATTAGTCATTAATCATCTGGGTTGTATAGCTTCAAAGTTGTGGCTTGAGTAAGTTTGACAGTTGTAAATCAAAACATAATTTACTTTTGGTAAATACTATACATATAATAAAGATATACATGAAAGATGGTGACCTGGGCCAACTGATGAGTGTTTGTTTAGCATGAAATACATCTTTGGGATCATTTGTATCTCTTATTATATCGTTATTCACATGATTTTAAAAGAATGTGTGTTGCTGTAGAGGTTGTTTAATATATTTATATAGAAGAGCAAATTTTAATACATTTTTTAAATATTCATTTTACAGAAATTTGACCACTTATAAATATTTATGCCTATACATTTTTTTTTATATCTAAATTTAATACTTACTTGAGACTTTATAAATGTGAGTTATTAACTATTACTTCTTTCAAAATGTTTATATTGAACTTACATATTCTGTTGCCTATACTAATTTTTATCTAATGGATTTCCTTCAAATTTTGTGCATATGTTAGGTATCAATGATGATGCAATATGACATTGAAATAATTCACTGTTGTTCAGTGGGTTGTCTAGTCTAATACTGTTAGTAGTATAAATTTAAAAATACATATCAGTTTAGTAAATTTTCAGTGATGCATACTAGGCAATATATATATATATTAAAAATACACTTTAATTGCATATTCATTAAAAAGCATTTACAGTTAATTAAAATAAGAAGAAAAACAAATGAATGATGAAACATTTATTCTCTTTTCAATAATAAAAAGTTGCTTTTTTTAAAAAAATATTGCCTTCATAAAGAAAAATATTGTGGAAATGATTTTTTAATGCATGCAAACTTCATTTCAAAAACTAGATATATGTTGACATGTCATTCTAAATTTGAATATGCACAATTACAAAAAGACTGTTACAAAATATGCGAATACTAAACAAATATATATATAATATTTTATAAACAATGCTTTTACTTAATTTGAGAAATAATGCATTAAAAACAGCAACATTTTTTTTGCTTCACTCACAATTTGGGTTCATAAATTTAACTTGAAATAAAAGATGGGGGCATCCCTAAATTAGTTAATTCAACCACCAGTGGTTTGGTTTTTAATGCATTGCTCTTAAAATTAAATAAAAGCTATTTTTTTTAAATATATATAATTTCTTTTATATGTCAAAGCATTGACTGGGAAGTGAACCCGGGCCAGCTGCTAGGAAGGCAGCTATGCTAACCGCTAGGCCACCAATGCTTGAACATATATATTGTGCCATTACAATTTAGTCACTAGCTAAATTTATAGTAATGTGCATGTAGAAAAGGTAAACCAAAAATCATCATCACATTTTTATATAACCATAAAAGAAGCTGTAGGGCATCCAAGTTCAAACCCTACCAGATCAAAATTTTAAAAGCTTTAGACAGAAAGAGAGTGGGACAACAATTATATGCTTTACTTGTTTGTGTGTTAATAAATCTCAAAAAGAGCAGTACACACATTTAATATTTAAAATTTTAATTTTTCTTTAAAAAGCAAAGTTATAATGCATACGCATAGGCAAGGTATGTGTAAACTATTTAATTGTTTTATATTTCAAATATTCAACATTTTAACTTTCTTTAAAACTAACCTATGCTTGATCAATTCTAATATCTTATTCTATACTTCTATTTTCTTTTCTATAATTGTAATTGGGATTTAAAAGTTACAAATTTAATTAAATAATAGGGTTATAATTACTAAGCTAGCAATTATATTATTTAATGTTAGTTTATGAATGATTTGAAATAATGAAGGATGTGTGTACATTACATACAGAAATTTACATTTATTAAATATTGAAAGAAAAGGAAGGATTAAATCTGTCAAATTATTTTTTTTGTACAATTTTATGTTAAAAGAGGAAATCTGTTTAATCAGATATCTATCTTTGTAGCAATTTTGTTTTTTTTTGTAAATGATTCTTTGTCACTTTGGGAGCGTAATTTGGGTGGGAACTCTAATTTTAAAATTGTCTTATCTTAAGATCTAAAGAAGGAAGCTCAAAGATTTAAAAAAAAGAAAGGAAATAAGGATTAAGTCTATTTTTTTAAAACAAAAGTGTCTGGAAAAAGGATTAAACTTTTCAGTTGAAAAATAATTTAGTTGAAAATAAATTAGAGATCTAATTAAAACAAATTTGTCCAAAAATAGCAAGTGACGCTATCTCTGATTGGTTAAGTTAGCTAAAAATTGGATATAAAAAGCTGTCTGGAATTATTATTATTATTCTGATTATGATTCAGAGTATTAGACTATTAAATTGAATGTTGAAAATAGAAGAAATGGCTGGCTAGAAAAATTATATGTATGTCCCATCTTTTCCGGACCATCTGGGGAAGCTGCACATCACATAGGAAAGAAAAGATGTTGTGTCTAAAATAATATTCTACACATTTCAACTGACCAGAGAAATAAGATGTTTTTAATAGAAGGAAGAGAGCATTCACCTGCATTCGATAAAAGATGAATTAATCTACTGATAAATATTAATCATCAAGTCCAATTAATTGTTCCAGCAACTGATTTTAAACTCAAGAAAATTTATAAATGTGAAAACAACCACTGTATTTCATCCACTAAGAATCATGCTTGACAGGAAGAGAAGAAAAATTAATATAATGATTTCCAAATTGTCCACTAAAGCAAATAACCTCAATAGAGTCATCATCATCAAATAGTTATACACCTCAAGAAAGAGATTGTTCCCACGTAAAACGGAAATGGTAGCTGCAGAAATATAGACATTATACAAGACAAGTTTGAACCCTTGGAAATTCGCCACAAACAAAAGATCAGTAATATGACTTTTTATATCTATTTTCTTATGATATCAGAGTCTTAATAAACATTTTAGCAATAGAGTGGTATATTTTATTTAAAGAACTTTTAAAGACTATTCAGATCGATTAAAAACAAGAATGTCTTACTAATAATAACTTTGAGCTTCATAAATTATCTTGAATGTATCAAAATTATATGTTTATTAATTTTACAGTTATGAAATATGAATATGTAATATAATTTTTTTTTCATGGTATTATGATTTTAGTTTTAACTAATATATTATTATTATTTTGGTTTTAAATAATATTTTGTTATTATGGGATAAAACACGCACATACATAATAATATTTTTATATGTGTATAATTGCGAGTGAATGTGAAGTAACAAGTAGTATTAGAATATTAGATTATTTTGTTTCAAGTTAAGTATAGCATTTCAGAGATAGAGAGGGGGAGAAAATAATTTAAAACTTGTTTCTAAAACTTGCTCTTTCAATTCTATTAACATTTTTTTTAACATTCTACTTACATGTTAGATTTATAAAGTATGTGTGCTAATGAGCAGATAATATTTTTTTTTCTTGAAATACTTTTCTCATGGAGTGAAAATCATGGTCAATGTGACATCCAACTTAATACAATCTACATTTGAAGGGAAAGGGGGAAGAATTTGAAATTAATCTGAGGATTGTTATATAATCAATTATTATTATTATTATTCATGTCAATTTTCATGTATGTCTAGAAAATTTTATGTATATGTTAGAAATGCAGTAATAAATATTAGTTTGTTTTATTAAACGAGGCGTATATATTTCATTAAGTGTAGTCTTTGTTAAGTGTGATTATTCATCATCATCAATGGTTAAATATTAGTTGTTTAAGATATGATTAAAAATGCTAAGATTAACAATAATTATGAATTTCTTTATAAAAATTCAATTTTATGTTGAGGCTTCGTCCTAGAGCTGTAGTTGAAACCCTTGTCATTATCGTTATTATTATCATCATCATCATCGTCATCAACATTTTAATTAATGAGCTGTTTAAATGTTTAAAGGCCATAAATAAATATTGATTTCATAATATTTAGTGATTTTTTAGTAATATTATAACCACCATTCCATCATCTATTTCATGCAAGGATGAGTGAATTGCCATCCTAAATTAGTTATATATAATCTGAGCTAGTAAAACTTATAAAAATATTGAAACACATTTGTTATGCTAAGATCTGAGAAATGATTTATGTCTAATATACTCCACTTTAGTTTATAGATGTTTTACTTTTACCTAAATATTAGTGCATATAGTGATATGGCTCAAAAAGCAAAATCTCCAATTTTATTAGAAATAAAGTACCAAGAAGGGATTCAAACCCGGTACCTGTGAAAAGGTTATTAGATATAACCGTGTCTAGATTCAGATAATCTAGTGGCACCCTGCTAGACCATATTCACTTAGTATTTGTTTAAACATGCACTTAACATCAAACCAAGAAATGAAAGTGGATAAGATCTACTGCCTGTATACCTGAGTTATATTTTATTGAATTACTAGTGTACTCACTTCATGTGATTTCATAGACCTGAGTTATAATACTTGTTATTAATAATTTGTTTATAATTATTGACATTTGGATATTGAGAAATCCAACATTATTTTAAATATTATGATCTTATATATTGTAGACTACTCTTTTACTTATTTCTTTTGAAACTTTACTTATTTTTTTTGAACGATCGACCTTAAATTCTGTTGCAATATATATATATAATTTTTTTATATGTCAAAGCGTTGACTGGGAAACGAATCCAGGCCAATTGCTAGGAAGGCAGCTATGCTAACTGCTAGGCCACCAATACTTGAACATTTATATATATAATTTTTTAAATATTTATGTTGATGTCTACATCATCTGTTGGAAAGCAAATATGTAATATGGAAGTATCTTAAAAATACTTGGATGATACTCTGCATGGTTTAATGCAATGGTGGAACAATGAATTTGCATTCGAGTATCATGTTTGAATCATATCACTTTCAGTGTTTAACAACTACTGAGCTACCAATAATTGCAGCAGTTTTTGATCTTGAAATTAGTGATCATCTACTTCAACTTACTATAATGTGAAAACCACGCAGTCACATGCACACCTTCCATCATTCGATTCAGTTTTCATTTTACTTTCGGACAATGTAATTTTAATTTCTCTACAAATAAAAATAGTGATTTTTCCAAGTAGCGCATTTCCTTTTTTCCTTTTTATTGTTATTATGGGTTAATGTTTACCATTAAATTTACAGCAGAAAATAATGCATTATTCAACTGATTCAAGCATTAGCAGTGATTTCTCCATGCGGGATTGAGAGACTAAGTTTTCCTGTAATTTTCTGCTAGTGATTTTTTTTTAGAAGTAATAATAGTTACGGTGTCTAAAAAGAAAGAATTAACAAGCTATCTTTGCCCATAAGTGCAATGACTGTCTTTTGAAAGTTATTGCCAAAGTATTCAATCATTCATAAATATATGTTTATTTTTTTCAATTATTATTTTATGGACAAATAACTGAGAAAAATCATTTATCATATTAACAAGTACAAGAAAGGTTCCAGGTTGGAAAATTTATACCATGAATTAGTGCATTTTTGTTATGATAATAGGTGACCACCTATATATATATAGATAGAAAATACCTGTATTTTGACCAGAAGCAAAGCCATCTTTATTTTTCAGAAGTTATGATTCTCTTCATATATTTTCTTATCTAAATTTAACAATAATAAAAAATGCCAAATATTAAAAGTAAAAATTGTGATAAAATTTAAGCCAATATGACCACTGTGATGTAAACTTTATAGCTGCATTACTGATGACAATAACATGAAATAATATAATTACTCAAAATCAGTTAAGTGAGATTTTAAATCATGGCTCTGTGGCAGATAGTCATTATGAATTGGGCTTAGAAATTATGGATCTGTTCAGATAACCATAATGGACATGTGTGCTATATGTAGTTTTTCATAGATAAAAATAATAATGTGAAAGGCTGAAACCTTTGTCAGATGTGTCTTAAAAATGCTTATATGACAGCCAATCAGATGTAATAATGACTGCACAGGGAACTCTCAAGTCAAAACACAAGGCAAAGATTTTACAAGAAAAAGATGGTTCCACCTTCTTCTCTACTTAAATCTCTATACAAACAAACCAGTCTCAAGCATTTTAGCCTAAGAGTGTAAAAGCTTTAAACACTGTCACATTTAACTCACTAAATATTATATATAAATAAACAACATGAAATCTTTCGATTTACTATGAAGTAATTTTCAAATCCAATTATTATTATATAATCTGCTTGTGCTTAATAAATAAATATATTTATAGATAAATATAACTTGATATCTGGTTACATAAGTTGTGCTCTTAGCAGTTTCACCATATTCAAATAAGAATAAACAGTATTGTTTGTCTTAAAATAAAATAATGGTTGGAAGCACAAAAAGAGTGTTCATAGAGACTGCTTTATTATTTATAAACTGAAATTGAAACAATAAATACACCTCTTCAAACTTCACCCAAGTTTTATTCAAGAGTGTTGACTGGTATTTCCATTCCTGCAATATATTCCTGTGATGTTGCTTTACCTTTACGATCAGAGGAAGAGTCACAAATAGTTTTAATGGGTAGCTTATATCAACATTTTTATTTTTATATTTATTCTTTTGTTTCATGGTCACAATAACATTTAATTACTTGTAGGCAATCATTTTACAGCAATCACTTAGCTTTATATTTTAGATGGATTTTATCTAATAGTAAAATCTTTTTCAATAGATGAAAAGTACGACACAATAAAATAATATTAATCTACATTGCTCTAAGTTTAAACCTTTTTTTTCTGTTAGCTACACATGCATTATATCTGAGCCATAACAACCTAGAGACTATTTTAGACATATTCTTCTTTACCATTTTCTGTTCATTGATTATAATGACAGCTATAAGGAAAGAACAGTTGGCGGATTTCTACGAAAAAATGAAAAATATCAATGTCTTTATTTTTTGATATTTTGGAATAACATAATGTTTTGGTAAATCATGTTATATCCTATTTTATTGACAATTTTGTAAGGAATATAATAAACCTATTAATAAAAGTATAATTTTAAAATTTATCTACTAAATTTTGGTATTTATGAAGAAATATAAAAATAATAATTTTTAAAAGTATGAACATCTTATTTTGTTTACTATTTTGAATATATAATGTCTATATTTTTCAGCTTTATTTTATTCCTTGCAATATTATTTTTCTGATAACATATACTATTTGACTTTTGTATAATGCAAAATGAAGTTATCATGAAAAGCATGTATTAAACTGAAGTTACCAAAAATCCAATATGGCCACCTAAATAGGTAAAGTTTAAACTTCATGAAACACTTCATTCCTAGTTGTGATGAACTGTAGCTTTTAAATATTTAAAATTGTTTCGATTTTTAATAAATATATCAAAAAATTGGATGCATTACATATAAATATGATATATCACATTTAGATGTTTTCTTTATGAAAATTTTCAAATGGTTATTAGTTTTTTCATTATGAATTCTTTCATAAAAGTTTCTTTTTTTTAAAAAAAAAAACAATACTTTTTATAAATTAAAAAGGAATACTGATAATTTATGTATGAGAATTTTAAAATTAGGAATTGTCTCATAAAGTTATTTCAATTTTATTCCTCAGAAAGAAAAACTACTTTTAATTATATGAATAAAAATAAGTCTGTCAATGCAATATTATAAACAAAGCAAAACTCTCCATACAGTAGTGCCACCCTGTGCCAACCAGAGTAATCAATGAATGCCAGAAGGCTTGTACATAAAATACCTAACTAATGCCTACTCATCCAATATCCCCAGACTAGTTTCTGGCCTGTGGCCATCGTCAGTGAGGAGCTTTGGATGTGAGAGCATTGCACCTAGATCTTAGGATCTAATGCAACCCTCCAGCACCCACCTTTTATCTTTACTTAACTACAAAACTATGAGAATGAAATTGAAAACACAAAAATATTTTCAATCTAAGCTCAATAGCTTATATAGTCATATGGATCTGGACTCAGTTCAGCAACCATACATTTTGGTGCCTAATAGGATAGTGGTGGCTATGGTTGTAAAAGAGCCAAAGACACCAAAATGTATGGGTGCTGAACTGAGTTCAGACCCATATGACTATAAAAGCTATTGAGCTTAGATTGAAAATATTTTTGTGTTTTCAATTTCATTCTAATAGTTTTGTAGTTAAGTAGAGATAAAAGGTGGATGCTGGAGGGTTGCATTAGATCCTAAGATCTAGGTGCAGTGCTCTCAGATCCAAAGCTCCTCACTGATGATGGCCCCAAGCCAGAAACTAGTCTGGGAATTTTGGATGAGTAGGCATTAGATAGGGATTTTATGCACAAGCCTTTAGGCATTCATTGATTACTCTGGTTGACACAGGGTGGCACTACTGTATGGAGAGTTTTGCTTTGTTTATAAACAATTATGTGCTAGTATAAGAGATAGTGATCAATGCAATATTAATAATTATAATTTTTAAAAATTAATTTGTAGAAGAAACTGGATACATTATAGAATGCACTATATATGTAAGGCATGTGTGTATCAATAGGCCAAAGTCAGTTTGTAACATATATGTGCTCTTCCATTTTATTAATGTTATTCTTAAATAAATATATGAAAACAAATTATTACACAAACTAATATTTATTCTATTAGGAAATAAATACTTCCTTAAACAGACGTCTTCTATCTAGAATTTGATTTGAATGAAGTAATAAAATATTCTTCGTTTTACAAAAAAAAAAAAAATACTACTATTATTTAGAAAGTATTCATATACACAAGCTTAATTAAAGTTTAGGGGAAAATAACATATCAAAATTATAATTTATAAATAAATTTAAAATAAATAACTTTAAACATATTTTTTAATTTTATTTTATGATAATTATTATATTTGCCATTTGAATTGTTTTTATGGTAAATTAGTTTTATAGATTCTATTTCAACTTTCTTATTATATAATCTAATGTTGTGAAAATTGAATTTTCAATCAACTTCATAAAAGTCAATATCGCATATTGGTAGATAACAAGATAAAATATTTTTAGTTTTCTTTATTTTTCTTATTGCAATGCCAAATCAATATAATATTAATTTAATTTATGTTCTTTATTACTTTTTTACAATGCTTTTTACAACCCACTATTGACGGTTTCGATTACCCCAGAAGTCTCAGAAAATATAAGTAGAAGTTCTGAAGAAGACTGCTGGGGCAATCAAAACTGGGTTGTGAAAAGCATTGTAAAAAGTAACAAAAACATAAATGACATTAATATTGAATATTCATTGTAAGATTGTGTATCAGCCATTATTCATGATAAAAATTAGTAATTTTATTAGCAAACCTTAATTTTCAGAAAATAAACGATATGTAAATTAATAAGTTAGAAGGATTTTTTCTTCCTGAAAAACACACAATTACATTTAAGAAATTTAAATAATGTTTTTCTTTTTAAATCTAAAATTATCACATAAAGCTCAAAAATAGAATTTATCTTTAAAAAGGAATCAGTATATATATATATAAACAAAGATTTAAGCTATTATATGCAGATGAATCCTGACGTATATATATATATATCCAAATTTGGTAAATCTGGAGAAGGCACAGTTTGTAAGAAATTCAAGCATTGGAAGAGCCAATGTGAGAACTTTCTGCTCCATATTTGGACACACTACTACTGAGCTAAACCATGCAGGAAAAAAATTAGAATAGCCTTATTGCCAAATTTGAGCACTGGAACCCTAAGACCCTCAAATTTTAGATTTTGACACTCTATCATTGTGCTAAATTGCACAGATCCTGATTAACGATAATCAATCTGTACAAAATTTAATAACCAGTATTTTGAGAGAGCTACTATAATAGTGGAAAATGAAAACAGACCCTTTATCAAAATACTCTTTTTTTAATATAGCACTATATAAAATAAATATCTCATTAAATAAGAATGATATATCATAAATTCTAGAAAATTTTGCAAGCATCATTCATTCAGGCATAGTAAAAGTAATTTAAAGTGATCGCTTAACATCTTGACACTCATTCTCAAATGCTTAAGATTTGCCCATATATAAACATTTGGGTTGAAAAACTAGATGGATTCATTCTACCTTTTCACAAAGAATTTATCTTGTGTTTGGAAGTGAGAGTATTCATTTGTAATTAAAATCCACAAAACACATGAGCATTATATGTCTGAAGGTTTGTAATGATGGTATATTATAAGATGTGATATGTTGGACTATTTCCATCATTTATGAGTGAATGTTAAATGTATCGAAAATTTTAAACTTTATTTAAACTTTCCAAATACATCAACTTGTTAGTAATACCACACAAATAGACAATACAGGTTAGTAATTACACAACATTTCGAGTAGTATTACTCTCCATTCTTCTTGCACAGTGACAATATTCACTTAGAAGTTGAACTCGCACCTTTAGATTTTTGAATATTGAATTTATTTTCGATACATTTAACATTCACTCATAAATGATGGAAATAGTCCAACATATCACATCTTACATGTGCATTAGTTTAAAGGCTGATTATTACTATTAAAAAATACTCTTTGTAATCATATAACCATTAAATAGACCACATAACATTCATAAGTATCATTGATATATTTTGAAAATGATACTTAGACTTAAACAAAACTCACAAGACAGTTTTTTTAATATTCAGGTTTATTACTGCCAGCATGCTTTCAATACATTTACTATATCACATTCATGGTGTCTAATGGAGTGATCAGAAAAGGTAGTTTTTTAATACTGAGATTTATTACTGCCTAGCATGCCTTCAATATATTTAATACATCTTATTCATGGCGTCTAATGGAGTAATGATGTATAACTTGTAATCACACCACTAGACACTATGAATATGATGGCTTAAATATATTGAAAGCATGTTAGGAACTAATAAAGCTCAGTATTAAAAAACTACTTTTTCTGTGATTAATCACAACATTAAATGCCATGAGTATGATATATTAAACATATTGATGATGTGCTGGGCAGTAATAAAGCTTAATATTTAAAAAAAAAACCTACCTTTTCTGTGAGTATATTCATTAATTATCAAATATTACGTTGGCTCCGAAAAGAAAAAAATAGTAATGTTGAATTATAAATGTAAATAGTAATATGTAATATTCAAAACTTAAATCGGATATTAAAAATGTTAAGAAAATAAAACTACATAAGTTGTAATAAATTAATTTACATATTAAATCCAAAGAACCAAATATCAAACAATGACAATAAATTGTTTATATAATTGTCAAATTAATTTTTTTTTTATTATTCCATTTTATATTTTATCTCCACTTCACGAATCTGTCTCTGATGTTAAAATCTTTAGATACAATCTCAAACAGCTGAAAAATTTTAAAATGTATTTCATGTATAAATTTTTTTTTTTTTTACTTTTCTCATTACATTAATGGAAATGAGCAAGAAAAAAAAGTGGAAACTTTCAAAACTTCTTATATAAAATAGGTAATTAAATAGAATCCAGCTGAACAAATAATAAAAAAAAAAATTCAATATTTAAATCTCTGTCAAAATATCTTGCGTTGTTAGCCGAGAGGTATCGCAGCTGTCATGCAAGCAAGTAGTTGGTTGCAGACGGTTGTGGGTTCGCGTCCCGGCCGATGCTATGACATATGAAAAAAAAAATATTGGATTTTCTTCTTCATTTTTTTTTTTTACATTAACTTTGATTGTACTATATATTTATATCTTTGCGAGGAAGAAAAAAATATATATAATACGAAAGCTACTAGATGATCTTACGGATGTAAAGATCTCATTAAATATTTTGATGTAATCCTGAATATTGAGATAATAAATTATATTAAAGGTACGATAAACAATGGCACTTTTATGTATAACTTTAATTATTCATTCATGCACTTATTTATTTAGAATATGAAGCTTAATTATTAACAATATAGAAATACCAATCAGGAGAAGGATTCATTAATGCCTTTATTCAGTTCTTCAATTCTGCATCTGTCAATCCTTAATGATGTAATCCATGGTTTGTCCTTTCCCAAATTTACATAATTTGACGACTGATAAATTTAAGAAGAGCACAAACACCGTAGATTATCCTGAATTTGTTGATGCATATCCAGTAGGATCTAGGTAAATATAATCCAGTTGACTTTATTGTTGGATCTGAAAGAAGAAATGTATTTGGAATCTCCTAAGAATTTCATTTTTTTACACCGTAATTCTTCAATTGTAGATTCTTAGTTGAACATTCCTAAAATGGAGATCTTTATTTGAGAAAAATTTTAAGTGGTAAAACTATACCATGAGTTATTGGCAAACCTGATCTGCTTAACAGATTTTTTAAAGACATTTTATTTGAGGCAATTTGTCTTCTGATATCTGGTGAAGGATTACGTAAAAGAACAGAAAGTCAATGTGAAGGAGTAGTTTTAAGTATACCGGTAACATTTCTTATGATAATATTTAATGGAGTATCTAGAAGTGTAGGGTGAAAACTTTTTTTTCAATCAGGGGCACAATATTCATCAGCAGAAAATGCTAATGCTAAGGAATCTGTCTCTAAAGTACTTGAACAACGACCACAAATAGTTTAAGCCAGCTTTTCAAGGAAGTTATTCCAATATATTAATCTAGATATAACTTTAGATAAATAAGTTAAATTATGATCTACAGTCACCCCTAAATATCATGGAGTAAGACCATATTTCAGATTACGATTATGAAAGATTATATCTAAATTACAAGATGATTCCTTGTTGTTTAAATGGAAATTTGAATATAATTTCTTTGATGGATTAGAAATAAAACCTTAATTTTTGAAAAAAAAAAACACATTTCCAAATTTTATCATATTCTTATACAGAGATATAATTATATACACAACTTTTCACTTCTTTTTCTTTTTAAATTATAGCTCCATGATAATAAATATATAAATTCAACATTCCTTTTCTTTTTAAAACTTGTTTTATTCCAAACTATAATTTTCTTTCTCCTTCCATACAACGTTTCAACTACATTCTGTAGTCATTATCAAGTTTCCTTAAAAAATAATAATAATAATAAAATAAATAAAATATTAATACATTCCAAATATATAATATTCAAATAAAACCATAATATTATTATAATCTACAAATACAATTATTTACCTCCTTCCCTATCTTTAATTATTTCTTTTAAATTACCTTTATAAATTAATACTCTTCTTATATAAATTTATTATCTATTCTCTAAATCTTTACCCATTAACATTCTTTTTATAACCCTCCCCCCTTTTTTTATTTTCATATATTATATCTACATTATCTTATTTTTTTATCTCTATTTATTAACATTCTATTTAATACTGGTTTATACTGATCTATATATACTTCCTCTTTTTTTATTCTCTCTTTAAAATTTGTAACACATTCCAATGGCCTTATATCAAAATTTTCATGCTTAAATTCCTTTTTATGAATATATATAGCAGATTTTTTATCATATAAATGCTGCTATATATATTCATAAAAAGGAATTTAAGCAACAAAATTTGGAAATGCTGCTATATATATTCATAAAAAGGAATTTAAGCATGAAAATTTTGATATAAGGCCATTGGAATGCGTTACAAATTTTAGAGAGAATTAAAAGAGGAAGTATATATAGATCAGTATAAACCAGTATTAAATAGAATGTTAATAAATAGAGATAAAAAATAAGATAATATAGGAATAATATATAAAAATAAAAAAAGGGGGGAGGGTTATAAAAAGAATGTTAATGGGTAAAGATTTAGAGAATAGATAATAGATTTATATAAGAAGAGTATTAATTTATAAAGGTAATTTAAAAGAAATAATTAAAGACAGGGAAGGAGGTAAATAATTGTATTTGTAGATTATAATAATATTATGGTTTTATTTGAATATTATATATTATGGTTTTATTTGAATATTATATATTTGGAATGTATTAATATTTTATTTATTTGTGTTATTATTTTTGTTTTTTATTTTTATTTATTTTATTATTATTATTATTTTTTAAGGAAACTCGATAATGACTACAGAATGTAGTTGAAACGTTGTATGGAAGGAGAAAGAAAATTATAGTTTGGAATAAAAGAAGTTTTAAAAAGAAAAGGAATGTTGAATTTTTATATTTCTTATACAGAGACTATTCTATTCCATGAAACAATTTTTTTTGAAAGTCAAAGCAAAATTCAGCATAGTTATACTTTGTGCCTTCTTTGTCTGGAAGATCACCAATGAATATATTAAATAAAGTGAGAGTAATGAACCCAGCTATTATGTACAATTCTGTACCTACGACATCGTTTAGTATATTGATGAGCATTTTCTTAAGTACCTGGATGTTTTACCTATAATTAAGACTTTGAAAAACTATTAGAAGAAAACCATTTTTCCAAACAGAATCATAAGCTGAGGGTAGATTAATAAAGATAATACTAGTTTTTAATTTACCATGAAAGCCTTTTGCAAAGTAAGTTGTCAAAGATTAAACTTGTTCACAACAGCTTTTTCCCACCCTAAACCTAGCTTGAAATATAGATCTCTGATTCTCAACTATTAATAAATTTTTAATATGATTCTTTCTAAAAATGTATAGGGAACACATAATAATAATTTTGGATGGTAATTTTTTTGACCATTCCTAGCGTTTTTAAAACTTCTATAGTTCTACTTGTATGCCAAATATTTGGAATATTTTCTGCACAAATAATGTGATTGCATAATTCAGCCAACCATGCTTTAATTTTTGATCTTACTTTTCTTTTTTTAGATTTTCTTAAAATACATTATCTGTTCCTAGGGCTTTTCCTGATGTAAGTCATTAAAAGGCAAGTTCAATTTCACCAGTAATCCACAGATTTTATCAGAACAATATGAAAGAGAGGCTTGAAATTCTGCTGTAATGAAGCTTTACCTCATTCTATCAATCTTGGGTATAGAAATCTGGCATATAAAATTAATCATCTGATTAGCAATGACAATAGTGGACTTTATAAAGAGAACTTTTATATCCGTGAAACTTAATAAGAGTACAAAGACTTTATAACTAGAAATTATGAAGTCTTATTTTTCCATTTTTCTTTTCTTGCATCATCCAGTGATTTTATATTTCTCAACAGTTTTGATAGATAAAAAATTAGTTGTAAACATCATTGCAAGCTTTATACCAACTGGAATAAATTGCTTTTGATATCCACAGGGGTTATAACTCCTCACTGATGAAAGCCGCAGCTAGAAACTAGTCTGGTGATATTGGATGAGTATGCACTAGATAGGGATTTTATGCACAAACCTTCCTGCATCCATTGATTAGTCTGGCTTGCACTAAGTGGTGTTACTGAATGGAGAGTTTTATCTCTGTGAAAAATTACAAGAAATTAGCAAGATTCTATTAATATTCTTTTCAAGATATCCACTATACTGAGTCCCATTAGCTTGGAAAAAATATGGATTCCCAAAGTCACTAGATTTGGTTTGTGTTTGCTATGAAGGAATGAATCTAGTATCAGTAGTTATTTTTGTTCCCAACCTGTCTGAATGTATAGCTCCTCTTACTTAGCATTACAAAGTAAGCACATGTTGTTTGCCTCAATCTATTCTACATATTGACTCCCTGCTTGATCTTCAAGTACCTAACCCCACAGACTAATATGAGAATTGAAATCTATAAATACAAAAGATATAAAAAGATCTGTAAGCAGAAGATAGGACCAATTTGTATTGGGGATTTTGCAAACAGTGAACATATAAAAATTATCTACCCAAATATTAATTCTTATTAAACATAATGTCAGCACATAATACTTAAATAAGGTTATAACCTTAGTACATGCCCCTTGAGTGCTTAGTTTATTACAAGAGAGACTTCTACAAATCTAAATGTAAGATTTGGTTTTATAAAGATAAGAGTGGCCTCTTATCTTCAGCCTATTTTTCTAAATATATAGGCAAATCTAAAGCATTTTGATTTGGGAGCATGAAGCTAATAAATTATTTAGCCTTATTTAAGTATTATATGCTGACATTGCGCTTAATAAGAATTAATATTTACAACTTCAAATTGAATCAAAATATTTCTAAATTTAAGATCTGACTATTAACTTGTTGTAAATCGAAACATTTCACAATCATAAATGTTTAACAGAAATAGTGGACTTAATCAGTGAAGAATTTATTAGCTTCACGCTCCCAAATCAAAATGCTTTAGATTTGCATATATACTTAGAAAAATATGTTAAAGATAAGAGGCCGCTCTTATCTCTATAAAGTTGAATCTTGAATTTAGATTTGTAGAGGTCTCTCTTGCAATAAATTAAGCACTCAAGGTGCATGTACTAAGGTTATAGCTTTATTTAAGTACTACCCCAATAGTGACTGCTACATCATTTGAAATATATCCAGAAGTTATTTGCTTTACAAACAATTTGAAACAAAAGTACTTATACCATGTTAGACTGCATTCTATTTTTAATCAATGTAAATCCAGGAATTTTAAGACAGTATAAATTATGAAAAGAATGATGAATCTCTTGAAGTACATTTACATCAAGGTCATATTGTAAAGGATGTCCATTTTTAATTTTGAAATACCTTCAATATTAAGTTAATTTTATTGTGCTTTCTAGATAAAGAGGACATCCTGTAAAGGTTATTTCTGGCAGTTGTGGTATATGGTCACTTTGGGAGCCTAGAATCTAAATTTCTCTAGTCCTGGCAAAGTTGGCCCCATAATGCTGCTAACCGTAATACTGTTAGTATTCAATACAATAGAAATTATCGAATATAAAAAAAAAAAAACTGCAAAAGGAAAATTATCAACATGAACATATAAAAAATATACACACAAAAAACATGTGAAATAGTTAAGAAAATATGATCAAAACTACCCCCCCCCCCATGAAATAAATTTGGTAACATATGAACAGAAAAAAAAAAACATTGATAAAATGTATTAAAAAGAAAGCAAAAATGGAAGTAAAAGCTGAGCCCATTTAAATGTATATCTTAAGTACTGACAAGAAAAATAAGATAATTTTAATGCAGGTTCATCTATTTGAATTTAAGATAAAAAATAATAACTTCTTCACTCTCTTCACTATTTAAAATAAGAAACATTAAAAAAAAAAGATTCATAAATAATTATTGACGATCGTAAAGTTGGAAGGGGGGGGGGAGAAAAATCTCTATTTAAAAGCTATTAATAAATAATCTTAGTTTTGATAAAGGTCGAAAAAGCTTTACCAAATTTCTCACAGAATTAGTGTTTAGATAAAAAAAAAATCTATCTATCATTAATAACTAATCAATTTAAAATATAAAAATCAATCAAAAAAATTTTTATAATTACATTTTTTTCTTTATATATATGTTGAATATTTTTTTTATTACGTATATATATAAAATTATTTCCTCGGGTAAAGATTTCAGTTCTAAAAATATCCTCTTAAGAAACAAATTGAGATAATGTACTAAAATAACGTAAAAATCAATATGTTTATCCTCTCCCGTAAAAAAATATTTTGAAATTATATAAAATAAAAATATTTATATAAATCTTGATAAGTTTTAATAATTTAGTGATTATAATTTAAATTATGTAAAATATATATAATACATGGAGTAGAAAAAAAAAAATTAGATGATCATTTAGTATATCCCCGAGCTTTAAAATATTCAAGCTAAAAAAATTTTCCACTCTATTCAAAGATTTATTCTACTAGGTAGTAAATGCGAAATGTAAACGATTGTATACTAACTTCTCATTATAATGAAGAAAGAAATGTTTTTATATGGATGACAATATTGATTTTCAATGGATCATCATCGCCATCATTGCCAACCATTATCGATCCACTGCAGGATGAAGGTCTCTCCAAGTTCAATCCATCTTCTCTAATCTCTAACATCTCTTCTACACATCAACTCAGCATACTTTCTTATTTCATCCATCCATCCATCTCACAAGTGATCTCTTTCTAGGTCTTTTACGATCTTTTGGGTTCCATTTTAAGATTTCAACTGTCCATCTATTATCATCTCGACTGGTGGTGTGTCCAGCCCAATTCCACATTAGTTCTTTAATTCTTTGAATGATGCCAGTAACATATTTGTTAAACCACTAAACATCACATGATCACCATCTCATACTAGCACATAATTGTTGTAAACAAAGACAAAACTCTCCATACAGTAGTGCTACCCTGTGCCAACCAGAATAATCAATGGATGCAAGAAGGCTTGTGCACTAGATAGGGATTTTATGCACAAGCCTTCTGGCATCCATTGATTACTCTGGTTGGCACAGGGTGGCACTACTGTATGGAGAGTTTTGCCTTTGTTAACATGTTTGTTATTACTATGTGACTATTAATATAGTATACTCACTAATATGTATTAGCCAGTGTGGTAAGTTTATTAGCTTTTTATATTTGAGTTTAAGATCAAGAAACACCATGACCTTTCTTCTCAGTTGCCGGATAACTCTTAACTGGATCAGGGATATATTACTGCATGAATTGGAAATTTGCGGTGGACCCCCCCGTAACATTTATCACTGTTTATACATATAAATCTTAATAGGAAAAAGATATTCAAGCATCTTAATAAAATTACAGCACACATGGATTATAATTTAATAAACAACAAGAGTGTCTTGTTCTTAATAGATTCAACACAAGATGGAATTATTATTCAGTGAGTGGGCATTAATGCTCTTCCTACTACAAACTAAATAAAGAATACATGTTAATTTATGGATTTTAGAAGTTAGCAACATTTTAAAAGTAAATTCTATTACATCAATTAATAAAGCACCCTACTTCAGTAATAATAATAATTAAAAAAAATGAATGGGGTTTTTATATTACTTTCTAGGACTGAAATTTTTAATGTTAAAAAAGTTTATAAACATCAATCTGGATTGACTTAAATTGTCAATATTTTAAGGAAATGTCATTTCAGATAAAATATATTCCAGGATTTCTAAACATCTTCAATTGATTATAAGATATAACATTAATAATAAAAAAGATGATAATAATACTAACTCTAATCATCACCAAATTACACCAACAAAACAGAACTTATACATTGTTTTTAAATAATAAATATTTTGCAGGTGGTTCAGACATATGACATCAATATGTTCATAATTAGTACTATACTACAAACAGGTTGCAAATTTTTCTTCACAATAGTACCACCTAATGCAAACTCTAACATCTGCTGATTACTAAAACTTGCACTAGGTGGCACTATTGTGCAGAAAAAATTAGAGATGCAAAAAGCAAAATGAAAATGTTCGGTAGATTGCTATTTATAAGTAGTAAGAAAATAGCGGAAATAGTATTGAATTGGGTTATGAATGAAGGACAGGCTACAAAATGGATGAGGAAGATAGTACAGTATGCAGGAGATTTGGATAAAAAAATTATGTCAATATACTTATACAAAAGGTGGTATGATTGTGTTAGAAGAATTGTTGGGTGTTATAATGGCAAGGAATGGGAAAGAAGAATAGATGCATTAATAAAAAATAGGGTGTTGGAGATATGGAGAACTAATATGGATTGTAAAAAGAGTTTAAATATATATAGAAGTAAGCAGAATATTGAGCGTGAGTTAATTTATGATAAATAGCAAGGAAAGTAGTTTACTGTTTAAGGCTTGAACAAGATATTTAACAACATGGAAATATGCATAAATGGAAAAATATGGGTGAGTTAGTGTACAAGTTATGTAAAGAAGGCATAAAAAATGTTACACACCTGTTAATTGAATGTAAATGCATGCAAGCAAAAAGGATACAAATAATGATGTTGTGGAAGACTAAATATAAACAAAGTGATTATACAGAAAGTGGGTTCTTGGTTTTTATGCTAGGTTTGGGAAAAGGGCATTTAGATATAAAGGCCAGAGTTGACAAAGATTATGTGATGGAAATGTGATGAAGTAGCAGAATGAAGAATATAAGAAAAAGTAGGGTGGGGAATAGAAGAGAAAGGTAAGATGGCTAAAAGGTTTCTCTGGCTATTATGGCTGAGAGATTACTGACTCTGATAAAGGAGAAGCCACAGTATATCATATCACATCACTACTGTTTAACACCTTGGGTAAGTATAAGTAAAGATAGTCATTTGATGTTTTAAGGGTTTACTACAAAGAGGTATATAGATAGCAAGAAAAATAAATCTATAGTGAGGGAAAAGAACTATGAAACTAATTGAAATGGCCAATAATTGAATATAAAGAATTTGGTAAAATATTATATAAAAGAAATATAAATTAATAAAGACATAAAAAAAAAAACAAACAGAAAAAAATAAAATTTTTATAGTAATTATTTGAAAAAAGATATAAAACATTATCTCTGAATGAGAAGAAATAAGAATAAAAGATGGCACAATTATTGAAAACAAGGATAAGATTATGAACATGCTGAAAAATTCTAAAAAGCTAAATAGTAATAAAGGCAGAAAAGTATATAAATAGTCCATTAAATACTATTGACTGAAATGCAACATGCTCTAAATCAATGAAGAGATATACCTTGACAAAATAAATGTAATTATTATAAATAAAATAATAAAACAGTAGGTGAAGGAAAAGATAAATGTTCAGTAAATGATGAGAATAAGCCCAATTTGAGAGTGGGATATTTTAGTAATGATATTGATATATAAAAATGGCAAATACTACTATTACTACTACTAATAATAATTTGACATTTATATATGTTACCAGTAAGATTTTATAAAAATCAATACAAATCAACTCCAACTAACTTTGAATTAAAAACAAAACAAAAGGTTGTAGCTGATTACATCTGAGTTTCAAAAGAAGGTAAAATTTTAAATAAAAGGAAATGATATTTTACACTGAAAAAAAAAGGTAATCTGTCTCTTAGGTATTTCTATTCCAGTTACAATTAATAAATCAAGAGTATTACAAAATTCTGAAAAATTATTATCAAAATGCAACAACAGGAATTTGATTACATTGTGATATTTTAAGAAAATTAGTATTAATATCAAATCACGTCAAATATGAATAAATTTTCAGCCACACCCTCTGTGAATGAACATATAAAAGAACACACAGAGGGCATAGCTGAAAATTTCTTAATGGTTGAGGTATCTTTTTTGAATTGGCTGTTATGATACACTAACTTTTACATATTTATTCAGCGATAGTTTTGCTGAGAATTTCTTAATGCTTGAGATGATTTAATATCTATTTTAATATGTATATGTGATTAGAATGATTCCATTTCTCCAGAACACTACTGCAGTTTTATAGGAAGTATTTTAGACATTACAATGAGAAGCAAAGAAAATAAAAGAATCATTCATGAATATTGTTTAAGAGCTGCAAAAAATATAAATAATCAGTTTTTTAAAAAAGAATTGAAATAATAAACACAGCTAAAGAAATAATTGATTATATTTAAAAGCCCTCCTTACAAAAAAAAAAGTTTATCCTTTTAGATTATTGCTATTTAATAAAGAGCCCTTTCAACATTTTTATGTCATAGTCAACATTTGAATTACAACAAGAAAATGCTAAAATAATTCTCAATTAAACAATAATGATTTTAAAGAAAAAAAAAGCAAACAACCCTTTTATTTACTAAAGAGAAGTAATACATTCTTTTAATTATAATCAGACATTTTGGTAGCTCATTGACTAACTTTCTTGGTATGTATTACATATATTGATAATATAGAATTTAAATTAAATATAGCTAAAAACATTTAATAACTTTTCATTAAAAAAAATTGATGATAATATATTAAAAATCCCATATCTAATGAATGTGGAATGCAATTAGCCAAACTGGATGGGCTGCGTTTGATGAAAGAAATTCAACATTAAATATTCATATACACCTGAAAACATCTTTAATAATATTATTTATGAAGTACTTATTAGAAATCAGAGATTTGAATATTTTGTAAAAAAATTATATAGAGAATGATCAGCAAAACATCACAGGAAGCTCACAATTTTTTTTTGCTATCTAATAGCAATTTCTTCCAATCTCACTACCTTTATGCCATCTAGTGTAAGCTCTAGTAATTAATAGACATTACTTGGTAGTGTTTAATAAATCCTTATCCAAGACTGCACTGTCCAAATATATCCATATTTCTAGAATTATAGCTTTCTTCATTAAGAAGCTTTTGAATTTTTGAACAGGGCATTTGGATCTAATGCCCTTTGATGCCAGCAGTACTAGCCCAAAATGAAAAGCCTGTAATTTTTTTCAATCTAAGCCAATTTAGTTGCATAGTTATATAGGAAGGAAACAAATTCAGTATCCTAATATTATCATGATTCCAGTTTTTTTAATAACACGATACCTTTGTTCTTTGTCCAGGAATGGTGTAAAACAATACTATTTCACATGACCAACAATAAATCACATGATCTTTGTCTCACACTTTTTTTCTACCTAATAGCAATTTCTTTCAGTCTCACTACATTTATGCCATCAAGTACATGGTTTAATAATCAATTATTCCCAGTCTGGAGAAATTTAGATGAAGTGAAAATGAATAAGGATATATTAGGGATCACCATCTGATATCTATTTGTTATTATAGCTTATACTAGATGACATAAGTGTAGTGAGATTGAAAAAGGTATAGAGAATGAAAGATGTTACAATGAAGAATGGACAGTAACAGTAAAAAAAAAGTAAATGACATGAGTCACAAGTATCATTATCCAAAGAATTAATACACATTTCTAAAAAAAATGATAACAAATGGATAAAACTAATGTTCTAAACTGGATTGCAAAAGATTAAGATTTATAGAAAGACCATACTGAAAGGGATGGATGAAATGTTTTCTGGGTTAATGTAAAATAAAGAAACAGGAGCATAAGAGTGAATTAAACTGACATTTTGAGGCCTGAAGAATGACTGAAAATTAAAAAAAAGAGTATACATTATATAAAATAAAAAATCAAACTTGGAATTTATCAAAACAGTATAAAAATTAAAGGAACTCACATTGTTAAAACATTCAAAAGATAAATTCATTTGATTTGCATTAAAAATAGGGGCAGTACTAGTTTGGGACCTTAAGGAAAGTGCAACTAATTGAATTTGTCCTCAAAAAATCCCTGTCAACTTTGCTTTTAAGAAGAAATATCTTGTAAGAAAAAAAAATAAAAGCGCAAAATTTATTCTTTCACAAAAACATTTAAAATGTATAAAAATGTGATATTTAAATGCTTAATGAATGCTGCATTCTAAGCAACTGCCTAATTTGTCTACAGGTAAAAACCTATGGATAGACATGATTACACTCCTCCACAAAAAGTTAAAAGTGATATACACCACCCCCTACCTTGTGTGAGAGTGATGGACTGAAAACTACACTACAGAAACATTATTTATTAAGTGGTTAATTTCTAGTCTAATGAATGACTATTAAAAATTATTAATACTGTTCCTTTAAGTGGATTGTATCAAAGTTATGAGGGCAGTAAGTTTGACACTTATTAATTAAACTATAGTAATTGGCTACCTATATATACTGAACAATGATAGAGATATGTATAAAAGATTTTGATTTGGACTAACTGATGAGTGCTGATTTAGCACAAAATGTGTATCACTTCTTTGATCATATGTTTATGGTTATACCCTTCAAAAGGTGCTAAAAACAGATGAAAAACAATCCCTACCTTGTGCAAAAGTAATGTAGTGAAAATTACACTACAGAAACATTATTAAATACTGGAAGATGTTTGTCTAAAAGTTTATGATAAGAAATTTTAGTTAGTACTTGTGAGTTTTCAAGTAAATCAAGATGGCAGCCTCTATTTTTGATAAATATACAGTTTCAAGGGCCTACATCTACTAAAGACGTGTAAGTTGTTAAGTTAAAACAAAATTAAAAAATCGATCCTTATATGTAAAAAAAAAATAAATTCCTATAAATTTCATTAAGAACCTTTATTTCATTTTTTTTATTATTATATTAGATGCTCTTAACATTATCATACTTTGGTTCAATCAGCATGTTTCTTTTTGTCAGCAGTTATTTTTAGTAAATTGTCATAATGATAAAAATTTGGAACATTCCAGTCATAAAGCATGTTGCAGTGGACTATTTCCAAAGGTACGAGATTCTGCCCTCCTAAAAAGTGAGGGTTAATGGTTATGATATGATTGCATACGTATATATATTTAAATTTTTTGTTAATAAGTTACCCCCCCCCCCCCCAAGAAAAAAACAGAAAACAAACTGTAAACATTGTAATTAATTTTTCCACAATGATTTCTTTTTTTTTAAATAATAGTAATAAAAATTAAAATGCAAATGTGAAATATGATGTTTGTTAGCAGGCATAGTCTTGTACACCCCCCCCCCTCAGAAACTGTAAATTTATCGAAAATATGATCTGCCATTTTAGCTTTTTAGTCCATAGTGAAATTACTACTAACAGTGGAAGGTATTTTGGAAACAAATATACAGTTGTAAAAAATAATAATGATTAAATCATTTAAAAACGAACAAAGGGAAAGGATTTACAATGATTTCATGAGCAAAGGATTTGGCATTGAACATTATATAATTTATTTTTCCAAACAGTGTGTGCAGGGATGTGTATATATATATCAACAAGCACATTAATTAAGTCATAGGTGTAATATTAAAGAAATATTTTAAAATCGGATAATTTTAAATTATATGTTCTTAAATTTTTGAAAAATAGAATATATATCAGAAAAAACAATGACATGTATTGAATTAGACTTATTGCCACTCAACTAAGAGCAATCGAAGAGTGAACTCGTATTACTTCTTTTGTATTCTTAAAGACAGACTTAAAAATAAAACTCTATGGTCCAATTAATTTCTTACGAGATTTGAAATAGGCTGAGAACTTTATAAATTGATTACCACATTTCTTTATAACATGCTTTTTTAAATATATTAGACAGAAAAATGACTTGTAGTGATTAAATCTACATTAAATCTATAGAAATTAGTCAAGCATTAGACAGCTGCTTTACAAGCAGTTGTCCCGGGTTAGCGGGTTCGCTCCCCGGCTGATGCTATGACACATGAGGAAAAAAAAATCTATAGAAATTACTTTAAACCCAATTACTTTTAATAAATAAAGTTCAATATATTAGTAAATTAGAGATCACTTAATTTTACCTTGGTGAGTGATAGCAACTTCCTAAAAAAGTTTTATATTATTTGAGAAATTCTTCTGATGACCCAGCTTTTTCCTGTTTAAAACCGTTCCAGAATTCTTTGCTACAGTACTCCTTCAGTTTTTAAATCAATTAAAAATTATTTTACAGCATTCTGGATTATCTAATAACTTCAAATAACTTTTTAAATTTGTACCATTCAACAGCTTGGATATCTAATAACTTCACACATCCTTTCAGAATTTATATAATACTACAGCATCTTGCAACAGAGGTTCTAATTTAAAGACATTTTACTTTGACAACACTGTTTTACAATATGTGCATATGCTTTTAATAGATATCCATTTATCTTTTGAATAAAAAAATATGAGAGTTAAGGTGAAAGCTATTCTACACCAATATCTGATGTATTCCAAACTATATAAACTAACTAAATTATGTGTTGCATAATTTTAAATTAACTATTTAATATTTCTGCAATACTTAAATGTCATATAAATCTAGTGATTGTGCTAAAAAGTTGTGAATATTTGTCTTGTTTACACTTGCATAATGCAGGCAATGGTTTTCAAATTATAAACATCCGGGTTCAGGTTAAGATTAACGGAAATCTATGCAGGCTATGCATGCACTTTTTACACATTCGTTTCCATCTTTTTTCCTAGTTTCAGGAAAGAAAAGTTTTATTTTTCTACAATAAAAAATAAAAATTTTAGGATAATTTTTGTGATCAAGTAAATTGAATTTTTTTTATCTTTATCTCATTTTTTTGATAGTTACTGGAAAAGCATTCACGTGAAAAATACAACTTTTTACCAATGTATTTTGAAGATAACGTTGTGGGAAGACTACTGATAAGTATTTATTTTTCTATATTTATTAATCATTATTTTATTTATATATATATTTTTAACTATTATTTTATCTTTATATAATATTTCATAATCAATAGATGGCATTTTACCAAAACCACCGAAACAAGTGTAAATTTGTTTACATAAATGACAAGAGTCAGAATTAACTATCTCTTTCATTTGCTCACCCTCAGATCAACTGATTTCAAGCTAATAAAAAATATACGAAAAAATTACTATTGAAACTAACATAAAAAAAATAGCTCATGATTGTATACATTTACATCATGAATTATGTGCATTTTTTGCTATGATGTGAGAGCTTGGGTCCAGTATTTGAATTAGGTGATGTGAGGCAAAGATAAACATATTTTGCAAATATTATGATACAATTCAGATTTTTCTATAATGTCTTGACTGCATTTTAATAATAATAAAAATTTGCAAATGCTAAAAGTAAAGATTTTGACAGTATATAAACTTAGGTCGATTATACACTACAGCAATGTAAATTTCAAAGCTGCATACTTTTTAATTATTATTTTATTTTTATATATTTATATTTGATAAAAATATATGGCTGTGATTGTATACATTTATATCATGAATTATCTGCATATTTTGTTATGATGTGGGCTTGGGTCCAGTATTTAAATTAGGTGATATGAGACAAAGATAAACATATTTTGCAAATATTATGACCTGATTTAGATTTTTTCTATAATGTCTTGTCTGCATTTTAATAATAAAAATACGCAAATGATAAAAGTAAAGATTTTGACTGTATATAAATTTAGGTCAATTATACACTACTGCAATGTAAATTTCTACACAACTGTAATGTAAATTTCAAAGCTGCATATCAAATGCAAAGAGAGGTGGCAGTTGATGAACCTTATGGTCATAGTAGCATGAAGCAATATGAGCCCTCAAAACCTATAAAGATAGCATAAATAATACTACATCACACTGACTCTAAACTACTAACTTTTGTACCTCAAGCTTAACTCTATAATGAATTTAGTATTTCATTCACTTTTTCTTCTATTTTATTATTTTATTTTGTATATAGTGATTATTTTAGTAATACTTTTTAATAAATTACAAACTGTATTGAAGTTCTTTAATATAATATTCAAATTATACTAATTATTGATCAATATTAACTACTTGTTATAAGGGATGTTATTAGGGATGACATATTCATTGAAAACCCCTGTATGGAAATATATTTTGAAGGGCTACTAGGAAAAATGAAAGGTACTGATGTCTTTATTTTACCAAGTTTTCAAGTGATGGATTACCTTAGGTAAGTGTTATTATATAGTATTTTTTTTAGAAATTTTGTGATGAATCCAAGTAACCTACTAACCAAAACTATAATTTTAAGTTGTATGCATGATAATTTAGAATTTATGAAATAATATAAAAATAATTATGAGAAATATTAATTTTTATTCTTTTTTAACTTTGAAGATCAATGCCTATATTTTTTTCAGCTTAAGTACATTCTTTGATGCTTGCTCTTTCAAACAATATATATTATGTCATTTTTTATTAATAAAACTTAAAAATTATGATAAAATTTGTGGCTTAGCATAATTTTTAAAATATTCAATATGGCTGCTTGCAAGGGAAGAGGTTAAATAAAAAATCAATAATAATTTAAGTGAACAAAACATGTAAGCTAGGTTTCAATGTATTTCTCATGGATATATACTAAATATTTAACAAATAAATTAAATGCCATTTTTTAAGATTTTGGTATAGTTTTGACCAATTTCTTTATATATGTAAATTCCAAAATCTCTATAGTTTTCTTTTAAAGGCTATATTATCATTATTTTGACTTTCATAAACAGAGTGATTTAGTAATTAAAAAGAAATACGCCTGTATATTGGGGTGGGGGGTGGGGATAATACATGTGTTTTACCATTTCAAGAATTTGATATTTGGACATTAATCAGAAAAGCAATTTACAAAACCCAAATTTCAGACCAACAATTTACACAGATAAAAGAAAAAACAGGCACTACTGACATCCTTGAAAGAAATAATACCCTGAAATGAATCTGGTTGGAGCATATTTCCAGAATAAATGATAATAAATAGAAGGTGAGGTTTTATATTGGATTGCAAACAACAAATCTAAAATGAGTCACATGTGTGGGGATGGATAGAAAAGGAATTTTGTTAGTCTGATGTGAAGAAAGGCTTGAAGAAACTGGATTAAGCTTGGAGACATTTATCCTGCAGTGAATCAGTAATGTTTAAAAATGATTATGTAATATCTACTAAGGCTGTAACCTCAAGAATATGTGCATAAAAATGTGATGGTAGGGAGGACCTCTACAGGTCTTAACCACAAGCTTACGTTTTGAAAGAAAAGAGGGGAACCCCAAAAATGTAAGCTTGTAGTTAAGACCTGTAGAGGTCCCTACCATCACATTTTTATGCACATATTCTTGAGGTTGCAGCCTTAGTAGATATTACTTACGTAATCAATGTACATTTAAATAAATTTATAAAAATGATTATGATAAATGATTTAGAAAATTTGAATTTTGCAGTTGAAATTAGGAGATATAAAAGTTCTGAAACTGATCGCTGGGGCAATCGAAACTGTAAAAGAGGGTGGTAAATAAATCATTGTGTAATAGTAGTAAAGTGCATGGATGATTTAGTACTATATGATAAATGATTTATAATTACATACAACAAATATATATATATATATATATATATATATTTATATATATATATATATATATATAAAGTATATATAGAAGTAAAGGTACCTAAAAAGTACAGAGTTGTGGATGCCATTATTAGAAAACAGCTAAAAAATAGTACTTCTGGACTAACTGTGACAATAGAGTTATGTATTTAGTCAAAATAAGAGTCATAGATAAATTCATAGATCACATGACCCTATCTCTTAAGCTTGTAAGTTATAAACAATGAGGATTGCCAATTCCTCTACAAGCTTTATGATAAATGCTTAGCCAGAGCCAGTACTTAAAATATCTCTGTCAGGAACCCCTCCCCAAACCCCTGACCATGGTTTCATGCTATGTATTTGTCTTAAAGTTTATGATGATGGCATTTTAGAATTAATTATTAGTAAGACTATTTCCATCATCTAATATTAAGAATTGAATGTCTTTAAAAAAAATTAAACTTTATTTAAACTTTCTAAATACATTCAACTGTTAATAGCATACAGGTTAGTAGTTAACACAATGTTTTGGGTGATATTATTCTTCTCTCTTCTTTGCTGGCCTAACCAGTAACAGTACTACCATGGGAATCAAACAGAAACCTTTAGATTCTCAAATTTTACATAACACTCTAACCTACTTTGGAAGAATAGCTCAATTGGTTGGATTGTTATCTTAAAAAATTTAAATATTCAAAAAATTTAAAGGTCCAGGTTAGGTTCCCATGCTAGTGCTGTCACTGGTCAAACCAGCCGCAATGGAAGAAGAAAGGAAAATAATACCATCCAAAAAGCTCTGTTAAATACTAAACTGTGGGCTATTATTAACAGGTTAACGTATTTAGAAAGTTTAAATAAAGTTGAAAATTTTTCTAACGATATTCGGTTCTTAATATTAGACTATGGAAGTAGTCCAACAAATAATTAATAATAGTTATGTGTTTATCCAACCACACTTCCATCCCTTAATTACAAGAACAACATTTGTAGTTCACAAATTCCTTTATCTTTTCTTTCTTTTATTTTTCAAATTTGTCTTTATTTTCACTTTTTTTTTTTCAGAAATAAAAACAGGTACTCATTTACGAGTATTTAATAGTATTTAAAAAAAACAACAAACAAAAAAAAAACAGAAATAAACTTTTGAAAACGACTCCACAAAACCAGACTATCTTAAACAAGAAGATATATTAAAAAAATTACATAAAACAACGACACAGATTAATAGAAATACAAAGAAATAAATAATCTTTTCTGTAGTACATTTTTTATTACCCCATGTCCATTGAATTGTTTAAATCAAAGTTGTGAGAGCATTTAAAATTGACACTTATCAATTAAACAATAGTAATTGGCTATCTATATATAGTGAACAAAAATAAAGATATGTGTAAGAGTGATCTGGGCTAACTGATGAGTGCTAGTTTAGCACGAAATATGAATCTGGGGAATCATATATCTCTTTCACATGTCTTTGATCGCATATTTATGATCACACCCCTCCACAAGGTGTTAAAAGCGGATAGAAACCAGTCCCTAGCTTGCGTTAGAGCGATCTCGGGTCTAATGAATGAGTCATAAAAATTATTAGTAAAAAATAGGTGTTGGATATAAGAAAGACAGAAGAAAAATATTGGCAATAAAATGGATCTTTTAAAATATCTAAAGTAACAAATGAGATAATTTGAAGATAAAATGAATGTTGAGGGAGACATAATGAACATACCTGGAGGTTGGATGGAACAGACATTTATGTAAAGTAATGATATGAAAGATATTTAAATGAAATAAAAGATTGCCTAAAGGAATTTGGTAGGATATGTAGATTAGCTATTCTAAATATATAAAAAAAAATCCGACGATCTTCAAGATAAAAGCAAAATAACTGGACCCCCTCCCCCCAACTCTTTTCAAATTACCATTGAATAAGTTGTCCATCTTACATATATGATATGTAGACATATTTTATTTCTGTTACTACTTATTTATTTTTATCAATGATAGAATCTCCAGGAAGAGAAGTGTTTAAAAAATACTTCACGATACTTTTAACTTCCAGCTAAGTGCTCGCTTCCCATTAAACTTTCGTAAATCTATAAAACTTCCTTCTAAAAAGTCATTTATCAAATCTTGTACTTTTCTTTCTTATTTCACACATAAAATCAGAATATGCATATATATTTACACATCTCTAAATTTTTTTCTGTAATTCATCACCCAGCATGGTTTGATATATATCACGAGATTCTGTCAATTTCCTGTGACAAGCAGCAAAACAGAACAAATACAAAAAATGTCTTGGAACAGATTTAGAGTGAAACAACAAACATTTAAAATGAAATATTTTCCCATAATGTCTCAGTATAAAGATCAAATGAATTTTCAGCCGAACTTCAATTAGGAATAATAAAATATAGTTTCAATAAAACAAAAACGATGACTAAAATTGTTTTGAATGAAAGAAATATGTTGCAATAAAAACAAAGAAATTAATGATATAATAAAAATATAAAATAACTTTCTAAAACTAATTACATATATCAAATTATTAAAATAAAACAAATTTAATAGATATTATCAAATATTTTAAAATGTAAATAAAAAAGAAAGTAAATAATATCCAATTTTGAAAACCTTTATTTATTTACAGTATGAATTTATCTTTAATACCATAACTATTAATAAAATATTATAAAAGTATCAGAGATTCAAACTCGGAGATAGATCCATTAGTGGCTTTATTAAGTTCTTAAATTCTGCCACTGAGTCATAGATTGCAACTACTATCTATGTGTTTAAAATTCGTGGCTGGAAATGAGATTCAAGTTATATCTAGAAAGATCAAAATCGGAGTTTTTATTGTTGGATCAGAAAAATATAATTGTTGAAACATGATAAGAATTCTATTTGTTACGCAATAATTCTTCCATTGTAGATTTTTGATTGAACATCCGAAAAGGAGATCTTGATTTGTTGAGAGTCTTAGGTAGTGAAACTACATCATGAATTATTGGCAAATCTGATCTGCTTAGTGGCTTCTTATACATTTTATGTGAAGTTACTTCTCTCTGATAACAGGCAGAGGAATAGGTAAAAGAACATGAAGCTACTGCAAAACGTTTATCTTGAACTCCTCACCTCTGATGAAAATTATGACAACATATATTACTTCACAGATATGTGATTAGTGGTGGAGTTAAAAACTATCATTGCTCCCCTTTAAATATTCTCTGTATATTTTTTTTGCTGCAGATCTTTGCACAAAATACTACACATTCAAGCACTTGGGTATAACTGCAGTTACAACTATTAAAATGTAATGTATGTGGGATTCAAACTCAGACTTTCACATGACCCTCAACTCTCCTCGCCCTCTCATATTGCTGACTCACCTGATCACACACAAATCTTTTCATCATGTGTGTGATCAGGGATGTCAGCAACATGAGATAGCAAGGAGAGTTGAGGGTCGTGTGAAAGTCTGAGTTTGAATCCCACATACATTACATATATATGCAGGTTTATGTCTGTATAGTGTATTAATTTAACTAATAAAATGATTTTTAATTATACATATTTTAATGTGATTTAAATTTAAAGCACAAAAATAACAATCTAACAGTTTACGTCTTTTAAAAATAAAGATGAGATTATAGTCAGGGTTCAACTTTAGCTAATATATCTGTTAGTAAAGATATTGTAGTAGTATCAGTAGCAACAATAACACAACTATAATAACAACAAAAGAACATCAACAATAACAACAGCAATAATAAGTCACTGATTAAAATTCTGATTAAAATTTATAACTATTTAAAAATAATCCTTTTGAAAACAAAAAATTGGGTATAAAAGCTGGAATTTTCTTAATGTTTTATTTGAAAATCTTATCTACTGATTATTTTGAAATTAATGCTTTTATGCATTTGTTTTACCAATGTTTAAAATTATGGACACCATTCTTTAATAAACTGACAATTAGGGTTTTCATAAATTGGAAATATTATAACCAAATGAGTTGTGATCATTGTTGAGTCATTTTCCATTTCTTGACACTCATTAACATAATTTATTCTGGCATCTTAATATTTAAAAATGTTAATGTGATTCTTTGTTATTATTAAAGATAATATTAAGTTTTTATAAAATTTTAATAAATTAAAAAAACAGTAAAAAAAAAAGAGATTTGTGCAGTAACATAATCAACGCAATAATATATATCAGCCAAAACCAAGTTTTATTTGCAAATTATTCTATAATTCACATTTGAATTCCATATAGATGTCAGTAATCCCTAAATATCACTACTGTTCATATTATCCTTAATAAATACTGTCTTCAATTTAATCCATTTATTAATTAATTCCTCCCACTCTTCTTTAAAAAACCTAGTAGCAGTTTTAATTGTATTTGCAACATTTTTTCTTTTACTATTAATTATCATATTTAGATAAACTTTATATTATTTATTACAAATATAAGTTTACAAATGAAAAACATTTTAACTGATATTTGAACCTTGCAAAATAGAAAGAACTAAAGTAAAATATGTATCGAAAACAAATAGCTTTGTTTTTATCTGATAGTTGCCTTTGTCAATTATATAAAAAAATGTAATAAATTAATTCTTATTTGAAATCCATTTTTAAAATCAAAATGAATTTTATTACAAGTCTATAAAATTATGTTTTAAAACTGCACTTAATATAATTTCACAAAAATTTCTGCACTAGTGTTTATAAAAATATTTCTTTTCAGAAAATTATTTACAGCTTCCATTTTATCATAATTACTATTTAAATGACTTGTTTATACATTTTCAAATAAAATTTAATTATAATCTCATATTTTTTCAATTTTAAATAAATATTTTACGAATATGTTATAAATGTAAGCATAAATATGTAAATAAATTACTCAAAATTACAATTTTTCTATTTAAAATAACAAAAGGGGAAAAAAAAACAAATGTTCAAAGCCTGAGAATAAAAAATCTATCAATAGGTGGCACTGATGGTTTCTTTGCATTATAATACAACCAATCAGTGGAATTTTAACTCCTTTTGAATATGATACTAATATCTTCAGCCTCTTTTTAATTCCAAATTTTACCATTAAATAAATACAAACTAGAGAAGTAACATTACATATAACCACAAAATAGCCAGAAAAGCTGAAAGCAATACTAATAGCATCAAAATATGTCAGAATGTGAAGACACACTGCAAGTCAGGAAGCAATTAAAGCAATAGAAGAGCGGAGAACTATAAAGGTCAAGGTCAAAGAATTGTGGTTCTATTCTACCATATCCAGTGTTGATACTTCATGTAAATTTCATGCAATATTTTCTGCCCAGATAGTTTAATGCAAAGGAAAAGTGGCAGAATCTAGAATACAAAATCATTCATCAAGACTCAACCCTGTAATTTTTAATGCCTAAACTTTACTTGAATATCCCAACAATAATCCATTTAACTAATTCTAATATAATCAATGTTTACTAACATTAGTTCTAGAATAGCTGAACATGTTTATATTTCAAATACATAAAATAAAAGTAACTTACAATTCATTTTAAAACTTGACTTCCATTTTATCACTATGGCAAACTATTACAATTATTTAAAAAAAAAATCATTAGACAAATCAAAATTTATTATTATTTGGCACCATCATGTTAATGTCAGCTCAAAGTTATGATATGAATGACATTCTATCTATGGATTACTTTAAGTCTACTTGTATTTTGTAAAACATACATTTTTCTGCTGATCTTTGATAATGATGTAACTGTTTTTAATACCATCTTATAATATATCTGCTCAATGCATTTACTGATAATAAGATATTAAAAATAAATAGATAAATAAACAAATAAATAAAGTTAAATTAAAAAAAACAATAAAGATGATAAAAAAAGATGTAAATCATTTTTTTTTAGGAGATAACTGAGAAAAACTCAATATAAATATCAGTATAAAATGATAAAAGTTCTTGGAGACTTGCTTTTTTATAATACTGTCTGAGATCTTCACTAAATTCTTTATGAGTTAAACTTTCATGCTCTCTGTGTGCATCAACATTTCTCATCTTTATATTCCTGTTCATATTTGATACTTGATCCAGCACTTATTTTATTGCTTTTTCCTTACTCTTCCAATCTTGTATCAATTCCTTCTTGCAAGTGTTTCTTCTCTTGTAAATTCCAAATATCTTTCTTCTTCATTATTTAATCTATTCTTTCAGCAGCTTCTTGTATTATATGTTGTGCATGATATATAACATTTTCTATTTTCTTGTTCTGCACCCTCTTATTCTCCTTCATTGTTTGCATTATATTCTGAATAATTTCCTTAATACTTTGGCTTATTTTTTGATTGTTCAGTTCTTTTTACTAATCAATTTCCTCCATCTTCATCAACATCGTTTGAAGCACACCTGTATGGAACACCTCTGTTTTGCTGCACCTATTCTTCTAATTAATGAAAATTTTAAAATAAAAAATCAATTCAGGTTTTGTAAAATGTATTTATTATTTTAAAATTTTAAAGATGTTACTGTTTCAAGTTCTAAGATAGCAAATTTATTGCATTTATTAAAGAGGATAAGTGCATTGTTTAAATAACCACCAGATTTATAGAGGTTATGGCAGTTTAAATGACAAAAAAATAATAATTTTAAAAGTGAATTTATAAAAATAAAGTGGTGAAAGTTTTAATGTTTTATGAATTTATTTTTAGATCGTCATGAACTTCAGAAGAGTGGTTTATCTAAAAGCAGATCTTTATAAACGTAGTTGGTAGAAGCAATAAATTGCGATTTTTTTGAGATCAATTAACAATAAAGTGAAATTAAAATAGGTCATATATAATTATATGTGGACTATTTCCATCATTTAATATTGTTAAATATTTTAAGAAAAATTCAAACTTTATTTAAACTTTTCAAATATATTCAACTGCTAATAACACACTTGATGATATATAACACAATATTTTCATGGTATTATTCTCCCTCTTCTTCAAAATTTTCTGGCCTGAACAGTCACAGTACTAGTATAAAAATCGAACATGGGACCTTTAGATTCATCAATATTGAATTTAAGGTGATACTCTAACCAATTAGGCTATTCTGTCAGAGGCACTAGACAGTAGAACTTTCATATATCCATCGAAGAGAGTCCTGCTGATTGCTTCACTTTTTTTCTTAAGGGTAAGGGTTAATGAGTGCTTTCCAAACATGAATTATCACTCTAGATTATGTTATGGACTCCTTTGAAAACCACTCATTATTCTGGCCAGAGAAATCAGGACTTTCATAGATAAGCCTACAAAATTTCTACAGTCTGTTATTTCTGATAGAATAGTCTAATAGGTTACAGCATCATCCTAAACTCAATATTCACGAATTTAAAGATCCAGGTTCATTCCCTTGTAGTACTGTTACTGGCTAAGGCAACAACATCTTAAGATGAGAATAAGATAATAATATCATATGAAATATTAAGCCTATACTAACCCGTGTGTTATTATTTTAAAGCTATTTGAAAAGTTTAAATTTTTAAAAAAACGTGTTACAATTAAGATTAGACAATGGAAATAGTCCAATATATAATTACAACCAAAATATCATCATCCCAAACTATCAGACAAACAGTTTAGGTGTAGGTATTAGCTATTCATTTCTAAGGGGCAAAACAATGCACGGAATATGGGATCCTAACCAACTAGTGTGTATTGTCCCGCTCTTTGTGATTTCTATGATGAAGAGATCTTTGCTGATAGTGATACAATGAATAGATATTTTATTTACTTGATCTTTATACAAAATGAATGAATCCACGAATACTAAATTTCTAAGAATAACCATATACTATATCTTTTACGTCTTTGTTGAACATTAACACTTAAGTTAATATTTGTCATTATTAAAAACAGTAGCAAACTTTCCATACAGTTGTGCCACCCAGTGCAAGCCTTAGTAATCAATGAATGAAGAAGGTTGTGCATAAAATACCTACCTAAAACCTACTTATCCAATATCCCCAGACTAGTTTCTAACTTGTGGCTTTCATCAGTGAAGAGCCTTGGATTTAAGACCACTGATGAAAGACACAAGCTAAAAATTAGACACGGATATTGGATGAGTAGGCACTAGATGCAGATTTGTGCATAAAACTTCTTGAATACATTGATTAGTAAGGCTTGCAATAGGTGGCACTAGTTTGCTACTGTTTTTAACAGCTTGTATAAGCATAAGCAGATCATGTGATGATTTGCCATTTTTATTAATTTTTAAAATATAAAACAGTATTTCATCTTTCTAATGTAAAATATTTTCTAATCACACATATGAATAAAAAAAATAAAGCAAATGGATTATGTTTCTGCTTTGATATATTAATAAGTATACAATTATAACAATTTAAAACATGGATTACATTTCTATATTTAGATTATTCTGATGCAAGAAATAAGATTAATGTTGAAATCACCATGCTTTTCTGTAGTTCATTTGCAGTGGATGAATAGTAGAGTATTTTAGACAAAAATCATTTCTACAAAGGCAAAACTCTCCATACAGTAGTGTCACCCTGTGCCAACCAGAATAATCAATGGATGCCAGAAGGCTTGTGCTCTGGTTGTTACAGGGTGGCACTACTGTATGGAGAGTTTTGCCTTTGTTTACAACATTTATGTGCTAGTATGAGATGGTGATCATGTGATGTTTAGTGGTTTAAAAATCATTTCTATTAGTAAAGGTTCAGAAGGAAATTAACCTCCAATCATGTGCTGTTTTGTAACTATTACAAATCTTGCATGCCCACCTGTCTGCAAGAGTTTTAAAGCTTAAATGAATCACTTAAGCTTAGAGCATAATAGTTAGGAAACAGCACATGATTGAAAGTTAATTTCCTTTTGTACAATTACAGCTTTTCAGCATTAATAATAGATTTCCTGTCTTGCATTGGTGGTCAAGAGGTCAGTGCGACTGCCTTGCACTTGCAGGCAGTTGCCCGGGTTGTGGGTTCGCATCCCGGCCGATGCTATGACACTTAAAAAAAATAATAATTTCCTTTATGTAGGTATAACTTAATTTACCCATGATGAAAAACAAAATGCCAAAAGATCCTATCTACAATGTTTTAGTTTATGACAATCATTAACAAAGTGTTGTACATGAATCAATTCCAATTGTGGCATTTCAGGTCCTCAAAACTCCCAGGCAATAAAGTCATTCCATTATTTTTTGCTCTGGATGGTTTAAAGCAGTGGTGGAGTGCCAGATTCTGAAGTAAAAAGTCATCAAATCAATTCCAGTACTGAAATTTCCAGTGTTCAAACTTATTAGAGATTCTCTAGTAATAAAGCCATTTGAATAAAAAAAGAACAGTTTAAATGTAAATTATAATCAAACCATCAAATTTACATGTACAGGACAATGCTTAAAACTTAAATATGTTCAGCACAGATAATGTCATATGTATTCATTCACTTATATTTTTGATTTTTGTATTACCTTTTCCACTTCTTTAAATGGTGTGTTGAATATTAATTTTGCTCTATTGAAAAGCTAGAATGGATTATCCCTAACATGTGTACTCCAATGTGTATTAGAACCTATAGGACAAGCCTCTGGAGTCAATTAAAATCACTGTAAGAATGTATACACAAATAATTGCTAATGTTAACTTTTTATTTATTTCTAAAATAGTACTATAAGGAATCCCAAAAGACCACCATACAGAGAGAAAGTAGGAAATTGAAACTAAAAATATCTATTCACAAATTAAGGGATATTTACTAAGGCAATAAACCTTTAAGCATGTGCGCTTGTGGTTAAGACCTGTAGAGGTCCCTACCTTTGCATTTTCAAGCGCACATGCTTAAAGGTTTATTGCCTTAGTAAATATTACTTACGTAATCAATGTGCGTTAAATAAATTTATAAATTAAGGGATGTGAAGTGAATAAAGAAATATGTTCATGCTCTCAAACTAAGATACTTTAGATTGAACTATATAACCAAATTTAGGTTCAAAAGATAAGATGATTGGCCACTCATCTTTACAAAGTCTTTGTCTTGTGCTTCGGTTTGAGAGTATCCTCAGTACTCAACAATACATCATTGATCCATTATAACAACACTACATTGCATGTGCGTAGGGTGTAAATCCTTGTTGTTTAAATTACATATGACCTCTGTTTTAGTGAATGAAACTGAATTACAAAATATTCAATATTACTAAATTTTATAAAATATTAAAAAAAAAAAAGGTCTATGTTGGCCACTTCTACTCACTGTGAACACATTCCAAAACATTAGTTGTTATGTAAGTAATTGCATTTTGAAGTGTTTCTTTAAATGAACCATGTTTTTAATCTTTTCATTGTATATCATGGTATTTAAATGACACCATAGGTAAAAGTCAAGTAGGGAAAGATCAGAGGATTTAGCAAGCCATTCCATAGAACCACATGCACTTAATGCAGGTAATATTATAAAGACAAAATTACTCACACATAAATATATACTTATACTCTGGAAACAAAAATACTCTTTTATTCATATAAACTTTAATATATCTAAAAAAATAATACATTAGAATTCTAGCTTATGCAAATACAAGTTAACAAGTGCAAAAAAATATAAATAGAATTTTACAGAGTAACTAAAAAGATGCATTAAACAGCTGCCCACAACAATGTAAAGCCTCTCATTCTCATGTAGTATATACATTTAGCTGGTATATATGCAAAAATAATTTTCTATGACTTCTGCGAATGGTTTGCACTATTTTTTCCCAATAAACATCACATGATCACCATTTCTTATGCTTTCTTATAACTGTTATCTAGGTGCAGTGCTCTCAGATCCAAGGCTCATCACTGACGAAGACCACAAACCAGAAACTAGTCTGACGATATAGGATGAGTAGGCACTAGATGGGGATTTTATGCACAAGCCTTCTGGCATCCATTGATTACTCTGGCTTGCACTGAATGGCAATACATATAGAGAATTTTGCCCGTTTTACTATTTTTTCCCTTGGTATTTTATCTTATAATTTAATTTATTTAGAACCCTGGGCAGGTTGGATAGTTTGTAGAGCATTTGACTTGGGATCTGTGGGTCCCAGAATCAAATCTTGGCATTTGCAGGTCTGGCACTTGATCTTTCTTATGAACTCGCGAGCAATAAAGCCATATATCTTTTTGTTTAATTTATTGAAAAATGATACTGGAAAATATTCATTTAATGACAAGATGTATTATTACACATGCTCTCTCTTTACATTTATAGTATTATTGTATATAAGGTATGCTGTATAATACACTCTTCTAAAGCGCAAATATTTCATTTTAAATATAGGGGTATGAACCAATCTCTTTTCATAAATCAAGGCTCTTTAGTATAATTTTATACTCCTTCTCCGCTCCCTATTTTTTTTTAACCAAAAAGCTTGCAAGGGCACATATATATCACAAGAAATATACAATAAAAAAGTCCATCAAGTTAAAAAAAAAGTATCAATTATTAATTTTTATACTTGAAAAGCATTTTGAAATATTGATTAACTTGTATGTAATTTTTTACCTAAGAGTTTCAAATTGTCCATTAAATCTGTAACTTTTTAATGAACTCCATAAATCTGCGTTCAGCTTACTTAATTGTTACCTAACATTTGTAATGTTCATTTATCTTCTGAAAAAGTTTTAAAATGCAAGAAATTTTACTTTGAAAATTAATTGAACAGTCAAATTAATAATGAAAGTGATATGTAAAGTTGATTTAAAGCAAGCAGAGGGGGCAGAAGGTGGGGGTGTTTTCAAATCTGACAAACCACCAAATTAATAATTATTTAAAAAAGAATAAGTTGAATAAAGATACTTATAAAACGAATAAAATTTAGCTTTTTAAATGCATAACCAACAAGAATCTACAATGCAAATAATTTGCATACGGAATAAAGATTTAATGGATGGATGTAAGCGTCTACAGATGACTTAGGTTGGATACTACACACTGAATTAAAAATTAAATGGAATCTCACGTCAAAAAGTGTATAAATAAAATATATACATGAGTGCGATCACATATACTTAAGGCTATAAGCATATTTATTAATAAAGTCATGTCTAATTCGATATTATAAGATCCTAAAAAGTAGGAATATCTTTTCACTTACATTACTTAATTTTGATTTCAGATTGACATATGTAATATTTAAAATACGGCTATTAAATACTGACACCAAATGTTTGTTTAAATAACATCAAAGGTAAAAAGAAAAGAAAAGAGTAATCCACCTTTTTTCTTCTTTATGTTTGTTGATGCCTTAGCATAATTATTATTAGTACTCAGAAGTTGTCTGCTTTTGTTTAACTTACATATATACTTTAGACTAAGTATACACTGTACTTAATATTTAATATATATATATATAAAATGTATGCATCGAATGCATGCACGTAAGTATGTACTATAAAGGTAAACAAAATAACTTCCAAGTAATCCAGTATAGGTCAAAGGACTGTATCACAGCTATTTATAAAGGGATAGCAGGAAATTATATTAATTTAGTCTTATTAATACCAAGACACTGAAAGTTTCTGCCTTATTTTACCCACAGCAAATCGCAAATTTTTAGCCAAGATTGGATGATAAGTTGAACTGTCTATGATTCAGCTACCTGAAAAAAAAAATCCTATACCCGATTACATCATGAAGAAATATTTGTTTTCATGGGTTGGGTTTGAATCCTGATCATAGAGCAGAAAGAGGATGCATTACCATTATACCACACGGCTTTTCAAGGACGTCTACTTGGTAATAGATTGGATGCTAAATGATCTATGCCGCCTTTTTTTATGCATGAAAAATAAAGAGGACAACCTACAATTTCCCCTCCCCCCATGCCATCTTTCAGTACATATTTGACTCACCCTGCATATATATTATTACAATTTTTTATTCTAGAAAAGCTTCAAAGTAAAAAAAAAATAAAAAGGTAAACTTTAAATTTAATATGGAAGGATACAAGAACAGATATTTTTGAATTCTTGAAAGAACAATTATCATTATTTTTCGCACTGTGTGAATACGCAGAATGCGTGAAATATATGAGAAGGTCATGGAAAGAATTGATTACTCATCAAAATGTTTTCCAATCCTTGGATTATTAGATATCAGAGTTATATTTAATGTTAAACAAACAATATAAAGAAAATAAAAAGCATAAATTAATTACCAGCTTCACAAAGTTGATTGTAATTCTGAATTATGACTATGTTGACGAAATGCTACAACATGAAGTATCTTTTTATCCAAGCACCCACTGCTATGTTATAAATCTAGGCTTACATGCAAAAAAGTACTCCCCCCCCCCTAAATTGAATGAAAAAACAGGAAAGTTCTACCAGTTATAAAAACACATATATCCATCTAAGATATTAGGCAGAAACAAAAAATGAGAAAGATATCAATGTCACATGAGCTTATATTTTCTCTATAAAACTTACAAAAGCTTTTCTGTAGATTTAGTCCATGCAGAATATTATACAAAGTTGACTATTTAAAAAAAAAGTTTAGTCAAGCATTGGTGGTCGACAGGTCAGCACAGCTGCCTTAAAAGCAGTTCTCCCGGGTTAGCGGAATCGCTTCCTGGCCGATGCTATGACACATGGAAAAAAAAGTTTACTGTTAATTATGGATTTAAATGAATAAAATATATCCACTAATTTTTATTCCACTTAAACAACACTGTTAAAACAGATTAAACTTGTATAAACAATATGTGGTAGGTATATCAAAAAAAGATGAGCCATTGATTCAGTAGCCATAGAAGTATGACCTTTCTTTCGTCAGATGGGAAGATTCTATTTTTTTGTTTTGCAGTCACTACATCAATACCCTAAAATAAGACCTATACCATGGGAATAAATGGATGTGAATAATTGTTTAAAAAAAAACCCTAAATATTTATAAAACCTGAAAAATATACTAAGATTTGCACAAGTTATTGCCATTACAGGCATATATGTTAAACATATTCTATAAATTTCTTATAGTAAAAAAAAGATCTTACCATGGTATATATCAAGTTAGGTTCCAAAAAAATATTTATGAACATTTCTTCTTAAAAAATATTTTGGCAATATATGAAAATTATATATTTTAGAAAAAAAAATACACCTAAACCTCACTTAGTGATTGGCTATTTAGCAATATTTCACAATAGTGATCATCATCAATTTGTACCCACTATTTCAATTTATAATCGATTATTTACTATAACGATCGGATTTTTTTTTTTTAAATTTAGAACGTATAAACTTAAAATATATATAATTAATGAATCTATAATACTATATACTATACATATAAGTGTTGAATGTATTTAGAAAAATTAAACTTTATTTAAATATAATGTACAGTACACCTGGGTCTCATTTTATGCGGATTTATTTAATGTGATTTTGAAGTTATGCGATTCATGTTTCTTCTTAATATCTTTGTATGCGGTTTTCTTTTATGCAATAAAAATTATTAGATCAGAAGTGGAGCACCGATAATGCGCTATTACTTTAAATATTATAAATTTCACGCACTCATGTCATATTTAAAGTAATAGCGCATTATTGGAGTTCGACTTCCATCTAATAATTTCAATATTTTGAGTACTGTAATAGATTTATGCAATAAAGAAGTTCATAATTCACTTAAAATCAGGATTTTCCCATTTTATATACACACATTAAATTTTACATGCCTACACTATGTATGTTGTTATTTTTGCATTTTAAATCACATTCTATTTTTGCTTTTTAAAAAAAGAGTACATAATCAATTAATCATTTAGTGTCTGCAAGTAATAAATTTTACAAGACTATAATGTAAATAATCTGTTTAAACGTTATAGATGAAAAATACTATGTATATGTTGTTGTTTTTGTATTTTAAATCACATTCTATTTTTGCTTTTTATAAAAAGAATATGTAATCAATTAATCATTTAATGTCGAAAGTTTATTTTTAAAAGGAGAGTAACAGTGGTGGACACAATTAAATTTGACAATTAAAATCTGATTTTCAATTGTAATTAACAATTTAAAAATTATGTAATGTGATCTTAAATTAATGTGATTTGAAGTGATGAAATTTGATTTTTAAACGGAATTGAAAATTAAAAAATTAAAGACAAAAATAAGAATTTAATTTTTGTTAGTTTTAATAACATTTTGCTCAACAGTGGTGAGTCGATGTCTTTTTATTATCGTAAGTCTAAATTCTTATTTTTATTTTAAACTTTTAGTTTACTCTAATGGAGAGGAAAAAACACCCAAGAAAATGAATTTTTTTGGAAACAAAAATATCAATTTTAGATCGCTTAGTGAAATGGAAAAATCAACAGCAATTGGAAAACATTTTAGTTGTATTTCCTCTTGACTTCGTTTAAGGAGAAGCTACAGTACCTCACATCACATCACATCATGACGTCTCAAATAGCAACAATAATGAAAATATTGTACATGTATGAAAAAAATGTAAATTACTTACGCATAAAAATATATTGTTTTGAATAAAATTAAATACTGTAGTTAATAAAAAAAGTTTGTCTTGTATCAATTTTTTTCAAATATGGAATTTTTTATTAATCATATTTTACTTTCTTATTTTTTTTTTTGCGATTTTTAAAGTAATTATATGTTGTTGTTTTGCTTTTATGCGATTTTTGGAAAATTACAGTATGTATCCCCCATTTTTCAAGGTAAGGTAAGTCTATTTTTGTGCGATTTCTTTTGTGCACATTTTCTGAGAAACCTATCTACTGCATAAAACGAGACCCAGGTGTACTTGGATTATTTAAATAAAGTTTCATTTTTCTAAAGACATTCAACACTTATATTAGATGATAAAATAGTCCAATATATAAATACGGTACAGTATTATGTAAAAGGCTGCAGAAAGAAGTTTTGCTATTAACTGAAAGGAGACCCTTTGATTCCTCTTGGAGGCCTTAAAGGAACCGAGCAGGACAAATTCCTAATGTCCACTCCATACGTTCTTGTTGTTGCAGCTGTTATTACTATGTGATTATTCATATAGTATACGAACATGGATGGGCTGCTCACCAACACGCATTAGCCAGCGTGGTGAGTTTATTGGCTTTTTACCTCTTAGTTTAAGATCAAGAAACACCATAGTCTTTCTTCTCAGTGCCTGATAAGGCAGAATGAATGTTTGTGTAAAGGATAAATATTTTCTCAATACATATATACAATTATGACAGACAAAAATAAAGCATGGCCCTTATTCCCAAAAGGCTGTAAAGTCACCAACCAAGGCAGCAGTTGGTGGCCGAAGGCGGAGGGTGCTGAGAATCCCCTGATTGCGGACCCAGGCTGCCATTTGATGACGACTTTTTATTTAGGTACTTACAACTGCAGATCACTTTCAAGTGAAGGAAGATTGCAAGAATTAGAAGAAGAACTCTCTTATATTAAATGGGACATTATTGGACTTTGTGAAGTTAGAAGAAAAGGTGAAGAGACAATTGATTCAAAAAGTGGACATATACTCTATTATAAAAGCACAAATATTGGAAATACAAGTGAAGTAGGATTCATTATAAATAAAAAGTGGAAGAACAATATTGTGGAGATTGATGGTGTATCGGACAGAGTGGCAAGATTAGTTATACAACTTAATAGCAGATACCAAATGCAGATAATTCAGGTTTATGCCCCAACAAGTTCTCATAGTGATGAAGTAGTAGAAGATTTTTATATGGATGTACAAAAGGCTTTTGATCAGAGTAAACACCATTTTAAAATTGTTATGGGAGACTTTAATGCTAGAATTGGTAAAAAAAATGAAAGATGAAATTGCTGTAGATAATTTTGGTTATGGTAATAGAAATGAGAGAGGACATAGACTTGTGGAGTTTGCAGAAAAAGAAAAACTTTATATTATGAATTCTTTTTTTGTGAAAAATGTTAAAAGGAAATGGATATGGAAGCATCCAAATGAAGGTACAGCAGAATTGGATTATATTTTGACTAACAGGAAATACATATTTCAAGATTGTAATGTTCTTAATAAATTTAACACAGGAAGTGATCATCGATTAGTAAGGTGTAAGATACGTGTTAATGTAAAACTAGAGAGACAAAAATTATTAAGAAAAACAATATTTACAGTTGATATTCCTAATCTTCAGAAACATTCTAATGAATTTAAATTAGAACTTACAAATTGGTTTCAAGTATTAGTAGATTTTGAACATGATTCAGATCTGAATGAAATTAATATGAAAATAACTGATACACTTTTGAAAACTGCAACAAAGATAGCTGGTAGAAAGAAACAGCAATTGACCAATAAAACTTCTACTGAGACTAGAGGATTTATGAAGAAAAGAAGGAATATGAAGATATACAAAAATGATGCATTAAAAAGAATTGAATATCTCGAATTTTGTAAAATGGTGCGGAAAAGAGTTGAAAATGATATAAGAAAGTAAAACTGTGAACTAGCAAGGAAAGCTGTAGAAGAAAATAAAAGTCTTAAGAATGTAAAACAACATTTTGGTATTGGTAGGAAATTTATATCTGCAATAAGAAAAAAAGATGGAATTATTACTAAAAGGAGAGATGACATCATGAAATTGGTAGAAGATTTTTATCAAGAATTATATAGTAATAAAGAACAAGTACCTCCTATATCTATTACATCTTCCAAATTGCCCAGAATTTTAAATAAAGAAGTGAGACATTCAATTAAATGTATGAAGAAAGGAAAGGCTCCAGGTAATGATGGAATTATAATTGATATATTAAAAGAAGCAGGTGAAGAAATAGAAATTTTTTTAGCAAAGTTATATGCCAAATGTCTAAATGATAAAGATGTACCGGATGATTGGAAGAATGCAGTAATAATATTAATATTTAAAAAAGGTGATAAAGAAGATATTAGAAATTACAGACCTATCAGCCTTTTATCAGTTTTATATAAATTTTTTACCAAGATAATTACAACTCGTCTACAGAGAACCTTGGATTTTCACCAACCAAGAGAACAAGCTGGATTTAAAAGTGGTTTTAGTACAGTAGATCATATTCAAGTATTGAGAGAAGTTATAGAAAGGACAAATGAATATGAGTTGTCATTATGTTTTGGATTTGTAGATTATGAAAAGGCATTTGATTCTATAAACATTTCCTCAGTGATTAAAGCATTGGATAATCAAGGTATAGATACAGGATATTGTCATATTTTAAAGAATATTTATAAAAATGCAACAGCAACAATTAGATTACATAATGACACTGGGAAAGTCAACATTGAGAAAGGTGTAAGACAAGGTGACTCCATATCTCCAAAACTTTTTACAGCAGTGCTGCATGAAGTATTTTGTGGATTAAAATGGGAAACTAAAGGAGTGAAAGTAAATGATGATTATTTATGTCATTTAGATTTCGCAGATGATGTAGTTGTTTTTGCAAATAATGCTTCAGATCTGCAGGAAATGTTGCAGGAATTATCAGATGAAAGTAGGAAAGTAGGTCTAAAGATAAATGTTAAAAAGACTAAAGTAATGTTTAATCGATTTGCTCAAAATATGAAAATAAAGATTGATTATGATGAATTAGAAGAAGTTAACAGTTACAAATACCTTGGTCAGATTATTAATACAGATGGAAACATAATGGAGGAAATTAATCATAGAATTAAACTTGGTTGGAGTGCTTTTGGTAGAAATAACTTGATACTAAAAGGAAATATGCCTATGTGTTTGAAAAGGAAGGTTTTTAACAAATGTGTTTTACCAGTTCTTACTTATGGATCTGAGACTTGGACACTTAATAGAAGAGCAATTCAGAGACTTCAGACCACTCAAAGAAGTATGGAGAGATGTATGTTGGGAGTAACAAGAAGAGATCGTAAACGCAATGTATGGGTAAGAGAACAAACAGGTGTTACTGACCTCATTGAAAAAATTAAAAGATTGAAGTGGAGTTGGGCTGGACATATTGTTAGAAGAGATGATAATAGATGGACAATTGAAATTTTAAACTGGATTCCAAGAGATTGTAAAAGACCCAGAAAGAGACCACATGTGAGATGGATGGATGAAATAAGAAAGTGTGAAGGGGTGATGTGGAGAAGAGAAGCTAAAGATCGGAGAAGATGGATTAAACTTGGAGAGACCTTCATCCTGCAGTGAATTGATAATGGTTGATAATGATGATGATTATGTAAAAATAATTATTGATTTTATAACTTCGTTAAAAATGTTGTTTATATCCAAGTGGTTTCAAATCAAAAGAAAAACAACATTTTAAAACACCAATATTGAATTAGAAAAAAAAATTAAAAAGAAAAACAGATTGCATTTAAAAGAAGTGTTAATCAATTTTTTTTAAATATGTACTTTATTCTTAAGTTAGTGTTATTTTTAAGTTTTAGGAACTGACCATTTTTTTCTCCATAGACCCCCATTATAAATACATATCCTGTATATGATATTCTTGCTTAACGATGAGTTTTGAAGAACCAATTGCCATCGCTTAGGGAGTAAAGGTGTATTTCAATTTGGGAAGTTTTAAACTGCTAATGGAAAGTTCCAACATATGCAAAAATAACAACCTATATTTCTATGACATTATGCAGAAGCATGCAATAAAAAATTCAAGTAACATGATATGGCAACTAGAGAATCAGCATCTAAAGAAAATGATACCAGTCTTCTATAACCAGTAAAAATGGCCAAGGAATTTGAATACAACTGTATAAGGGTTTTAAAATAAATTTTTATATTTTATTTTACTGATGTTTAATCACTCTCTACTTCTACCCTGCATTCCAAAATAACAACTCTACAACTTTGAATATATTAAAAAATTAAAGAAATTTAAGAACTAGCATGCATTAAACAATTGTATAGATCTGGCTTCATTTTAGTATCCATATATTTTAGTGTTCTCAATTCTTTCTTAACTGTAGGCACATTTTCCCTCTAGACAAAAATGTTAATAATAGCAACAAATCATTTAATTTTTCAACTCATGTTTACATGATAAAAGAAGAGATGCTAATCTAATCTTGAGTTATTCAATGGCTTAAATTCAAAATCATGGGCTGACTTGAATGATGAAAATGAATTGAAAGGTGATAACTAGATTAATAATTGCACCCGCCTTGCAAGCAAGTAGTTGGTTGCAGATGGGTGTGGGTTCGCGTCCCGGCCGATGCTATGACACATGAAAAAAAAAAAAATCTCAATGATAAAGGCAAAAATGAGAGACCAGTGGGCTTTAAAACACAACAAAGCATCTGGTAATCATCAACTGCCCAGCTTACAATAGGTGGCAATTAGCATTGAAAGATAATCTTATATATTGTGTGAGAAATTAAATTGGCAAATAAAATAAAAAATGCTCTTATCTTTTCAAAGTCTCTATCATATGGACTGGATAAGGAGTCTTATCATGATCAAGAAAACAATGTTGGTTTAATATAATAGTATAGCACATGTGTAGTAGTTGATTACTGTCTGTTTAGAATTATATTTTGAAAAATGCCCTAGTAAATTACTAATTTTTATTAGACACTGATTAGACTAGAGATTATCTGATAATGAATAATATTTATGTAGTGTAATTTTCACTACACCTTTCTCAGGTAAGGTAGGGACTCATTTCTATCTGCTTTTAACACCTTGTGGAGGAGTGTAATCATAAATATATGACCCAAAACACGCGAAAAAGATCTAAGATTTCCAAGATGCACATTTCATGCTGAACCAGCACTCATCAGTTGTCCCAGGCCATACTCTCTTAAATATATCTTTATCATTGTTCAGTATATATATAGCAAATTACTGCAGTTTAATTGAGAAGTGTCAAATGTGCTGACCTTCCAATATTCTTCCATAAGATGTTAAAAACGAATAAAAACCAGTCCCTATCTTGCCTGAATAGTCTAGTGAAAATTTCATTATAGAATATCTTGGTCAATTACATTACTCTAAAATTAGCAAATATTATTGAATTGTATTTTTTTTATTTTATTTTAACATTATTTTATAATTTTTTTTCGAAGTTGCATTCTTTAAAAAAAAATTAAACAAAGGTAAGAAATAGATTTGTTTTAAAATATAAATTTTATTTTTTTACAAATTATCACAAAGCACAATTAATAAACAAACATCAAACAAATTTCAATACTGAAAATAGATTTTATAAAACAACGATGTAAATAAAAACAAAATCCTCAAAAAAAAAAAAAAAAAAGTTATCAATTTGAAATGATTATTTTTTCAAACTTTATTTATGTCATTTTGAGTACAATAAAAAAAAAACAAAAACAATAAAATAACAGAGAGGCAAAAAAAAAAAATAATATTCTGATATTTTGAATTACTTATATTCGCTTTTTTTAAATATTAACAATCAAACTGTTTCAATATATTTAGAAAAAAGGCTCTTATATATTAAAAAAAGGTAAGGAGTTTTTTGTTAGTATTTCATTACGTAATGCACTAGATGGAGAAAATAGATTCTATTAAGTTGAATAACTAATCTTCTATACTTTTTGAAACATCATTAATCTCTGCACTATTGTTCTTTCGCTTTTTATTTAGAATTAATCCCTCTTCATTTTGCACTTCCACTATTTGTGCCTCTGTTGTAAAGTAGACATCCATAGTCCTAATTAAAATTCTTTCAACTTCATAAAATCTGACAGTGCCTTATTTAACATTAACTGTGTTCTTTTCCAATTCGTACAACCTTCTTTCACTTGAAAGTGACCTACATTTGCAACTGAATAAAAGATCATTATTAAATGGCAGTCTGCATCTCACAACGTGATGATTCATTCTTACATCCTTCTGTCTTCAGTCAGCAAATGTTGCCTTAGCTAATAACCTTACAAAGATTACGAAACAAGATCCATAATCTATTTGCATTCAATGTAACTGTAAATCTAAAAGAGAATTGGCATTCAGAAGCATATGTCCCATGTTCATTCTGCATCCTTGAAAACCCAAATCAATATTTTAATTAAGAAGGTTCATATATGTCAAAGGAAAAATTGTGCTACTGTCTTAATATACCCAAGAGCTAAAACCCAGTAAACTTACCATGTTGGCTGATTTATAAGTAATCCATAGTATTCTTGTCTACCACATCAATAGCCATATGGTAATAACAATTACAGCAACAGAAATGTATTGAAAAGACATTAGAAATTTGCTCTACTAAGTTCACCTTTCACTCAGTAGCAAACTTTTGCACCACAAATATATGTTGAGGGAGAACAAAAAATGACTAATTATTTAATAATTTTATTATAACTTTATATAATGAGTTGACAAGTTAAGCTTTCCAAGTTTTACATAAGATTCTGTTAATCCATTATTTATTATGCATTGGTCTATTTTCCATCATCTAACATTGAATATTAAATGTCTTTAGAATTTTTTTCAAACATTATTTAATCTTTCCAATGAGGTTAGTATATAACACAATGTTTTGAATATTACATCCTCTCTTCTTCAGGAATTGCTGGTGTGACCAGGGTTAATAATAGCATGGGAATTGAATCTGAACCTTTAGATGCTTGAATATTGAATTTTTTAAGGTAATGCTCAAACCCAAAAGAGCTATTCTGTCGAAAGCTCTATTGGTTGGAGCATCACCTAAAAATTCAATATTCAAGAATCGAAAGGTCCAGGTTAGATTCTAATGCCAGTACTGTCACTGGTTAGGACTGTAATGCTTGGAAAAAAAGGGAGAATAAGACCACTTGAAATATATTATGTAATAATCTGTGTGCTGAATATAACTGGAAAGTTGAAACAAAATTTCTAAAGAGATTCAATATTTAATGTTAGATGATGGAAATAATCCAGCACATGACAAATACTAAAGTGCCACCATCACAGGCCTTTCATTAATTATTATTATTATTACAATTCACCAAAGTTTAAATAATTTTCCTTGGTAGAAATAAAACAAAAAATATCACAAATAATACAACTTATTTTTTTCACTTTAGTTTCAAGAAATGTTTATTGATTAAATAAGGATATAACCAAATTATAAAAATATGTGGTATTTTACACAGTATAATTCTTATATTATCAAGATATACCCATAATAATTATACAGCAAGAATGAATAAAAGCTAATGTGTGTTGTAATTTGTTCCAAGCTTCTCTTGTGTACAACTACAATACTTCATGTTTTGTTCATAAACTTCGATTGCAATAGTATATTATTTATTGAAATGTACATGTAGGGTGCATTTTACCATGCACATATATATCCAACTCCTGGCCAAATGCCTCAACAAAACACTATCCAAAGATTTTAGCATTGCTTACCAGTCACCTCTGAATGCAAACAGACTTATAAACAACTCAATACATAGAATCACACCCAAGCTCATTCCTCAGGTGGTGTACAAAATGATCTGCCCACAAGCCAACTGCCAAGCTGCATACTATGGGGAGACCCAGACTAACATAGCCAATAGAGGAGCACAACACAAATATATCTACAATAAAACTAAAACCAAGTAGGAAGGCAATTCCATCTTCTGTGAACATGAAAGAGCATCAGACCATAAATTTGAACCCACTTCTGCCAGCATTGTATGCTCTGAAAGACACGATGCCTGATGCAAGGTTAGAGAGACATTTCATATAGCTAGTGACCCCAAGTTCAACAACAGAAGAGTAGCATGCTTTGCACTGTCTCGGAAATGGCAGTTATAACTCATTTGCATCAATTTGCATAAATTTCCATTTCTACAATGCAGTTATAACAACAGCAGCTATGAGTATGAGAACAAGTAGGCTCTTGAAAGCGCTAAGCTCTATAATTTAATAGTTTTATATTTTAGTAAAATTTCACTTTTAAATATATATTTTCTAGCTTCATTATCCGTGCATATAGCGCATATATATTTGTTTATAACGTTTAGTGAAGTAATAATTTAAATATTTCAAGTATAAAAATTATAAATCAAGTATAAAAATTATAAAATAACAATAATGTCATTTAATAATAGATTAAGACAGCACATTTATAAAATATATTTATTGAGTGTGAATTCCTTCATATTCACTCAAAAATAAAATTAATAATTACTTACTGCACCATATCTTTGTTTTGTTCTTTTTAAATAAAATGAATAGTGAAATACTTAAAATTCAAATTGCAACTAAATATGCTTTGGACAAAAATTCTTTTTTCAGTGGAAACAAAATAATCTTATTAGCGGCAGACTATGTATGGTCTTTTTAGTTGTGTTGATGTTTACAATGTAAGCTAAAGAAATGTTATTAATAAATGAGATTATATTTGACACTCTTAAGATGGTAAAACGATTTTATGTTTTAATTTTTGTTTATTTATATACATTTTTTAGAAAGCATATAATATATTGACACAGCATATATTGCAGCTTCACTATATCATTTTTTTTCTTATTTTTTTTTTTTTTGGTACTTGTGTATAATCCAATCAATCAAGGTTGGAAGCATTTTTTTTTTAATTATACAGTTTCAGCTCTTCAAGTATTTTTTTTTGTCAATTTTAACAAATATGTATTATTCAAATAAAAGTATATTGTCTATACTAAACAATGTAATTATAAGAGTTTGAACTCAGACTTTTAAGCTCCCTATATGACCACATACATGTGAAAAAGATAAGTAATCTCCAAAATATCCTATTTTGTGGTGAACTAGTACTCATCAGTTGGTCCAGATCACCATCTCCCACACATACATACAATCAGTGCTCAGTTTATATTAAGATAGCAAATCTTTGTACACTAATGGATAAGCTTCATCTTCTCCACGTTTACACTCTTCAGTCATCCATATCATTGAAAATCTGACAATGGAACACTCAGGGACCTTGTAGATGCCAATATTATTTCATAACCCATTTTGACTTTAAATCACTCTGACTCCTCCCATATAAGACTTACATATTTAAATATTACATATTCAGCCCGTATTCTGTCCATCTCTCCCTCTTCTGTATTTAAACGGACATATATGAGAGAGGTCAGAGTTACTTAAAGTCAACATGGGTATGACAATAATATTGGCATCAACAATGATCCATCAAAAGATTTTCAATAATGTGGATGGCTGAAGAGTTAGAAAGTGGAGAAGTTAAAGCCTGCCCATTAAAGTATGAAGATATGCTATCTTAATATAAAGTGAGCACTGATTGTATATATTTGTGGGAGTTGGTGATCTGGACCAACTGATGAGTGCTGGTTCAGCCTGAAATACATATATTGGAGATCATTTGTCTTTTTCCCATGTTGTCATGTGTTTTTGGTTGTATAAGATGCAGTGCACAGCTGTAGGGAGCTTGAAAGTATGAGTTTAAGTCCCTTCTAATTACAAATATATATTAGTTAAGTTTAAAAAAAAAATCCATTCAGAAGATTAATTTCAATTTTTTATATTTGTATCATAACATCTAAATACTGACAAGCTTGAATCTTTTGTCACTACCATTTTGGAAAAAATGCTGAAAATTTGGGATTTTCCTAAAATGGAACATTGTCCATGGAGTATTTCCAAAGCTATGGGACGGTGCCTTCCTAAAAAGTCTGTGTTAATGGCCACATAATGCAAACATACTCCCAATGGTGATGTAATGCCATAATATGTTTCAACAGAATGTCTATTTGGAAAGAAACATGACTCGAGGGCTCAAACATTTCATTATTAACAAATAACATGGAAATATAAATGATTTTGGCAGAAAATTATTTTTAAAATAATAATATTTAAATATAAGTATAGTATATATACTTAAGCTGGATGTAAGTAGAAGGGATTTGAACCCAGACTCAGTCATCCCCTCCACTTTATACAACTGGTAGACATGAGCACATACACGTGAAAAAGATGATTTTCAATATAGGTATTTCAAGATGAACCAGCACTCATCAGTTGATTGAGATTCAAATCCCTTCTAATAACAATAAAAAAAAACTGGAAATATATATATGATTACATCTTTTCAGCCATATTTACTGTGTGTCCTTGAAACTGTATAATTCCAAAAAAAAAAAAAAACACTTCCAAGTTTTACTGACAGGATTATATACAATTATTGTTTTCTTTTATTCACCAAAAATGCACTTAGCGTTAGATTATAAAGAAGAAAGAAACCACTTATGAACAAACGTTTGCAAAATTTGAATAGGTATACAAAATAAAGAATTTCCTTAAAAATAGAAAATTTTTCAAACTAATAATATTAGTACTGCGGGAAGTGAAAGAAGGCTTCTTCAATAAATATTAGAAAATGCATAAATCTGGTATTTAATTTTTATTTATTGTAAAATAAGAATGTAATTTCAAAGACATTAGATTAAAATGGAAATAACATTTTAAAAAAAACAAAGAAAAAAAAAGAAACTTGTAATCCTAATTTTAGGAGGAAAATCTTGAGGTATACTGCAAAGAATGGTATTTTAGAAAGAATCAAAGAAGAGGATAGATAAAATGGAAAGCAAGGAAAAGCAATTTAGTAGAAAACGACACAGGATAAGAGAAGTCTCTCCTTATATGGTATTAAATAAAAAACAACAACACATATTTCAAATTCTCTTCCAGTAAATGAGTGCATATTTATCTGAATGCTAAACATTTTGCTAAAAAAAAAAAAGACAAAACTTCAATTAAATTGTTGAAAGTAAAACAAAAAATGATAATCTGCTGGTAGTTCTTTTATTTTTTATTTATCATTCTCTTAATTGAGGTTTTTTGAGGATATCAGAAAAAAATTGATAATGTATGATCACAATTAAAACAAATGGCAATTTTTAACAAATTGTAAAGACACCTCATTATTTGCTTTATTAAGATTCCATTACAACTTTAACTTTAATGAACAATCTAAGTTTCTGGTTGTTAGATGCCTATTATATGTTTAAAAATAACGGAGTATATATAAAGCTTATGTTTAGGCATGCGTATCAATGTAAGGTAAATGTTAAATTATAATTATAAATATGCGACTTTTTTCGCATACGTTAGTGAAGCTGTAATTATACTATAATGTGTAATATGTCTGTTTAGCGCTTTCGAGATTTAACGTTCAAATCTCATACTCATGGCTTTACAAATGAAGACTGTTGTGATTTATTGTACACATATGCAAATGAGTTTGAATTTTTAATTAGTTAGTCCATTGGAGAGAGCAAAGCATGCCTCTCTTCTATTAATGGCACTGAGATCATTTGCTATGTAAAAAGCTTCTTTGACTTTTCTTTTGGAATCACTCTTCTCTGTGCAAATTATTTGGTCAGAACTGGGTTCGATTACATGGTCTGTAGCTGCTTGGTGGTCTCAGAAGACTGATGTTCCTTCATTTTTATTTTTAACCCCGTTAAAATATAATTATGATGATTGGAATATTTTTAAAAAAAATAATATACCACTCCTCCCACCACCACTTTAATATGTAAAAAAAAAATCTTTATATATGGTCATTCATTAACTTGCATAACTTTGAAAATTATAGCTGTCTCAATGGATCTTAATATGATCAGCACTAAAGTACAGTCCTCTTTATAGTAAAGCTGTCCAAAACATGACCCATGAACTGCATGTGCCCCGCTGTGAAGGCTTGTGTGAAATATCCAAACACTTTGATTTTTCCCCAATAAAATAATCCAATAATTTTAATCAAATACATTTTAGATATTTCAATTCTATCACTAATTTATAATTTTGATGTTAATATTATTATTAGATGTTTTTACAAAGCAGAATACCCAAAGTATTTTTCAAATTTAAGATGCATTATTAAAGTGGCCTTGCAATAGTTTGATCTAATGCACATGTTCTGAGATTTTACAGTGAATATGGATACAATTAATTCTGTATTTATTATTTATCCTTGGATTACTTAAAAGTTGAGAAGTCTTATTCTAAAGCCAGCTAGTGTAGGTTTGGTAGGCTATAATAGCCACCACGACCTCGGTTTCTGGCCTTTACTTTTATTAGTGAGAAATTAAAATACAAAATCAGAAATGATGCATTTATATATCTAGCAGCCATTATTTACTCTTTTTCACTACTCACTGTAACATCTTGAAATTAAAAAAAAACTTATAACACTTTAGACACAAGGCAATTCACTTACATAATTATATAGATCTGGTGCCAGACCACTAACTACATATTCTAATGACATCAGATTTATCCCAATCATATTTTCATGTTGGCAAAGAAGGTTAATATCAACAAATATTAAACAACCTTCACAGCTTACTAAACTCGCTTCCAAGACAAATTCTTCAGACAACTCTAGAACCTCTGCTTTGACACATTGTCTAGCAGAATGGCATTGTGTGAATATTTTTCATTAGAGAATCATTTCATTTTCTCTAAAATTATTTATTCTATGTATTTATCACCCTAATTTCTAATGAAAAAGACTGAGTCATCTTACAAATTCGTATCACACAAAAAAAAAAATGTTTGCAGACTACCATTAATAAACTTATGCACAAACAAACCCCTAAAAGATAATTTACTAAATCTACTGCATCTATAAAAATAAATATAAAAAATTTTAAAAACGAGTACTTATATTTGGCAAATGATTAAATAAATGACTTATTTTAACTCGTATAAAAATAAGTGAAAATCCTTATATTTATACATGAATAAATATTTATAAATAAATAAATAAAATCACTGATGAGAACAAATTGACAGAAATTGTGCAGTGAAAGGATTTATTTATTTACGAATAAAAAATATTCACATATTTATTTGCAATTATAGTGGAAATAAGTATCATTCCCATTTGGCTATGCTTAACCAATCGTCAAATGCCAGTATAACTACAAAAAAAACCTTGGATTGATACCATCCATCTCTTTAGCTTTGATTGTATTCAACTGACCTTATTATAAATCAAAGAGTGACATCTATTTTAATTTGATTTATCTACTCCTCGATTTGTAATAACATCAACGTATTAAGACTATATTCAATCTAAGCAAAAAAGATCGATGGGATCATCCCATTTCTTTTCATAGTTTGCTGACATTTGTCTATTGGTTAAGTATAGTCCAATGGGAGTTAGTTACTTGTATTTCAATTTCATATGTTAGTAAATAAATAATGGCCCCTCTTTTTTTTTAAGTGTCATAGCATTGGCCGGTATGCGAACCCGCAACCTGGGCAACTGCCTACAAGTGCAAGGCAGTCACGCTGAACTCTCGACCACCAATGCAAGACTGGCCCCCTTTTTCCAGGCAAAAAACAGGTAAATTGTTTAAAAGATTAGCTGCTCTATTCATTAGTTATTTTTATTTCTTTGATTAAAGATTTAGTTTTCTAATGCCAATATTTTATCATAATTATTTTACTTTTACAGGATGCATAATTATTCCTATTTGTTTGTAATAGCTTAGAAATTAAAGTGCAAATCTTTTTAAAATTACTTACAGCAATTATAAATTAACAAATTTTTAGGAAATAATAAATGCAAAACCTCTAAAATTATACGCTACAATTATAAAATAACCAATTTTTTTAAACATAATATAGTTAATGATAGATAAGTTTGGTATTGTGTTGTTTATATATAGTATTATATCTAAATAATTTTAATTGAGTAGATATATTTACAAATGTTATACATACAGACACAGAAACAAATGAATATGTATGTAATATATTAAAAAAAAAGTCACATTTTTATTTATAAAGATATACCAAAATCGCAGCAAATTAAAAATAAAAAAGTTTTAAAAAAGTAATAATTTTGACAGACTCACATTGAAATATGTCAAAATAATAGAATTTCTGTGAAATGAACAAAATTGAATTTTCGCAAATCTGCTAACAATAATATAAGCTTAATACATTTCTGAAATTTTTATGTTCCCTATTTTAAAAGATTAATAAATTTGTAGAAATTATTATACTAATTTTAACAGTATTTTTTTTATTCTATAGCCAATTTTGATTTAGATATAAAAACCAAAAATATAGTTGCATTGCAAACATTTAAAAGATGAATGCTTTATCAATACATATCTTCGCATCTCGTTCGTGCTATTGTTAAAATAATTTTATTTTTACATTTAAAAATATTAAACTGAAGAACGAAAACCATTTTAATAAAATTTTAAAATTGCAGAAAAAAAAGTCTTAGAAAAAAGAATAAATTGAAAACATATTTATGTAAAACATTATAGACTAAAAATATTTTTTTTTAAATTCAATGATGAACTTTATTCATCCAATAAAAAAAAAAAATAGGTACATTATAATTTGCAACTTAGGTGACAAAATATGATCAATATAATTGGTGTTAGGTACGTTTGACAGACAAATTAATGAAGAAAAAACATATAATTGTTGTATGATGATGATTTTACAAATTTACTGTTGATGGTTGTGATACAGGAATATTTAATAGCTTCCATGTATCGTCATGGATTTTAGAAAAGGAAATTTTGCAGTCCCTTGCTTTTAATGTTTTAATAATACCCAACAAATCATTAAGTAGATTCCTGAATTTCTACCAAATATGAGGTTGCACCTAAGGATCCACAGTGAATAGTTCAGCATGATGGAGAGTCTTATTGCTGAGAAAACACCAGTCTGAATAGTCTTGAATATTGAAAATTCTGTCCTTATATGATATCATCCAGCAGTTGATTAATGATCTATATTGTTGTAGAGTTTTGCACCCATGTAGAAAGTGTTGCAATGTTTCACCACTGAACATTTGATATTCAGAACATATTTTGTCAAAGCCTCTTTTATTCACCAAGAAATCATTAGTTGGTAAGGAATATATGTTCATTTTTAAAAGAAAGGCTAAATATTTAGCCTCAAGCTTCCATAGTTTAAAGCATTTGATGATGTATTCATTGTTAACCTTGAGAACAGTTGGGTTTATCATGAAGGATTGACAAAAGAGTTGATGAATATTCCAATATTTGAGCTTATTCCCAACTGGCCCCCACATTAATTCCAGTACTCACTACCAAATTGACAACCATATCAGTCCAGGGTGGGGACTAACCATGAGATGGTGGGGTATCAGTGGGAGAAACCAGGGATTGATGAGTCAGATTTTTCTTCTAATTGTGACAGGCATACAATGTGCTCTCTGAACTTGAAAAGAAGAGATGGTATGCAGTCTTAGTCCATTGAGTTTTTTAGGCAGGCATGCCTTCCTAAGGCTGACTGCAACAGTTTTCTTTCTCCACAGGAATCCAGAATATAGGGAATTAATTTTTGCTATGAAGGTCTTGGTAGGAAGGATGATTGGAACAAAATAATTTATTTTCAGGAATATTAACGAGTTGAGTAGTGTGACCTTGCCATAGAGAGACAGGTAAATGCCAGAGAGTGATTTAATGGTGTCTGTTATGCCCTTGGTAAGCATGTTTTGTAATTGGATTCTCATGTCCCAAGGAGAAAGCATGAATGGAAACCCAAACAACTTCTGCAGCCTGGCTAGAAAGGTTGTTGGAATTTTCTTTCCAGATGACAATTTCCAGACTGCAGATGATTTTTTTATTGTTGTTGTTGCAAGAATTAAAAAAAAAAAGAATAGTTATTTGCGCAGGGGGTAATCAAAAGTAATAAGTTGAACTTTGAACCAGGAATTTGTTGTGTTTCAATCTATCTAAACTAAGCAGAATTTAACACAAATTGTCAATTATTTAAACAATGATTAGTTTGCTTACCATGTTATTTTAATTTTAGAAGAAAAAAAAAATTAAGTTACCTATTTTCCAATTTGTTTTAAATAACAAATCTCAAATATGTGACATTTTACAACTTTTAAAATTTATTTCTTTTTTATTTTCTTTGTAATCCACATTTTTAAAATAATAATAACAGCAACCTCTTATAGTTAAGCACCCATTCATACTGAAATCAAAGCCAAAAAATAGTCCCAAAATTCAAATGTGATACAAGTGCTAATATCACAATAGTTCATACTCTAAATAATGACTCAAGAGCTTCTATTCATGTTTCTCACTAATTTCTCTACATTTGGATAATTACTCAATTTATGTTTGCTATTTAAAATGTATTCTTATATAGCTGTTCTAACAGATTAACTAAAACTTATCTCATGGGTTGAAAAATACCATATGTGGGAAGATGATGATCAGCAAATATGACTGTGGTTTATCCCGAGACAATGTGGACTTCAGTCTAAGTACCATGATATGTTATAACTGAATAATATTATAGTCATTCCACCTTATACACAATCACCCAATGGATGAAAGAGTAAATAATCATTTCCTAGAGTACAATATGCTTAATATTTTTATCATGAGTTGAAATATACCATATGTGGAAAGATGATGATCATGAAATATAACTGTGGTTTATCTTGAGACAATATGGATTTCAGTCTAAGTACCATCAAATGTTATAATTGAATAATATTATAGTCATTCCACCTTATACACAATCACCCTATGGATCATTTCCTAGAGTACAGAAGGCATTAAAATTCTATTATAATTGAAAACTTCTACACATATAGCTAGTATAAAAAAGCAACAACAAATCAGTAGCTAAAGTGAGATACAGCAATGCTTGAAAAAAAAAAACAGGGATATGAACATATTTAAAAATATGTTTAAAGGAATTGAATATATGGAATTCTGCAAAATGCTATGAAAAAAGATTACTGATATAGATAAAAAAAAAAGATATAAAAAGTAACTGTGAAGCAGCAAGGAAAGTTACAGAAGAGAATATAAATCTCAAAAATATAAAATCATATTATATTGAAGTAAACGTTTCAGTAATTAGAAAAAATTACACTATTATTAAAAAATAAGACGTCATAAAATATGTACAGACTTTTATAAAGAACTATTTACAATAAATAAAAGACAAAAAAAGCAAACAAACAAGTAAAATAAAAACAAAATTTCCTCTACAATTTACACCGTATTATGGATCGTCAAGCATTTTAAATAATAATAATAAAAAAAGAGACATGCTATTAAATATTTATTAAAATGGGTACAACTCTCTATATGTATTGCCACTCAGTGCAAGCCAGAGTAATCAATGGATGCCAGAAGACTTGTGCATGAAATTCCCATCTAGTGCCTACTCATCCAATATCCCCAGATTAGTATCTGGCTTGTGACCTTCATCAGTGAGAAGCCTTGGATCTAAGAGCAATGAACCTAGATCTTAGGATCTAATGCAACCTTCCAGCAGCCACCTTTTATCTCTACTTAACTACAAAACTATGTGCCTTAAATTGAAAACACTATAATATTTTCAATCCAAGCTCATTAGCTTATATAGTCATATAGGTCTGAACTCAGTTCAGACCTATACAACTATATAAGCTAATTTCCTTGGATTGAAAATAGTGGTGGTTGTGCTGAAATGACTTCAAACCTATATAAGCTAATGAGCTTGGATTGAAAATATTGTAGTCTTTTCAATTTACAACTCATAGTTTTGTAGTTAAGTAGAGATAAAAGATGGCTGCTGGAGTTTGTTGCATTAGATCCTAAGATCTAAGTGCAGTGCTCTCAGATCCAAGGTTCCTCTCTGATGAAAGACAGAAGCCAGAAACTAGTCTGGGGATATTGGATGAGTAGGCACTAGATGGGGATTTTATGCACAAGCCTTCTGGCATCCACTGTTTACTCTGGCTTGCACTGAGTGGCAATATATATATATAGAGTTTTTGTCTGTTTTAATAACAGTAAAAGTAACCATAAGAAATGGTGATCATGTGATGCTTATTGGCAATTAAATATTTGTCAGAAGATTTGTGAAGATGGTATTCCATCATCTGTTATTAAATATTGAATGTGTAAAAAATTTTAAACCTTATTTAAACTTTTTAAAGACAAACATTTTGTTTGTTATTACTAACAAGTTGTTTGGAAAAGTTTAAACATTTCTAAACATTCAACATTTAATAATAATTGATGGCAATAGTCCAAAATATTATCACAAGCAATTAAATCTATAAAGAAAAGAATAGCTCCAGAACATGGTAGAATTATTATCCACATCATAAAAAAAGCAAGTGAAGAAACAGAGATTGTTTTTTGCACAAAATATATACAAAATGTCTAAATGATAAAGATGTACAAGATAAATAGAAATATTCAAGTGATATTGGTATTTAAGAAAGCTGAAAAATATAATATTAGAAATGACAGACATATCAATATTTCTTCAATATCTTTACTAAGATAATTATAACTAACCATCAGCAAATTTGGGGCTTAAACCAATTAAAAAAACAAACAAAACAAACACACAAAGAAACTAAATTTTAAGAAACTAAATTTTAAAAGTAGTTTTAGGATAATTGATGACATACAAACACTAATAGAAGTTGCAATATGGATCAATGAGTTTAAATCATTAATATGCTTTGAATTTGTTAAATACAATAATACATTTGATTTCCCAAGCATTTCTACAGATATTAAAGCATTGGATCATCAAGGTATAGACCCTACATTGCGTGAGAATGGTGAAGTAAAAATTACATTACAGAAATATTATTCATTAATGGGATAATCTCTAGCCTAATGATTGATTAATAAAAAATATTAATATACTTCCATTAAGTGGTTTGTGTCAAAGTTGTGAAGGTGGTAAGTTTGACACTTATCAATTAAACTGTAGGAATTGATTATCTATATTTACTGAACAATGATAAAGATATGTGTAAGAGATTGTGGTCTGGGCAAACTGATGAGTGCTGGTTCAGGACAAAATTTGCATCTTGGGATCATGCACCTTTTTCACATGTTTTTGTGATATGTTTATGATTGCCAACAAGGTGTTAAAAGTGGAAAGAAACCAATCCCTAATCTTGTATGATAATGGTGTAATAAAAATTACACTACAGAAAATTTGAAATAACTGTCGTTTTAATTAAAGCAGAGAAGAAGATTAGAGCTCTGATGAAGACTGCTGGACAGTTGAAACTGTAAGGAAAATAAAGAAGTTTAAAAAAATGGTTTGCATTGAAGTATATATGAAAGAAGTGTTATAAGCAATATGGAAATATTATTCATTAAGTGGATCATCTCTAACATAATGAATGATTAACGACAATTATTAATAAATCCAAGATAATTGTCATATCTTGAAGAACATTTGCTAAATGCAACATCAGTAGCTAGATTACATAGTAATGAAAGAAGATTAACATTGAATACAAGATGATATCAGAGTGATTTCATATTTTTGAATTTTTTTACAGCACTTTCATAAAAATTATTTTAATTAGAAGGGGTTTGAACTCAGACTTTCAAACTCCCTACAGCTATCCACTCCATTTTCTACAACTGATACACATGACCACATACCTGTGAAAAAGATAAATGATCAATATAAATATTTCATGCTGAAACAGCACTCATCAGTTGGTCCTGATCATCATCTCTCTCTCTCTCTCTCACACACACATATATATATACTTTTGTGAATGAAAATGGGGAAATAAACGGAATAAAAACAAAGTTTACTGAAATCATTTAGATTTTGCAGATAATAGAGTTGTTTTACAAATAACTCTTCACATTTGTGGAAAATGTTAGGAAATGTCATAATAATAAAAAAAAGATTAAAAATAAATGCTAAAAAGAGTAAAGTAATAATATTTAATAGTTTTCCATAAAAAAAAAAGAAAATAAATACCGACAATCATGAATGAAAAGAAGTTAAGTATTACAAATATTTTACTCATATTATTCATATAGATGAAGACATAAATCAAAGAATTAAACTTGGATGGAGTGTTTTTGATAGAAGTAACTTGATATTAAAAGAAAATATACTTATATGTTCTGAAAACGTTTTTAGATAGAAATGTTTTTTTTTTTTTCATATGTCAAATGCGTTGTCCAGGAAGCGAACCCGGGCCAGCTACTTGGAAGGCAGCTAAATAGAAATGTTTAAACAATTTTAACGTATGAATCCGAGATTTGGGTATATAACAAAAATATAGAAGAATATCAATAGAGGCTTCAAAATACTCAATGATGTATGAAGAGATTTTATACATTGGATGTAACAAGGAAGGAATGAATGTAGATGAAAAAACAATAGGATTATTGAAAAAATTAAAAGGCTGAAATAGAACTAAGAAGAACATATGAGGTAACTAAAGCAAGGCAGTTGAAGTTTTAAACTGGATTCCCAAAGATTGTGTAAGATCTAAAAAAATATATCATATGTGAGACAGATGACTAAGAAATTTACTGCAGCAATATAGAGAAATAAAACTATGGATAGTGAAACTGGGTCAAAAATTAGAGACCATCTTGCAAAGGATCGATAAAGTTAAAAAAAGATGATAATTATATCATTCACGTTACTCAGCTAAAATATTTTATTATTTTTAAAAAAATATGCATAGGTCATTAAAAAGAAATTACTTAGTTTGATTTTTTCCACTTTTATATATATAAAAACAAATTAAAAAAAAAAGCATTCCTTATTTTAAACATTAGATTAATTAAGCATTTATTTTATATAGCGTATGTTTACAATTGTATTACATTCAATTAGCTTGAAAAGCTGATATTTGAATGTAATATTAGATTAATTATCGAAAATTTAAATATTTATTTATCTAAAGATTATATATTTTTAACCAGATAAAAAATATTTGTCATATTATTTAAGGCGAATTTTACTTAAACCTATACTCGCAAACAACCCAATAATAATTGTGGAGAAAATTAAATTATTCCTTCATTCAATAAAATTTCAACTAAAACATTTTCCATTTAAATTTCTGATAACTTAATCGAATTTGTCTGGTGAAATTTAGCGCAGTGTTAGAAAGGCGGAACTGAAGACTTAAATCTTTCTGGATTGAGGTTTAACCTATAACTTCCGGCGCATCTTAGAAGAAAGCACGCTTAATTTTTTTGTGAAATTTTAAATTTATAAATTTGCAACTAAGTATATAGAGAAAAAATGGATTAAAAAAAAAATCTGCCAATAAAATATGTGGGAGGAAAAAAGATAAGTTTATGTATTATTTAAAATTGAATTTTACCTCAATAGAAGTTTACAAAAAAATACTTCCATATACACACACACACACACTTATATTTAAATATGTTATATAATATTCAAATATGCATAAAAGACCTAAAAAGAGACCATATGTGAGATAGATGGATGAAATAAAAAAATTGGGGTGATATGGAGAAAAGGTTAGAAGTTAGAGATCCGAGAAGATTGATTGAACTTAGATAGGCTCCCCCCCCCCGCAGTGAATTGGTAATGGTTGAAAATGATGATGATATTATTTAAATATCCACATAATCATTCATCAATATTAGACTCTAAATTCCCTAACAAATATTATTTATTGCTCACAGCAATTTAATAATAAGTGAATGCCAATTTAATTATAAATGGAAGTCAATTCTATGTATACTGAATTATTGATTTTAAAAGCCAATATGTATTGATAACATTCTCCTATATAATTTATACTAAAGATAAGAAGCAACCCCTCCTCCCCGATATAAATGTTGAAAATGCTATGTTCAACCTGATATTTTGATGCTTAAAACGATAAAATATCTTAAGTAAATGATCCTACACTATTTCTTTAAATTAATGAAAGTATACATTTCAAACATTAGTTTACAATAAAATAAGAAACAACATGACAAAGTGAAATTATACACATATTAAAATTTTCATGCGTAAAATATATGAATATATATTTTGGATTCATCCAAGTGCAGTTTAAAATTATATCTGCATTTCAGTAGGATCGAGGTCATTCAGAAACATTGTAAAAAATACAATGATGTCTATTAGCTGGAAGATGGAGAGTGGGATACAATTGAAATGTCAGTAAAATGCTAATATAAACAAATGCATGCATGGATGAATCTAAAATACTTACACAAACACTCATATAGCTACCATATATAAAAAAAATTATAAATGCAATACAGAGACTTCAGACCACTCAAAAAAGTATGGAGAGATACATGTTGGGAGTAACAAAAAGAGATCGACAATGCAATATATGGTTAAGAGAACAAGCAGGTGTTACTGACCTCATTAAAAAAATTAAAAGACTGGTGTGGAGTTGGGCTGGACATAGTGCTAGAAGAGATGATAAGATGGACAATTGAAATCTTAAACCGGATTCCAAGAGATTGTAAAAGACCCAGAAAGAGACCACAGGTGAGATGGATGGATGAAATAAGAAAATGTGCAAGGGTGATGTGGAGAAGAGAAGCTAAAGACGGGGGAAGATGGTATGAACTTGGAGAGACCTTCATCCTGCAGTGGATTAATAATGGTTGATGATGATAAGTGACAGAAGTAGATAATAAAAATGATATCAGTAGGTGTATATGAATGTAGCATCTAATAATTTTTTTTTATTTTAAATTAAGATTGAATTTTATGAAAACTTAAGATATTTGAGAATCTTTCAGCATTTTTTATTTTGTCTTTTGAAAAAAATAATTTGAAAGGACTGATAATATGTTCTTTGTTATATCATTCTTTCTTTTTTTTGTAAATAAATATTGTGTTTTCAAATGCATGGTATCCTAATAAGTTTTGCACCAAATCATAAATGGTGATTTTATAAAAAGCAGGATTATTTTAAATTCTACATATAGGTGTTTGGTATTATTTTTTTCTAATTCTACCCAACTTTAATATAATACTGAAGGAATTTCAAAAACAGCCTATATAACTGTATGAGTGTTAGAAATAAATAATTTTCTATAAACTTCACTGAAAGACAGGTTGAGCTGAGAAAGTTCTGGACAGTTAATCACAAAAAGCAAGAGGGATCATGCCCCCCCCTCCAATAAATAAATATAAAACATATTAATTACTAATATATTTGACAAAGAAATCTAAATTATCAAAATACAATTATTTAGCATAAATAATTATCATTTTTAAAATCAAGGGAAATAGTGTTTATACATTGAACAAGACTATACATCAATATAATCTGACTTCATATTTTAACAGTATACTATCAAAAAATATAGCAAATTCCTATTTTGTAAGTAATTTTATAGTTTTTATTAAAATATATATTGATGTAATTTTTTTTTAAAAAAAAAACAATTTGTTTAAATGTTCTGGATTATTTATTACTGAGATTAAAAATTATGAAAAACTTAGATTTTTCAATCTTTCTACAGATATTTCTACATATATATCATCATCATCATCAACCATTATCAATCCACTGCAGGATGAAGGTCTCTTCAAGTTTAATCCATCTTCTCCTATCTTTAGCTTCTCTTCTCCACATCATCCCTGCATACTTTCTTATTTCATCCATCCATCTCACATGTGGTCTCTTTCTGGGTCTTTTACAATCTATTGGAATCCATCTACAGATATATATATATATATATATATATATATTGGCTTTTGAAAAAAATAATTTGAAAATACTGATAACATTTTTTATTATTATATTCTCTCAATCTTTCTTTTCTTTATCAATAATCTGTTTTCAGAAATAGAATTTAGAAACATGTGTATCCTAACAAGTTTTGCAAAAAAAAAAAAAAGTACTTAAGTAACAAATAATCAAGTTATTTTAAATACCCTATATATGTGTTTGATGTCATTCTATTTTAATTTTATCCAGCTTTAATGTAATGCTGTTAAAAATTCAAAACCCTCCTACATATATAATGTATGAAAAGAAGTGTTAAATATATATATTTTCTATAAGCTCTACCAAAAAAGTGGGATTGAATGAGCAAATCTCAGGGAGTAAGGCACCAAAATCAACAAGTGGAAGGGCCATGCCCCCCAATAAAAAAATAAAAAACTGCCACCTCGAAGACAATTGTGGAAAGAAATGCCTTGGTTTATTGATATTTGAAAAGCTGTTGACAATGGCTTTATCATGCAGTGGGTTATTTAAGATTATTTTAAAATCATCTTGCATATAAAAATTACATATATTATATCAGCATTTTTTGTGGAAATTATAAAATTATACTAGTGATTCTTAAAAACATCTTTATAAGAACAATAATAGAATAACCCTTCACTTCATAGCTATCAATTCTAGCTATTAGTTTTAAAAATTGTCTTAATTTTCATATTTATGATATAGATGATTTTACTTTTTTAAAACTAGATATTACTGTTATTTTATTTATTTTTAAATATAATTTATCGCATCTTTCTTTACACAACTTTTAATTGCAATGTTTATTTTTAAAAACATTTACTCTCCTCAAAAATCAACTATTAACTTCAGTAATCAATGCACACCAAATAGAGATACTACATCCATATTAATTTCTGGCCAATTTTAGGGTCTACAGTAAAGAGAGAATAACTTTAAAGATAGGCTGAGAAACCTGTGTAATGTTTTATTAGTGTAATTTTTAATTTCTGTTTGAATATTTATGTACAATGTGGTAAAATAGGCAGTGCATCATGGGAGACATTTGCTATAGTGTTACAGATTAAGATAAATCAATTTCCTTTCTAGCTTTTAACTTGTAAACCCTCACCTTCATTGAAAATCATTAAAGGTTTTGTCAGAAAAAGCACTACTTTAAATCATAGTAATAATGTTATCCTAAGTCATAATAAGCCATGTTTTTTTTTAGAAACAGATTTTAATGTAATACTTTTATTGATATTAAAATTAAAAAAAAACAAGAGTTCAATATTATATGGACCATGGTGAACATCAAAAGACTTCTCCTTTGTTCTTTTAAGAGAAAATAATATCCAAAGAATATTTGCATTCTTCTGGTCTAGATTTTGAAATCTATTTCTAAAAATGAAAACATAAATGAATGAATTAAAGTATTTTTGATTATTTTTACACACTAATTGGTTCATTTTTATAAAAAAATACTTTCAATTTATTCATTTGTTTTATTATTAGAAATAGAAACTAATCAATGTAATTATTATATATCTATTACATTACTTCAAAACTGATTAATCTTTTAAAATATTGTAATTTTTGTAAGAATATAGATTTTACACTGAATTTGATAGAGTTATTGTAAATCTATCTTGATCCATTCATATTAAAAAAAAATTTAAATAAAAACTAATTCATTTATTTTTAATTTTTATAGTTTTAACAAGGCTGTAAACCTTAGCAATGAGCGTCTGAAAAAATCGTCACTAAGGACCTCTGTAGGTCTTTAAAACACATGCTTACAGAGGTCCCTAGTGACAATTTTTTCAGACGCTCATTGCTAAGGTTTACAGCCTTGTTAAAACTATTACTGAAATAATAGTGAGCGTTTAATAAATTTATAATTTTAATTTTTATGTAAATATCTGTTATGACATTTACGGTGCATTGTTATATTTGCAGGTCGATGTTTAAATATTTAAAATGGTCAAATGTGATTTTTTAGAATATTATTCATATATAAAATTAAATTAAAAGAAAAAAGAAAGAAAGAAAGTGTCAAAATGCAAGAGGGTTGAAACTAAATTTTATTTTTTAAAATATAATTATACCATTTTAATTTTATCTTTTTATATAAAAAAAGCACTAAATGATAAACAAGAGTACTATTGTTTTGATTCATTTTGGTAATAAAGAGATTATGGTATGATACTTCATTAAATAAAAGCCATGTTTGTATCATTATTTGATTCAAGCAATGCATTTCAACACTATACTGATAGCAGTTACTAATATGGACTTATCTAAAATATATTTGCTTTGCTAAAACTATATATATTCAATAGATGTGCACAAATAAATCGTCACATTTGAAAATATAAGAAGTATAACAAATGGCACGAGTATTGGGATCATGTTAAAAAAAAACTGGGATTGTTAATAAAAAAAGGAACCCAGAAACCAAAAAATGGGTCTTACTTTTTATAATTTACAATTCCAGAGATTTGCCATCACACAAATTAAGAAAATATAATTCAAATTGTTTTAATGCGCTTAAAATGCTTTCATAGTATTATGGCATTATAATAGGATTTCTATAATAAATGTTTACATTATGATCAAACTGTACAATAAATACCCCCCTCCCAATTACAATTTGTACAGTAAATGCAAATATTTCAATGAATGCTAACCATTTCTGCCATATTTTGCAATGTGTATGTTACCAACTTAGTTTATTTGTATATTTAGCAATAAAAGTATTATATATATTAATTATTTTACTATCTATATTGTGGCCATCTGAATGGGCACAAGGGTTTAAGATACTTTGTATCTTAAATAAATAGTTATATTATACTAAAAAAAAAAGAAATAGCCTTAGAATTTTAAATTTTTTTGCTGGAGATTGTTTAAGGCTTAAATATGGATTGCTTATGCAGTTTATTGACCACTTTATAAGTATTTATTAGTATTATTGTGGTTAATGAGGCATTTAATGTAAGGAAGAGGGGTTGTTTATTAATGGAATTGATACATTTTTGTCAGAAAGATGCAAAGTTATCCTGTGTTAATATAATATTATTTGAATGGTTTCAAAATCCTTTATTCATTAATTCTTATCCTTTTGTCAACAGTTAATAGCAGTTTCAATTATATTTAGTTAAGATAGTTTAATATTTAGATTGCAGTGCATGTGTATGCATGTATGTATGACTCTGCATTATGTTTCATTTCATTTTCATCTTTAATAACAGCAAACAATAGTACATTCACAATAAAAACATTTAAATAAGAGTAATTATCTTAAATAATTTAACAAATATATATTTCTTTCCAATAATTAATAGATAAACTGAATAAATTATTAATCATTTTTATTTGATAGTTAATTAATATTCATTTTTCTTTTAAGTTTGTAAAAGCTATTTATTTTATTACTTGTATATTTTTTTTTCTTGTCTTCATTTAATTTTAAAAAATCAAAATGATTTTTTTTTTGAAAAAATTTGTTTTTGCATATGTAATTAGTTAGTTAGCAAGATGCGTGGGAGTAACCTTTGGAAAAGGCAAATGAACTTTGGTAAAGAGAGATTTTTAACAAAGATCTCCAGTGTAAAATTGGCTTTTTATAATGTAATTGTAGACAGTAAACAATGGTTCATGTATTGTAAAAATTAAAGCCAGTTATTGAAGTCAAATTGACTTTGAAAAGACTTTAGACTAAAACTTCCAAAGGAGCTTAAGAACTTTATTCTGGAAAAAATTAATTAAAAAAATGCAATTCTAAGGTTTTAAAAAAAGGTACGTCGGTTTGATTAACTCTCTTCGATTTAAACATTTCTGAATTAATCCCTTTATAACTATTAATCTTTTAAAAATGTATGTTAATAACGTCCAGTCTATATTATTTAATTTAATTGCCATTTTAAATAAGAATGGTTTACATAAATATTATTGTTGTATCATTAAGCAATGTATTTTTTTTGATATATATGGAAAACGCATGCAGAACTGTTCTATAGAATATATTTTAATTTCTCACTATTTTTCGTGTAGTGTTCTTTGTGAAGATTATACATAGACTTAAGGATGTGTCTATTTTGATAGATCATACTATGTTTAAGTTCATCATAAGGAGATAATAGTATTCATTTATTTGATATTTCTGGACCTAATACGTATTTTTAAAATTAAGGAAATAAAATGTAAGTTACTTCTGTTTAAATTGAATAGAAGGACAGAAATGCGGGTAATTTTTGTTCTTTTCAATAAGGACGGAATATAAAATAAAGCATTATTAATTATGGAATTACTAAGGACAATTTAAAGTATTATTAAATGCTATTCAGAAAAATGCTAAGGATAATTGCATATTTAATCCAGAACTGCACGGAGAATGTCATATATTTTCAGTATAATAAAGGAGAAATTCACTGCTTGTGTATGATTTGGTACCTCGAATGGATGTGCTATGAATACTGAAAGGTTCTGGGCATATTTAAGTTATGCTTATATTTTTTTTAAGTTATACTGCAGAAGTGCATTTTAGTTTAAATTCAGTTTGGAATGTGTACCATATTGTTTTGTAAAACCTGGAATCGAGCTTTGCAAGTAAACTTTTATTTTAAATTACAAAACTAATAACCTTTGTTTCTTTATTTTTTTTTATTGCTTGTCATAATTAATATATATGATAGGTAGATAGGCTTATTTATTATTATGTTCATTTATAATCTGTGTTATTTTGATTTTCGAGACCGTCTCTGAAGCGTATCTAAATGAGGAGTACGCTGGTAAAAATTGATTGTGTTCATTATATGTACTTTTTATTCAAGGGTGGGTGTTTGTTTTGCACAATTATAATATTTGTTTGATAAAGTATAATTTGTGAATATTTTATGCATAAATTTCATACATTGTCGTATTCTACTGAATTGAATGGATTAGTATGTTATCCGTATGTATTTATCTGCCAGCATGTTCGATATTTAGATAAGCTATGAGAATAGAAAGGAATCTTTGCGTTATAATGTCTGCTCCTCATGTAGATTCCCCTTGTAACGTATAGTATATATAATTATAAAAATATAGCTTTGTGTTAATTAATATGTGGCTAGATAAATTGTTAGATTAACTCTTGATGTAGTATTAGTGTCATATTTTTATTGATGAATTACGACATTGTTCAAAATAAAATAATTGTATGATATTTTCTTAATGAATGGAGAGTTTATAGAAAAGATTGTTTTACATTATTGCTGCTTGAACGTGCACACACACTCGTAATATAAATAATATCGCGTATATAAAGTATAGAATTATTGAAATTAAAATGAGAATTAAATGCTTTTGAAATATACTACAATCATTTAATAGAAGTATAAAGTATTAAGATTAAAACGGGAAATAAATATTTTAAAATACAATGTATTTATTTAAATAAATGTTACAAATCATCAAATCATCAGAATAAACATGAGTTTGTTGCTATAAATGAAAGGTATACATAATTGAAAGTGATTATTAGTCAATTAGAGAAAGTTGCTTTTCTGAAAGCCAAAAAATAAGTAATTTGATTTATTTTGTTAATCAAGAGTAATATCCTCTCCAAAGTATTTATTTTTTTTGTGCTAATAATATAGCATGTTATTTATTTATTGTCATATAGATGAAACATGTAGGCAAAGCCTGTGTTCGAAGTCAGGATATTTAAACTTTGTTATTAATTTGCTTTGATAGTAGGGATAATCCCAAACTGATGCTAAAAATAAAAATTTTTTATTTGATAATCTAAATATATGTAAAACAAATAGTCCATTTGTAAATATTATGTTAAACCAAGTTTATTTGTTATAATAAATGATTTGTTTAGTTATTTAAAATCTTAAGAACTGTGTCTTGAGTTATTCTTGTGTACATTCGTATTTCCATTTCCACAACTCCACATTTCATAAATCTATTATAAAACATATATTATTTTAGAGCTATAATATTAAATTTGCTAGTGTCTGACAATATTGTATTTCTTAATCCAAACTTTATAAAGAGTATTTGCCACTTGATAAACGTATTAGAAAAGTTGCCAGGTCAGTATATTTGTGAGATGATGATATGAGATTAAAATACCCTATCTCTGTCATTATCTTATTATTGAAACACAGTAAAATAATTAGTCAATTTGTTTCATTATATTTTATCATACTTTATAATTATAACTTATGGGCCAATGTAGTTTATTTAATTCAACTGTGTTTGTTAAATTCCCTGAGATCTTATTGTTTATTTCTTGATTGGCATGAAAGTAGATGTTTAGATTATAATATGCCAAGTCATAGAATTGTTAAGAGTATAATTATAGCAAGCTGATATATGCTATACTTGGATGAAGGAAGAAATTAAGTTTAAAGTATATTTTAATAGACTGTACTAAGTAAACATTATGATTCTTTATCATACAATTAATTAACAAAGAATTTACATTATATTGAATATTTTATAATATTTCTTCTTTTATTCATTTATTATCATATATCTTATGTACTGTCTATAGCCTCCCACTGAGATGAGCTGAACATAAACTTAAATATAGAGTCTCAGTAATAATTTTGTATTATATATTTTATTATATTGTTCTATTCATTAATAGAACTGGCGCCTGGGCATTTCGCTCATGTAATGTAGGTGAGCGGTGTTGGGAGTGTAGGTTATAATATGTATATACTTTTAGCCATGAGGCTGAAGAGCAGAATTAAAAAGCTGATTAATATTGCTAGCAAAATGAAATACTTTTCAAATAGAAAAAAGCAATAAATCTCTCAATGCATTCAAATGCAATGATGAATTCCATTGGATGTTAGAATGCATGAGTGCAATATTTTTCAATGATTTTCTGATATGAGTAGATTATCAGGTATCTTTGTCACATTTTGCAAGGCTTGCTTAATTTACTTCATGTATTTGTTAATTTACATCTTTAGCAGTAGAAAAAACTGTATTTTTTAAAAATTAATCTGCGATTTACATATAATAAAAAATTTATTTAAGAGAATGAAAAACAGAATTAGAAAGCTAATTAACAATGCTCTCCCAAAAAAATTCACAGTAAGAAAATTAAAGTTCTGAATATTAAATAGATAGTAAATAAATGAAGATCTGTGACTTTTTACAATTTTCATTAAGGCAAGCTCACAACCATCATCAGCCCAGAAGTCAGATCAATCTCGCACACTATAAATATATAAGGAAAATACCCTTTTTCAAGTAAGCCATATAGCATGTTAAATTTAACTTGATATACACATTATTTTTTAGAGATATGCAATTTGCCTTATAGTTTTACTATCATTCTTGAAGCTGGGATAGTTGACTCTAATTGGCTACTGTTCTAAATAAAATGCTTTCTAATTAAGTAATTATAAATGGATCATGCCACACATTAAATATTTCCTATTTAAATAGATTTTAAACTTTTATTCAATCAAACATGTATAGGAGGTTAAATTGTAACAACTACTATATGGTTTATATATTTCTTATAACACTTCTTTCACATATACATCAATGCAAACAAATTTTCTTAACATTCTTTATTTTCCTTACAGTTTTGATTGTCCAGCAGTCTTCATTAGAGCTCTAATCTTCTTCTCTGCTTTAATTTTTTCAATTTTTTTAATTGAAAAAGTGGATGTTCCATATGTATTTAAAATTTAAATATGTACAATGACTAATTTTATAGATATTTTTACATACACATATTTTTTTAATTGTAAAACATATTTTTGCAGTTTAAATGATTATGTTGGATGGTAACACTGCTATAGGCAGAGAACCAGGAATGGATCATCCCTAAATATATGTACTTCAATGTAACCTGGAATAAATGGGTTTATAATAAATGAGTTTTTGCAACTGATTATGTTCACTGTAAAAAAATCCCATGATAGATACATTACACACATTTGTTTTAGAAGGACATACTCAAGCACACATTTACAGCAACCACTTTTTATTAAACTCATAAATAACTTTTATACATTCTTTATGTGTTGAACAGTTTAGCACAGGAGTAGACTCACAGACTCTAGAATGTGATGATTACAATGCCTTTGCTCCAACTTCTTATAAATTTTTAGACAATAAAGTCATTTAAATATCTTTTTTTAAAAATTCTTTATTAAGTTAGAAATCATTACATTAAATTTAACCATTGATATATATTTTAAATTTAATAAAGAGCAAATATATCTATATAAAATAAAAATAATCAAATGATCAGTTGCTTGAGAGGTCATGTGAGATTGAATACTCAAAAGGTATATTGATGACAACAATTCCATACAAAGTGAATTGTTTAAAATTTATTTACAGCATTTGAAAAATGACCCAGAAGCATTTAGCATTTGAATAAGCCATTCTACAGATGTGATAAAAACACAGAACTATATATATATATATATTATTTTCATATGTGCATACCAATCTCATCTTTTAACCTTTTATCTCCTAATAACCCTGACAAAATCTTATTTATAATTAATGGCTCATTCTTACATTTCAAATATATGGCTGCAGATATTAGCATGTTTTTTTTTATCTCTGATATCTGCACTTGTATGCTTTAAATGTTATATATATATATAATTAACAGCTTTTTTTTGTTTGTTTTTGTTTTCAAAGATAATACTACATTTATATCCAGATCAGTGAATGATGCCTGGCTTGATTTCTTAGTTGGAAGTATTTTAAATTAATGCTTGTGTATAACAGACATCTATTACATTATGGCTCATAAAAATTTGATTGGTTTCCAGAATTAAATGAGTATTCATTTGCATATCATATCAACTGCTGCCTTTTTCCATTTAATTTAAATGGAAGTAATCATGGTGAGGCATTTAAATGAACTTCGTTATCAATTCCATTTATATATTAAAAAAAAAAATATCTCAACATATGTAGAATCATTATAGAAGGTTTAAAAGTCAAATAGCAGAAATAAATTGCTGTTTTTGCTTAAATGTGATTATCCTTCTAATGAAATAAAATTTACAAATAAAACTCATAAAAGATTAATTAATTCACTTTTCATATAAATTATAAATTAATATGACCAAATACAACAAAAATTAATTCCACCTAAAAGAAAAATAATTTGCATCCAAAGAGCGAAAAGTTGATACACATAAATAAGCTAACAAAGTTTAAACAATCTTAACATAGTGTAAAAATGAAAATAAATATACTACAAATACAATATTAATGTTTATGCTGTGCTATTGGTCCTAGTAGTAGACCGACATCCTCAAAAAGCTGGTTTCTGGATTGACTCTCAGCTGAGTAAAAAAGTCAGGGTAATTAATTGAATAGAACTATTTTATTCCCTGCACTCTTCTTTAGCAACCAATGAGATGCTAGTGCTTATTAATTCCTTATTCAGTAATGGCTTATTCAAATATTCCCAGACTAGAATACGAATTTAATAAGCAATCCCAACTAGCATTTATTGATCATTAAAACTTATACAAAATTACAAAAAAAAAAGATTAAAAGAATTTGCTAATAATTAGCAATAAGTCTAAGTTAAGATCATGTGATAATTGTCAATCACGTGATTAATAAAAATGTTGTGGTCAACCTGACATCTACATGTTTAAAAATTTTATGGCTTCCTATAAAAATAACTAGACAATTATTTAAATGATATTTATGTTAAAAATCTCCTAGTAAGAAAATTAAAAAATACAACTTTCATTGTTAAGCAAAGTGACCATAGCAACGATAAAAGTTATGGACTTCAGACCCAGTTGTTATAGCAACCAAAAAACCGGTTGTTCATAGTTTGAAAAAATGTGACAGCATAACAAATATCAATCAAATTTGACATCTAAATCAATTTCACAGACAGCATCATTTGAAATCTATCATTCAATTCTTCAGCAAAATTAAACAGTACAGAAATATCTTAAATTTTTAATGACGTCATGCACAATGGCGACCAATGTAATTAAAGACGTGGACATAACTGATAGCTAATTTATAAGTATTTGTTTTGTCATGGCGAAATATTTAAATAAAAGATAAACTGCACATGCCAAATAATGTTTAGTAGAAATTAATAATCTCAATATAGATGCTTCTAGCAATTAATATATCATCATCATCAAAAAAAAAAGAAACATGAATTCATAGAATAAAACAATGTATCAAAAAATGAAAACCCGCGAATACCCTTCTATTGTAACAAAGAAATTTTGACAAAATTGCATAAGGGATTCATGGTGTGAAATATGAGTTGGTGTATAAAGAAAAATATGCAATATCACGCAATTTATAGTTATTTAGAATTAAATAAAATAAACAATCGAATGCATTTATTGCTCATCAAGTTCATGAAAAGTTAAGAGGGTGGAAATGCCATTATTTGTCACGCCCCTGGGCGATTTGACGCAGCAATCGAATGCAGACTATTGAATATTGAGTCGTAGTATTGATATAGGTACTGGCATTTCCGGGGTTCGAACTTCTTATAAACTCCGGAGCAATAAAATCATTCAAATATTTTTTATTTCATCACTTCTCACTATTATATATAACTAAAGTTTTTTTAAAAAAAACAACAACGTTAAAATGGGACAAAATAAGGAAGTAGATGTGGACTTATTTATAGGAATGTAATTTATTTTTTTAATTATACAAAAATAAAAAAAAATCTCCCAATCATTGCTCAAACTATATTAAAAAATACTAAGATAATCTCTTGTCGCATTATGTGGTGACAAAAATAAAAACATTTCATTGTAGATGCAAATTAATTCAGACACCTTACCGAGAAATAAATTGGTAAAACTAAAGAATAATACGTATAAGATTAAACTTTTCCCATTTTAAAAACAAGCATTTTAATGATAGCATAAGTCTATTTAAAAGTGAATAAAAACATAAAATATTTAAAAAAACAAAACACGCACACACAAAACATTAATATGTTAGTTTACAAGATTTCATAGAAGTATAATTTCAAGTATTAAAATAAATATGTAGATTTTATTATCAATTTAAAACAATTAATTATTTCCTAAAATTGTTTTGGTGCTATTGATGCGAATAAACTTCATCATCATCATCATTATCAACCATTATCAATCCACTGCAGGATGAAGGTCTCTCCAAGTTTAATCCATCTTCTCCGATCTTTAGATTCTCTTCTCCACATCATCCCTGCACACTTTCTTATTTCATCCATCCATCTCACATGTGGTCTCTTTCTGGGTCTTTTACAATCTCTTGGAATCCAGTTTAAAAATTCAATTGTCCATCTATTATCATCCCTTCTAGCAATATATCCAGCCCAACTCTACTTCAGTCTTTTAATTTTTTCAATGAGGTCAGTAACACCCATTTGTTCTCTTACCCATATATTGCGTTTTCGATCTGTTCTTGTTACTCCCAACATACATCTCTCCATACTTCTTTGAGTGGTTTGAAGTCTCTGTATTGCTCTTCTATTAAGTGTCCAATCCATAAGTAAGAACTGGTAAAACATTTATTAAAAACCTTCCTTTTCAAACACATGGGCATATTTTCTTTTAGTATCAAGTTATTTCTACCAAAAGCGCTCCAACCAAGTTTAATTCTATGATTAATTTCATCCATTATGTTTCCATCTGTATTAATATTTTGATCAAGATATTTGTAACTGTTAACTTCTTCTAACTAATCATAATCAATCTTTATTTTCATATTTTCGAAACATATGTTCTGTAAAATTAAATACTGCCTTATGCTATACTAGTAATTATAAATGAAATAGAAATTCCTATAACATTACAATACTAGCCAATAAACAAAATTTTATTAAAAATTATTCCATCATCCATGATTTCATCTATTAACCAATAGACCTTTTCAAGTGAAGTTCAACAAAACATACAACAAATACATACACACACACACAACAAAATAGCCTTCCCACCATTCACTTCAAAACCCAATTTTCTTTAACATCAATTCTAATGAAGACATTCTTTGATGTTAAAGGAAGTTGGTTTTTGAAGTGAATGATAGGATTTTTTTGTATATTTATCGTTGAATTTCATTGACAAACATTTTCATTGTTTTGTATATATATATATATGTTGTATGTATTTTATTGAATTTCATTCAAAAAGGAGTGTCACCAAGATATCCTTTGATGTTAAAGGAAGTTGTTGTTGATTGGAAGGTTATGACGCTTTGTATATAAATGTTGGATGTTTTTGTTGAATTCACTTGAAAAAGTAGAATTTTAGTAAAATTTTGTTTTTTTGGATAATATTATAATGTTATATGAATTTCTATTTTACATCCTCTGTAAGCATCTTCTTTCTATTGTGTCTGCATTATTTTGTAGTTTAATAGAAACGCAACTTAATGTTACATGAATACAAAGACAGGAGGAAGAATCCATATATATATATATAAAGATTACTTATATATAATTTTCTGTTATTTATATACATAATTTATATATAATTGTAAACTTTATGAAAAAAATCCTTTCTACGTTAGAAAAAGTTTACCAAAAAAATTTTTTTTATCTGTGTGTTGACGATACAGCTTAAAACTACTCAATTTTCTGACTGTTTGAAAGTAGAGATAGAAGTTATAAAATGTTTAACAATTTTAATTTTAATGAATTATACTTTCAAATTGTTATAGTCCTCCCTTCTCTCAGAAATGGACTATTCCAGATTCCTCCTTATCTGATCGGATTAAGCATTGTTTACCACAGGCCAATAGGCTGATGTATAGCTAAAACATAGCCAATGATTATTACAGGCCAATAAGAAATGATGCTTGCTGAATCCGAATTTTTTCAGTAAGGTCAGGGATCTGGCTATAAATAGTCAGCCTTTTGTGAGAATCAGGGAATAATGTCCATCTAACCTGAAAAGACTGTACGCATTCTCCCAGGGAAGCCCTGCTAACCTAAACAGCAGTCAGCATTCCCACTAATAGCAATCCACTATTTGTCTATGCAGCTAGGTAAGTCCACAGAGGGACCGGATGCTGTTAAGACTAATGTTGACCCGAGGCAAGCTGTCTTGTACAGCCGGAAGAGTCATTCTCTCTACCCGGGAGGCAAGCTATCAGGTGTAGCTGAAAGCAGTAGAACCACAAGACTGGGATTCAAGAGTTCCAGTATAACTATTGTTTATTGTATATATATACTGTATAATTTATTGTACATGTTGTGAATAATAAATATTATATTAATTGTAATACTGATATTAGTGTTAATTTCTGTAGGTTGGGTCTGTAACCCAGACCAAACATAACACAAATAGTATAGAGTAATTAGAAAACATTATAAGTCTTTTGTAAATTAAAAAAAAAATCACCTGTACATACTTCAAAAAATTACACTAGAGGTCGCATATGTCTGATGATTGTGTTAGAGGATTATTGAGTGTTATAGTAGTAAGGAATGGGATAAAAGAATAAATTTATTAATAAAGACTAGGGAGTTAGAGAGATGGAGAAATAGTATGGAGAGTAAAAAGAGTTTAAATATATATAGAAATAAACAGAATATTAGGTGTGAGTTAATATATGATAATAGTAAGGAAAGTAGTTTATTGTTTAAGGCTCGAACGGGATCTTTAGCTACAAAAGAATATACATGTAAATGGAAAAATATGGGTGATTTATTTTGTAAATTATGTAAGGAAGGAATTGAAAATATTAGGCATTTGTTAATTGAATGTAAATGTTTGAAAACAGAAAGGGTACATATAATGAAGTTGTGGAAAAATAAATATGAAAAGAGTGATTATACAGAAAGTGAATTATTGGTTTTTATGCTGGGTTTGGGAAAAGATAAGGGGGATTTAGATATAAAGGTTATAGAGTTGACAAAAATTATGTTGTTGAAATGGGATAGAGCAGATTATGAGTAAATTTAGAGTGGGGAATGTAAAAGAAAGTGGCTAACAGGTTTATCTGGGCTTAATTGCTGAGATATTCTTGACTTCGTTTAAGGAGAAGCCATAATACATCACATCACATCACATCAGTTAACAATATGTTGGAAATACGAAAAAAAATAAAAATAGAAGTTTGTATTTATTACATGATTTTTTAAAATTTATTTTCTATTACAATCTAGAAATTATTAACAAATAAGTATAAAAAATATAAGTCATGACCTTTACCCTAAAACCCAATACATATAACAATATTTAAGACAAAAATTGCTAGTGTATCCCAAATCAACATAAATCTAAATGAATTTTAAAATGTACATTTTATCAAAGAGAGACATTATTAATTTCCTAACTGTTTGAATATAATAAATAAAAAGTGAAGATATCTCAAGCTACGATCAAAGTGAATATTTATTAAAAATTTTAAACATGTAAAATTATTCGTATTTTTTTTTTACAATATTTTTTAATATTAAAAGTGCTCATTACAATGTATTTATAAAAAAACAAACAAACATGAGCACACACAAAACTTTCTTGAGTTATTAATCACTACTTTTTAAATAAATATCAAATGTAGACTTAATAACAGCATTAAATCATTTAATTCTCCAATTTATACAAGATGATAAAACAAAAGCTAGCAGTAGAAAATACTAGAATAGGAAAATACTCTTATACAATCAAATATGGACTTCAAAACAATCATTTTATCAACTTTATTAGAATTTGAAACTCTAATATGAGATGTATTCAGATATTTATAAACCCATATATCCATACCTCTCATGGACAATACATGTTAATTCAATTTACTACTAATTTCAATACAGGATATGGCTACTAATTTTTGTTTTCATAAAAATAGTAATATGAATTAACTTTCTAATGTAACTGATAACAATAAAAAATGAAAGAAAAACATTTATTTTAGTCAAATAAAAAATAATCATAGATCACAAGCTTGTAAGATATAAACAATGAGCATTACCAATTGCTCAACAAGTTTTGTGATAAATGCTTAGCCAGAGAAAGTATTTAAAATATCTGTCAGGACCCCCCCCCCCAACCTCTGACGATGGTTTCGTGCTTTGGCACTCAATAGATGACTTTTAGATAAACTCTGGTTTTGGGTTGATATTTTTAGATCTAGAGTCTGAAGCTACCCTAGCGCCTCTCCGAGGAATGCCAAAGTACGAACCATGGTCAGAGATTGGGGGGGGGGTCCTGACAGATATATTTTAAATGCTTTCTCTGGCTAAGCATTTATCACAAAGCTTGTTGAGCAATTGGCAATGCTCATTGTTTATATTTATTTTAGATCTTAAACATGATTATAAATAAAACTTTAATTTTTATTTCATAACAAAGATTTTATAATGGTTCTATTATTAAAAACAATTATAAACTGAAAGAGAGATAAAAATATTTGGTTTTAGCTGATGGCACTCGCAACAAATAAATTCAGAAGGAAATGTTTTAACATTATGTAATATATTCTATATTTCTTCAACTTTAAACTGCACTTTTTATTCAAATTTTGAAGACTTGAAATTAAGGTGCGGCTTAAATTTGAAGTGAACATTTTACATTTTATTTTTGCCAATCTAGTTCCTCAACAATTGTGTCTTTGATTTATGCTCTATGCATGTGCATAATATTATAATCATTGAAAGTAGTTTATTTGTGATTCCTTGTTTGCACTTTTCTGAATTAATCCAGTTTGCTGTTTGATAACAGCTGCGTAGTAGAATCATATATCTGGTCGTATTTTAATTTACAATTTTTTTATTATCCAAACTAATTTAAAATGAATATTTTAATAATTTATTTCTGCCAAACTCACACTCTCCAACAATTGTGTCTTTGCTTTATGCTCTACGCATGCACATAGTATTACTATCATAAATAGCAGCAGTGTAGAATCAGAAATATGAATGTACTTTAATTTTGATTGTTACCCATATTCACTAATGATAGAAAAATGGTCTCTATATGATGCTGAATTTTTAAAAAAGTTATTATTAGTTCCTATTTAAGTAAATAAAAAATGTTTCTTATTTTTCAATACCATACCTATTATAAATCAATTTTAGATTTTTTCCCACTTTTCCAAGCTTAAAATCCTACTGTGGCTTAAATTTGTGGGCAGCATATATTTGAAGTAATAGCGAACATTAAAGAAGAAAAAAACATTAGTTATTTATTAGATTGATTTTATTGCTTTGGTCGAGGCATTTGATCCAGTTAATAGGACATGTTTATGACATTATTTGAAATTAATTAGTTATTCACCAAAATTTATTAATATTACGCAGCTTCTACATAACAGACTGCAAGTATTATCTAAGACAATTGAATAAAAATGAGTGTTAAACAAGATGTATTTGCTCTAATACCATTCTCAGTTTTTATAACAAAGATCTTGGAATTATTTATAGGTGGCTTAATCAAACAAGAATCATAATACAATACAAGTTTGGTGGTGGAATTTTCAATATGAATGGATTAAAAATCAAAACAAACACTTCTTAGCATCTGAATTTATAGTACACTGATCACTATTCTATTTTTGCCAATTCAAAAATAATTTACAGAATATTCTTAATATTTTAAATGTAACATATAAAGACTTTGGTTTATTAATTAATGTTCAACTGGTTCTTTATCAACTAGTGACTGAAGAAAAATTCTCAGCAACTTTTAGCTTAGATAGTTATCAGGTTAAGAATATAAACCAGTTTAAATACCGGATAGTTTAATAAGTAGAAAAATAGACTTAGATGTTGAGATGTAACACAAAATCCAATATGCCACTGCTCCTTTTAACAAGTTAAACAGATATTTCATTATAGAAAAATAACTATTGCAAGAAAGTTAGCTGTATATAGAGCTGTTATTTTACCAATTTATTATATAGAAATGAAACATAGATACCAGATCAGCACAATATAAAGTGATTAGAAAAGTTACATTTAAAGATGCTTTGTTCAATTTTAAAAACCCAATGGCAAGATTATAAAACCAATCTATATGATTGTCAGCTTACTGACTTCAATATTTCTGAATCCACTATTAAAAAATGGCACTTGCAATGAATTGGTCACATAAAATGAATAAACAATGGAAGACTTTTTAAAAGGTATTTTATGGCGAATAAGAGCAAGGTTGTCATGGGAGAAATAGATCTTGTCTACGATATAAGAATTTTCTCAAAGACATCAAGTGCAGCATCTATTGTTTTTATTGAGAAGATATAACAGAGGATAGGGATATATTGGAAAACTATAATTAAGACATGAGATTGAAGAATTTCAAAAAGAAAAGATTTCTGTTGAAGAAATTAAAAGGCAGAATTATTAAATATTAATTAGACAGAAAAATGGACCAGCATGTTCTATATGTGGATGCAACTGGGGTTCACAAATTGGTTTATAATAGTCAATGAAAAATTCATTTTTAGAGCAGGGTTGTTACTACTTTCTTTTTTTTTAGTGGAATGGTCATATTTACATTTTGACTGTGATGTGTTGCAAGTAAACTGTATTAATGCTATATGATATTTAGATACAAATATAGTATATATACTTAAGCCAGAGGTAATTAGAGGGAAGTTGAACCCATACTTTCAATTCTCCCTTCAGTCATCCACTCCATCTTATACAACTGATACATATGACCACAAGTGGAAAAGATATATGATCTCTGATGTATGTATTTCGTGTTGAATGAGCCCTCATCAGATGGTATAGATCATCATCTTCCACACACATATATAATCAATGTTCAGTTTATATTAAGATAAAAAATCTTTAAATTTTAATGGACAGGCTTCAATCTTCTCCATTCACCAACTCTTTGGCCATCCATATCATTGGATATCTGACGATGGCATGTTCAAAGCCCTTATTTGCCAATATGGTTGCCATATGCATGTTGACAGTAAGTAATTCTGACTTTCATGTGTAGGACATTAAGCCTATTTAAATACACAGAACAGGGATGGACAGAATTCAGGCTGAATTTGTAATACCAGTATAGTATATATACTTAAGCTAGATGTAATTATTATATATTCTACCATTAGCCATAATATTATTATGTATTTTTATTGATATTCTAAAAAAAAATTTTTTTTACTATGCTTCAACATAGTAAGCAATTATTAAGAAAAAAATTTGCCTACGGGAGAGTTCTAACAATATCATTAAATAATTTTAAAAAAAGGTACGATATATTAGCATTTTTTACCACGTGATCATTACAAAATATATTTGTAAGAAGCAATTACTTAATCAAAGCTTCAAATTTTTAAATATTGATCTTTTTTTCTTTAATCAATATCAAACATAAACTTTGCAACAGTCTATCATCCATATTAAAATCTAAAATTCTAAGATAAAAAGTAATTTCTCTTTAATACCTTATGGTGCATTTATATACATTTAAGAGAAGATGATCTGGACCAACTGATGAGTGATGGTTCAGCACGAAATATGTATATTGAAGATCATTTATCTTTTTCCCATGTGTATAGTCATCATATGTATTGGTTATATGAGTATATAGAGTGGATAGCTGAAGGGAACTAGAAAGTCAGGATTCAAATCCCCTATATTATATTTAAATTCCAAGTATATGAATTATGCTTGTATTTAAAAAAAAATATAATTCTTTTTTATAAATATTTTTAGCTGGAGAATTATATTTAAAAAAAAAACCTAGTAAAACTCAAAAGTTTTACTATTTTCATAGCTTTTATAATAATAGAATATCCAATTGAATTACAAATACATTACCACCTTTTTGTACAATAAATTATTATTTATTTTATTTTTTATACGTCAAAGCGTTAACGGGGAAGCGAACCCGGGCAAGCTGCTTGGAAGGCAGCTATGCTAACCGCTAGGCCACCAACGCTTGACTATTATTTATTTTTGAATGGCAAAAGTTTATAGCTCATTGCTCAAATACTATTTTACTTTTATATCCAAAAAACAGATGCATGTATTAAACTTTCTAATATAATCGGCAAGTTTAAATAAAGTTTTAATTTTTTTTTTTAAAGACAACCGATATTTAATGTTAGATGATGAAAATAGTCAATAGCTCTCTGACTGAAAACAATCTTGCAGTATTTTAAATAGTTTGTGTTCAGCAAATGTTCTTAATCGTATTAAATCAAACCAGAATTTAGATTATTTTTTTAACATAATTTTTTAATTAAACTTGCTCCAATTTAACTGTTTCTAAGTCAATCTTTATTTCTTTATAAACACACACATTTTTTCCGCGTTAGCAATTTTTTCTACTTGTTATTAAAAACACTGAAATTTTATTTATTTATTTAAAAACATCTTGATTTCTTTATAAACATACATTTTTTCAGCGTTGGCAGTTTTTTCTATATATTATTTAAAAACACTGAAAAAAATTGAAATACGGAAATAAAATCAATGCATTAAAAATACCATTAAATAGAAGTAAACAATATAATGGTAATTCTGCTTGGGAATGTTGATTACAATATTTAACACAATAAAAAAAAAAGTAAAACTTCAGATATTTATTATTACACACGTTATAATGTAATATGCATATATATATGTGTGTGTGTGTGCGTGTGTGAAAGTATTAAGTCATTTTCTACCCTGGGGATACGCGGAAAAGAATCAGTAACAGTAAAAAAGATGAAATTTGCAATTCAAATCCGCAAAAATTAGAGGAACTGCAGTACAAAATAAGGAAAAAGATATCCAACAATTCGGAAGGAAAATTGTATATTAAAAATTATTTAAAAATGCTGCAACTTAAAGCGAACGTCATACGTTTTTAGAATCTCCTTTGAAAAGGTAAGCAATGTGTAAGGTCTAGTTTATTCTCAACTGCTACTATTTTAAAAACACGGGTACAGTTTATAGAAATGGGTTTAAAAGGGGTGCACAAGTGTGAAATGATGGGAAACACTGCATTAAGGAGTTACCCTTTCTTCTACATGTGTATCATTAACAAATCTTTTTTCGCCTCTACTTCTTTGAATCTTTTATACATATTTCTTTTTACATCAAAAATTTTTAGAATCTTTTCTCTGATGTATTCATCTCAATGCTTTATTTTTCTGTATCTATTATTATTTTCTAATTCACACCCCCAATTTCAAAGTTATCAAATGATCATCAACATGAATACCAGATTGAATTATTAAACATCACATGATCACCTTCTCTATACTAGCACATAATTGTTGTAAACAAAGGCAAAACTCTCCATACAGTAATGCCACGCTGTGCCAAACAGAGTAATCAATGGATGCCAGAAGGCTTGTGCATAAAATCCCTATCTAGTGCCTACTCATCCAATATCCCCAGACTAGTTTCTGGCTTGTGGCCATCATCAGTGAGGAGCCTTGGATCTGAGAGCACTGCACCCAGGAGGGTTGCATTAGATCTTAAGATCTAGGTGCAGTGCTCTCAGATCCAAGGCTCCTCACTGATGATGGCCACAAGCCAGAAACTAGTCTGGGGATATTGGATGAGTAGGCACTAGATAGGGATTTTATGCACAAGCCTTCTGGCATCCATTGATTACTCTGTTTGGCACAGGGTGGCACTACTGTATGGAGAGTTTTGCCTTTGTTCAGATTGAATTATGTTCTTCATATCTCTTGGATCAACACTTCTTCTAAATAGTCCACTGATATAATTTTTTTTTTAATAATTTTTTAAAAATGTATTCAGTACTATTATCTTGTTTCATCTTCAAAAAACAACAACCAATATTCATTATAATTCTTTTGCATAAGTATGCTTTTACTAAAGTGGTTTTTTAATTTCATTTCTTAATTTTGCTCAGTGCACTTTTGGTGACAAGTGCCACAATCATGGTGCTTGTCACAAAAGTGCACTCAGCTAAATTAAGAAAAAAAATAAAAACCACTTCGTAAAGCAAGCACACATATACACACACAAAAATTGCATATACAAAGAGAAAAATTAATCTTCATTATAAATATATTATTGATTTCATTCCTTTCATTTCTTATCACAGTAATCATTTTATATTGACAATGTTATACTATTCCAATTCCCCATCGTCTTAAATACTTTTTTCTGTTTTTCCTTTCACTTAATTACCAATTTCTTAAGATTAAAAATTGCTGATATCATAATCATTATGCTAGTAAATAGCAACTAGGCACAACTGATGATAAATTTTCTTAAAATCATCTTCACACTTAAAGGTCATCTTGAGCCTAGCATCATTAGAAGTGGGACATTATCCCTTCAGTGGAGAAAACCACACAATAAGACATATGGACAGAATTTTTTACAGTCAGAGCAACACTAATTTGGCCAATTCATATTAACTTGAGCCTTCATTTTCTACTTATTAATAACTATACAAACATTAACTGATCACTGATGAATGTCTATAAGTGGGATACCATCCCTTTAGTGGAGAAGATATACTATAAAACAAATGTAGTTCTTTAATTTTTTTACTCAGAGCAACATTAATTTGGACAATTCATATTAACCTGAGTCCTTCATCAATGTGTAGTTTATTTTACTAATAATTATTAATTATCAATAAGAAATCTCTTTTAGTACTTTTTTTTATATGTCAAAGCGTTGACCTGGCAGTGAACCCGAGCCAGCAGCTATGCTAACTGCTAGGCCCCCAATGCTTGACATCTCTTTTGGTACTTGTTGTAATCCCTTCACCAGAAACTAGCCATATGTTTTTTTTTTTTTCATTATCCATTTTCAGGAATGTAGAAGTATTTGTTTATATATTTTTTTCTCAAGATTATTTTTCATTTTTCCAACATATGCTAAGTTTAAAAAATATTAACAAATCGATTATAAAAATATTAAAAAATCGATTAGAAATTCCTGTTAAGTTTAAAAAATATTAATAAATCTCTCACAAATTCTATATACAGCATTTAATTAATTATTTTTTTCTTTATATATATTACAAATATTTACCGAACATTTGTACTTTGTTAAGTTTAAAAAATATTAAGAAATCAATTCTAAAATCCTGTTAATTTTCAAAAATATTAATTAAGCTCATAAATTCCAATTACAAAATTTAATTGTTTTTTTAATTATATATTATTATAATGTATAAACGTTAACATGATGCTAAAATTGTCATGATTTTTTAAATGTTTAGCACAAGAATGATGTTAATGTCTTCGTTATTTTTTTTGGACATTTTGCCAAATTGACAAAGAAGAACATTATTTCCAAAATGACAGAATACTAACCAACAGGGGGAGAATACCTACTAAGCAGTGGTTGTTCTGTGGCTTGTACAGAAAGACCGGTGGGTGTTTTATTGTAACTGTTACAGATTTACTGCAGTTACATTACATTTATTTTAATTATAATCAATTGTGGTTATCATCATCAATCATTATTAATCCACTACAGGATGAAGGTCTCTCCAAGTTCAATCCATCTTTTCCGATCTTTATCTTCTCTTCTCCCCATCACCCCTGCACACTTTCTTATTTCATTCATCCATCTCAAATGTGATCTCTTATTGGGTCTTTTACAATCTCTTGGAATCCAGTTTAAGCTTTCAATTGTCCATCTATTATCATCTTTTCTAGCAATATGTCCAACCCATCTATCTCGACTTCAATCTTTTAATTTTTTCAATGAGGTTAGTAACCTGTTTGTTCTCTTACCCATACATTGTGTTTTCGATCTCTTCTGGTTATTCCCAACATGCATCTCTCCATACATCTTTGAGTGGTCTGAAGTCTCTGTATTGCTCTTCTACTAAGTGTCCAAGTCTCAGATCCATAAGTAAGAACTGGTAAAACACATTTGTTAAAAACCTTCCTTTTCAAATACCTAGGCATATTTCCTTTTAGTGTGAAGTTATTTCTACCAAAAGCACTCCAACCAAGTACTTTTGTGTAATTTGTTCTATTTTTATAATAATTTTAAAAAATAAAATAAAATGAAATATTAAATATGACTGCTTCTAGTCAGCAATATTGTTTTCAAGATTTATTCCACACGCTTGAAAACGGAGAATTAAAAAAAAAATGCATGGCAAACTTCAGGCAAAGAGATTATATGCAAATATTTCTCCTTTTTTCTTTCCAAAATGATCCATTAAATAATTTTACCACATAATATATTCCACTTACTTTGCTCATTTTAAATATTGGTTTATTATATAAACTATTTGTGTGTGTGTGTTTGTTTTACATCCGTGTGCATATTACGTTATAATCTCATTCTTTTTGATCATCATTTCTAGTCATTTTCCAGAATTATTTTTTATCATCATTATTATTATTTGTGTTCTTATTATATATTGTTCATATTTTTTAAAAATAAATTTTTATATTCAAATTCTCTCTGTGTATTTTATTTTTTAAAGTATAAAGTAACTTTAAAAATATTCATTTTCTTTTCTTTTTTTTTGAGATTTGCCATCAACAATTTCTAATGACGTATTATGTCAATATCTGTATATTTATGTGCACGCTTCATATAATATAAAACTTAAAAATTAAGACAATGTTTGTCACAGATTGTTTAACTTATCTATTTAGAATTCTATTTTTTTGGGTCATATCAAAAAATTTAGACTTATTTCTCTGGGCTAATTAAACTAACACTTCTTATCTCTCTCTCTCTCTCAAAAAAATGAACTAAAGATTCATAAACTAATGTTTACCTGTTTAATGAGGTTTATTTAAACTTCTTTAAATTAATAATTTCATTCTTTATAGTCAAATTGCAATGTTTGGTGTTTATATAAACATATTAGACAGTATATAAAGATGGATTTCCACCTTTGTTGTTTAAAGGAGGTTGCCTTGACAACAGATTGAGACTGTTACTGATATTGACATACTTTAAGTGGTGATATATATATAATAAATACACTAGAGTTTATCTATCTAACCATCTTATCTATTTTCCATCAATATTAATCATTTAAAAAAAACATATTTTTCAAATATTCAAAATTAACTATACAATTTTATAATTGCATTAGTATTTCAAATAAGTTCAAAATAAGCAGGTGTTTCCATTGATTGCCTATACACATAAACATGTATATATCCACAAACATAAATATTTTTTTTTACAGAAACCATAGAAAGGTTTATCTTCAGACAATATAACAGATGTTATAAAATATGTTTCTGGCAAAAATTATGTAATAATATTGAAAAAACAACAGCTAAATTAATATCTGAGTCATAAGTAAGAACTACATTGTTAGTTAAAAGAAAGTAAATCTTCTTACCCATTGCTTAGTTTGCTCCAACGTTGATTAACCCTTTCTACAATCATTTTGATTTTACTAGTATCATCCTGATTATAGGTATGGATCAACTGCTGAGCCATTTTATTTAACAAATCCAAATTTTCTTGATGCTGGTCTATTTCTTCTTGGAAAATCTAAAAAAAAAAAACAATGTACTAATTATAAAATATGATAGCATACTTTTAGAACAAAAAATACATTCACAGTCAAAAAACAAATTATTTTAAATCTTAGTTTAAGATAAGGAGTCATTAACATTGATGATGTAATTGTAAATAGAGATGCTAGAATAAGTCTTAAATAATAAATATAATGGCAAGCTTCAGCCATGATTATTATTTTTCCTTTACCCTTCTATGCCACCTATTGTCTGATTTAGTAACTAGTAGATGCCAGATTCTGGTTATTAGATAAAAATGACTATAATTGTTAAAACACCAAGGGCATCATAATATATAGACCGAACTGGCTTTAAATCTATACGACTATGCAAATAAGTTAGTTTAGATTGAAAACATGTTTTTCAATTTGTGCTGATAATTTGATAATTAAAAAGAGAAGTAAATGATAACTGTTAGATGCATTACATGCTATAGGCCCAAGCGCACTGTTCCATGATCCAAAATTATTCACTGACGAAAGCCATAGCTTGAAATTAACCTGAAATATTGAATAGAAAATCAGTAGACATATTTATTAAGCACTATCATCTGACATCAATTAGTTATTAAACTTACAGAAGGTGGCATAAATGTATGAAGAAAAAAATATTGCGAAAACAATGAATAAGCTGAAATCATGTGATAGTATTAAGTGCTATCATCTAATCAAAATATTTTATTACCTAAGTCGGCCTACCAATGCTTTTACACACATGACATATATATGAATGTATGTATAAAATAAAATAATTGAGAGTAACTTAACTTATAAACAAAACATTCTATTTCACTGCCAATTATATTGTTTAAATCAATTATAAAATTTTAAAGCATTCTTTTCATTGGACGATGTGAGAGAATTTAAGTACTTCAACTCAAAATAATTTCTATCCTTAATAATTTTTCAAATATTCATAGCTAGTAGAATTTTTGTTAAAATTATCTAAAAACTTCTTTCATCTCCTAATAATGTCAATTTTTTCTTCTTTTGATTCCAATACACTCTATTTGTAATTATTCTATTACTCCAATCCAATTTCTTTCTCACTTTCCAAAAAAAAAATAAAAAATATTTATTTATACTTTTAAGACATGTACATTTCTAATTATAATTATACTACTCTTATTTTTTATTCTCCTCCAAACATATTTTTTCTCAATTAATAAATACAATTATTATTATTATGTTTTATAATATAAACAAGGTAACAAACTTCCAGACATGTGCCTTTACAAATTTATGCATACTCACTCACGAGCATCAGTTTAAAAAGCATAAGTGATCCATGTATACTTAGAACTTATCATTACATAAACCAACTTTCATGCACCATGCTGAGAGCAGAACTTCAAGCTATTGTGTGCCTGAATTGTAACTTTATAAGTGAATTGTACAAATTTATTCATTCTATAGCAGAAGAGTGATAAAATCTATTTTTAACCACTTGCAATTAGCAATAAATAGAGAATTTTGAAATTTTACTGTGATAAATAGTCTATTTATATAGTGCTGACTATATATGCAATGCAAACAAAGTAACAAACCTCCAGTCATGTAGAATTTATGCACCCTTGCACATGAGCACCAGCCATGTAAATTAATAAAAGTGCATGACAAATTTATTACCATATTTATATTACATACATAGTCAGTGCTGTATAAATAGACTATTTATTACTATTGTGTTTACAATTACATCTATAATATATAACTGCTCTAACTTCCAATTCAAAACTGTGTTTAACAGCAGTAATCCATTTCATATCAGTACTTCTGTGACAGCTTTGAAAACACAACTAATCAAAAGGTACCAGATTCTACTCAATGGTTACCTACATTGATTAAGATGACTCAAAAGTAAAGTGATGTAAAATGTTTATTACAATTGAGATCTTACTTTCAAAATGAAATAAGAAATAAAATTTTAAATATTATATTTTGATAAAAAATTGCTTTTATTTAACATAGACATTCTGTTTATTTTGGATGAAATCTTGTAACCAGTTTTAACATACTGCTATCTAACAGATTTTCTTCAAATTTTGTACATGCTTAATATCTGATGATGCAATATTTCAGAATTATCCAAATAATAGGGTAAATGTCAAACTGCACTGATATCAGTTTAGTGAATTTTCAGTAATGGTATATTTTTTAAAAAATGTTTTTTTTTTCATTTTTTTTCATATGTCATAGCATCGACCGGGAGGCGAACCCACAACCATCTGCAACCAACTACTTGCTTGCAAGGGGTTGCAATGATCTCTCGGCGTTTTGGTTGAATTTCTTGACAAATTCACTAAAAAGCATCCCCAGTTAATTAAAATAGAAAAAAAAAAAAAATGAAGGATGAAATCTAAATTTCTCTTTACTGTTTAATTAATATTTACTTTAAAAAAAAAAAAAAAGTTGTCTTCATAAGTACAAACATCTTGTAGTAATTTTAAATTTATTTAACATACAATGATTATGTAAGAAATGCATAAGCTTGTGGTTAAGACCTGTAGAGGTCCCTACCTTCGCATTTTCAACTACACATGCTTTAGGTTTATTGCCTTAGTAAACATATTGTAGACTTATTTTAACATACACAAATTTCATTTACTTGAAATGAAATATGGTAACACTGTTTAGATTCTTAGTTTTGAAATTACAATATGATTAACTATTAAAAGTCCATTGCAAAACATCTGAACACTAAAAAATAAAATATAAAAAAAAAAAACATTTTTCATTAATTATATAAGTAAATCACTAAAAAAATGGAAAAAAAATTTCTTCTTCAACCATAATTTTCATTGTTATATATACTTAAAATAAAAGCATGGGATATCTATAAATTAATTAATTCAGCCATTAATTTTAAAACTAGTGATTGAATTAACTTTTTTTACAATTGCAATTTTGGTTGTTATATGTAACCTGAAATAAAAGCAAGGGGTGTCCATAAATTAATTAATTCAATTAGTGTATTACTCAACAAATGAAATCAAAAATATTTTTTTTATAAAATATTTTTGTACTCAGAAGTCTTTAACTCATGATGATGATGCTTATTATGTCAGCACACACAAACACTGTTTCTAGTATACATCTGCATTTAAAAAAATGTCAGTATATCTATAAATTAAAAAATCGAATTTGATGATGATGATCAAACTATATATCCTTTATGTAAATATTTAAATAAAGCACACTCATTATATTTTCTGATCACAATATATCAAATCCTATCTCAGAGGATTTCACTGAACATTCAGTTATCAGGGATAGGTTTAAATCTATTTTACTCACACTCAGATGTTACACTCTCTTAAAAAAGATCCTACATGCATCCTCAGGCTTCATCATTGGAATTCTCTCAGTATCAATCCCATGTTTCTCAGCTGAGAACATAATTGCTTAACATAATACAGAATCAATATGTGCACATATGAAGTAAGATTGCCACAAAGTAAGTTAAATAAAATATCCATCATTTATTTACACACTCTCAATTGATTTCACACACACACACACAAACAATCAAATAGCATAATAAATTACTGAATATCATATAAATGTTAAAGACTACGAATTAAACATTAATTATAAGTAAAATATATCTAATCAATATGCATCTGTATTTTATGACATATTATTAAAAGAATCATTAATGAACAATATAAAAGTTTTAAAAAAATTCCAATAATAATAAAAAAAAACTACTAACAGTTAATAAATACATGTTATATCATTATTTTACTATGGTCTTCTATATATTTATATGCAAATCAATAAATAATTTAAGTATTGTTATCACCGGTGAATTATTACTGATCAGGAATCTTATAATATCTGTGGTTTATTCCTCAACTTGCTTCTTTTCTGTGCATTATTAATATGAGAGTGATTGGGAAAGCAGATCAGAAGGCAAAAGGTTGCATCTCAAACTGTCTCTATTTCATGGCTTTCTCTTGACGATGTTCTGAAACTGGGAAGGTGATTATATGGTAAGTTCTGGTTTGTATATCATGGGATGCACTTAGAAGTTCATGCTTGCCCTTTTGCCTTAAGAAAAATAGTTACTCTAGAGGTTAGTTAAATGTCAATACCGAAAAGTACTATAACATAGATAAAATAATTTAATATATCAAGCACAGAGTTCTTCTTTTCAAAATAGTTCATAAATATCCAAAATAAAAATAAAACAAACTTCTTCTTGTTAAAACTTGTATTAATATAACTATAAGCATGAAAAAAAACCCCAACATTTTGACCTATTTTATATAGTCTTTTTCAAGGCACACTTATCTCACTCCCCTTAGAAAAGGAGAGTGAGATAAGTGTGCCTTGAAAAAGACTATATAAAATAGTCGAAATGTTGGATTTTTTTTTCATGCTTAAGGGGAGTGAGATAAGTGTGCCTTGAAGAAGACTATATAAAATAGTCGAAACATTGGATTTTTTTTTTCATGCTTATAGTCATATAAATACAAGTTTTAAAAAGGAGTTGGTTTGTTTTATTTCTATTTTATAACATAGATCTGAAGTAAGCTAGAATTATCCTGCAGCTAAAACTGAAATTAATTTATATAACAGCGGCAATGTTTGCCTTAAGCTGCTTCACATGCATTGTCTACCCCCCCCTTCTATCATTTTCATATTATTTTTTTTAGTATTATTAGCAGTGCAATTATTCCCAGACAATCTCAGCTTGTTGTTTTTATCTTCTAAGCTCCTTTTTCATTTTCTTTTTGTTCTATTGATTATGTTTAATTATGGTTCTGATTAAATTTACCATGATTAATCTTATTATAAACACTTAAACTGGATTCCAAGAGATTGTAAAAGACCCAGAAAGAGACCACATGTGAAATGGATGGATGAAGTAAGAAAGTATGCAGGGGTGATGTGGAGAAGAGAAGCTAAAGATAAAAAAAAATGTATTGAACTTGGAGAGACCTTATGGATTGATAATAGTTGATGAGGATGATGATGAAACAACTTAAATAAATAGATGTTTCTTTTTCAGTTTTTTTAAAGACAGATTACATTATTAATTAAATCATTAATTAGGTTTATATAGTATATAATTCCTATTTTTATTTATAACTTAGTATATTAAAAATATGTTAAATCTTGCAAAATTTGTCTTTTTTTTGATACATTAATATATCATGATAATTATATAATTGTCTCTAAAGAAAATCAATTGCGATATTTTTTTACTGTATTAATTTCAATTTTTTTTAAAATTTTATTTTTATTTGGAAATATTAACTTAAATTCCCCACATTGCAAACTTATTTGTTTTAAGAAGATTGTATTGCTTGACTTGGCCAGAGGTAGCCAAAGCCTAAAATATTATAATATTTCTCCCTTAAAATAAGGAGACAATGAAATGGAGGTAAACATTTCATTTCTCATTATTTGAACTTTGTCAGGCTCTCTCCATTATATCTATAACTCACAATCAGATCACACATATACTTTTTTTCTATCTGTAATACATTTCTGACCTCAAAATTGATAATATTTATCCCTTGACTCAAAAGATTTAGCCTCACTTTGCAACCAATTGCTATTTTTAATGGTCACATTACTGTCAGTGCTGTATCAATCCAGACCACTGGTCAATTGCATGCTCAACTATGCCACAGTATTCCTAAAAACAATCAGTGCTACAACAGTAACATGTCCATTTAATACTACCATACAAGAAGCAAATGGATTACTGCCAAATACCAGGTTTTCTGTTATAGACATAGTTCCAATTAACCAATAATACCAGAAATACTCAACTGATATACAGATATCACCAGGAAATCTCAACTGAGGATCCTATCCAAAAGAAGACTGGCCAGCCAGCCCTCTATAATGCACTCTGCCATTTATGTTCCATATTATGTTTCATCCAAACTGAGGTTAGTTTAAAACTCTTGTTTATCTTGCCCTTGTTGTCTAGTAGTCTGTACTGTTTCTTGGGCAATAGCTTTATTTTCTGTTACTTCTTTTTCCAATTTTTCTGCTTATCTTATGTTTTTACTTCTATACCTTCTTATCATTAATTTTATTATATTATGACTAATATGATTATACCTTTTTACATTTCTTATTATAATTCTTTTATTTTTATAAAGTAGTATACAAGCCTCATCCACATAATGCATCTCACTAATCCCCAAATTATGTTTATGCCCATTTTGTGAATATTTTTTTAACTTTGCCATTCCCATCTGCCCACTAACTATATCCATTTTAATGCCCTTATTAAGTAATAATAATATTTCCTCCTATTATTACGATTTATATATATGTTTACATATCCTTCAATTTTATTCCAATATTCCATGTCAATCTCAGATCTCACTCCACATTCCCTATTTGCTTTATATTCATTAGTGTACTAGCTCATATCGTACCAATTAGTATCACTTTATTGATTCAATTATTATATGTTTAAATAAATTCTCTCAGGCTGTTCACCCCCCCTCTCTCTCTCTCTCTCTATATATATATATATATATATATATAGAGAGAGAGATATCATATATATATATATATATATATATATTGAGTCGCACCTTGGCAGTCATTTTAGTATTAAGAAACCTTTAGCTGATGATGGTGATGCTTATACTGACCAGCAATAAATCTCTACATGCTCAAATAATGCTTCTAATTATATTTAATTTGGTACTTATGAGAAATTAATATATTTTTAGATGTTTTAATTTTTTATTCTTAAGGATTTATAATTTATGTTATTTTTCATAGAAAACTTATTGTTCTTTAGTATTAATTAGTTACAATTAATTTCATGTCATAATAGCATCAAACAAATTAAACTGCAAATATTTTAAATATTTATAATGGCTTATTTACAAATGAATTATGAGGTTGTGAAAAAGTGTATTGGAGCAATATTCAGTAAAACAATTATTGACATCTGCAAAAACAGATTATCGAGAATTAGTTGGATTAAAATGCATAAAAATTGTACAAAATAAAAAAGAATTAAGGGAAAAATTTATTGAAAAAAATTATAAGGAGAAACCCCCAAAATTTAAGACATATATGTTATATGAATGTTACAAAGCTTATTTGCACCTGCTCAGTATTCTAGTAAAAGACAAGTTGTTGCTGAAGAAAGCATCATACACCTATGGACAAGGAAGTCAAAAATATATTCATATTTCCTCACTGAATTGAATATGTAAACATAATCAACTTAATAGACAACTACATATTTTAGTCAGCGTTTGGTGGCCGAGTGGTCAGCACAGCTGCCTTACAAGCAGTTGTTCCGGGTTTGCGGGTTCATATCCCGACCGATGCTTTGACACATGAAAAAAAAAACAACTACATATTTTAATCATATATTTATTTTCATCTAATCGACTTCCTTTAAAAATTGAATCTTATCAAGATGTTATGTTAATTCAAAATATTATGTGATTTACATATATTAGCATACTCTCAAACTCAACTCTAAAAAATGTTTTTATACTTTCCAATTTTTATTTAATGCCCATTTTCCTCCAACTTTATTGAGCCTTGTATTAAATTCATGTTTCTCTTTATTTTCTTGTATATACATTATCTCATACACTTTCCTGTCTTTATAATTTCTACAATATTTGATCACTTCAATATTTTCTTCATATTTCATAACATGCCCTATATATATATCAATAACATTATCACATGACTTCCTCATGTACTTCCAGAAGCAGTTCTCAGTATCCTAATCTAAAACCATATACTGTAAGCTTGAGTAATTAACAGTGAAGGCAAAATTCCAAAATCAGTCTGGGATTAGAAATATTATAGCAATATGCCATCTGGCATTTATTTCATTGAAAGAAAAATATACAGCATTACTTTTTAAAATCTCAATACAACATATTATTCTTTTGAATTTACATCATTATCAGTAGCAGGGACCAATCAATGAATGTCACTATTCTAATTCCAAAATAAAACAAAACAGATAAGGAATAAAAAAATTAAAAAACAAAGTAAAAAAAAATGGTGGGAGGGATATTGGAGTCAAGAATGAAAATGAAGTTGCATAAACAACAATTCCATTGTAATAGTCAGTATTGTAAGATGATCAAGGACATAAAAAGGCAAATAGACTGAACCATGTACTAAGTAACTGACAATAGTGGGAAAAAAAATTCAAAAAGAATAAAAAACAATAAATTTAGTTATAAATATTGTGTACTCATACAATTATAATTTGATTATATTATATTTGACGATTATAAAATTGCCTGACAATACTAAAATAAATAAAGTAATTGTTGATAAGAGTATTTCACCACTGCACTGTGGCACCTAGATCCATATAATAACTGTAACTTAATCAACATTGAGGTCTGGTACAATGAAGATATACAGAGCAAATAACTAGTAAAATAAATGCCTTTAATACTAAATTAAGATACATGCAGCAAATCCAAAAATATACAATGAACATTAGAATGACAGACATCTTCTACCACAAAGGATTTTGTTGTCTATTTACATATTTTGAAATAATTCTTTTAACTATATATTATAATAATTTTAGTAATAACTGATAAATACAGAATAAAAAGCTGATTAATGTTGATAAATATAAATCAAATGTAACTAGAGTAAAATAGTGAAAATAAGGTGATCTCTTTCTATTTCTAGTGATTAGTGATAAAATGTAATATTTTTCTTATAAAGTATTCTTCTAGATGCGTATACTGTAATAATTTTAAGACACGAGCAAAAAAGCAAAAATTGAAAGTTGCAATATTTAATGTCTATATAGATAAAGATGGTACCAAAGAAGGTTGCCTTGACTCTAGATTGAGATTATTGATAGCTTAAAGATTGATTATAATCTTTAAAATTCTATTTATAATGTTTAAAAACTAAAAAAAAAAAGTAGTTTATAGCCGTCAACATAAAAGCAATCTTTTTCAATCGTTTACAAGTTGTGACCGCATGTTATTGATTTTTCTTAATTTGTCTTCTAAAAATAAATATTTTAAAATCTGATTTAATCATGTTAGTCTTTAAAAAAATATTAAACAAATATTTTGTGCAAAAAAATCATGTAACAATAGAATAAATGTTTGAAAGCTTTCATAAGTGTTTTCATGTGGAGAAAACTAGAAACTACCAATCAGCTATTTGTAGAGGGAGCTTCAGTTATGTTGGCTCCTTTGGAAAAAGGGATCTATATGATACTGACAGCTTGTGAATTTTTTTGGAATTAATAAATCAATATTATTTTACTTCCAAGTTTTTAATGTCAAATAAATACAAAACTGGCAAAATAGTACTAAAAACAGTGGCAAAAGTGATTTAAAGTTGAAGCATGATGGCACCATCACATATTAAAAAAAAAGCATAGTGGTTATGTGAAAATTTAATGTTCATATATAAAAACAAATTCAAATTGAAAATATGATAAAATGGGGAAATCTAAATGTTAAAACTTATTTAATAATTTAGTTTGCTTTCTTCTTTCTATCTTTGGTGATATAAAAATATGCACTTTAAAACAAGAATTCTCCCAGAAGCATCTACTGTAATAATTTTGGTCATGAGTCATAAAATTAGAATTTCAACCTGAACAATTAAAAACAAAAAATGAAAGATTGATAAAATGATGAAAATCTAAAATGCTAAACATACAATCTAAAACCATGAATATCAGTGGCTGAGAAATAAAATGCTACAGCAAGTGCAATTGGCTGATATAATGACCATATGTGTAAAACTTTTAGACTGCTTCAGCTCTGAGTAAAGCACTAAATATCTTTGTCATGTTCTAGGAGCTTATTTGTATTTAGTTTTTCTTCTGTTGTTCAAATGTTACTAGTTTTTTTTAAAAAATTCCTTTTCATATTCCCACACAAATATTAACTTTAATCATGAGAACAATTGATCAGAATTGAAGTGAAAAAAAAAACTATTTTCAAAAGCTGTAAATTAGTTAGTTATTCAAATTCTAAATACAAAATGATAAAACCAACAATGAACATCATTAAAAAAGATGAATTACATATTTGCAAAGGCAGCAAAAAAGATCAGCTTGAATAGTTTTTGTTGCATCATTAGAGAATAAATATAATTTCTTTGGCTAACCTAAATTAATGAAAAACAAATGAAAGTCATAGTGCCAATAAGGTGATCATTTGTGAAAAGATTAAATAATTGTTTGTTTATTTATATATATTTTTGAATTGTGTATAACTGAAACAGGACACATTGATACAGCATATACATCAGCCTCACTATAACAGATGATTGGAAAAATGAAGCATTGATATTCTTACTAAGAAAGTGGATTAAACGATACTAGAAATTGGAGACTAAATCAAAATAACAATTTGGATTTTAAAATGATTTTAGTATAGTGGATAATAGTCAGTACTGAGGAAAGTTATAGAAAGAACCAATGTTCTGTGCTATTATGCTTTTGAACTTGTAGAATATTAAAATACATTTGACTCTATGAACATCACAGAGATTAAAGTTTTGGACCATGATGACTGAGCTCTACATAATGTATGCCCTAATTACTGAATGGAACTGTTTATAGACAGCTTAATAAAAAAGGATCAAGATGTAATACAAGTATGATGATGAACTTTTTAATTTGAATTGATTAAAAAACAAGAATATTTACTTCTTGAGTTCAGGATCACATCAGTATTCTGATGACTGCCTTATTTTTGCCACTTCAAAAGATTATTTACAGAAGGTATTTAATGATTTAAATGCAATTTTATAAAGACTTTGGTTTCATAATTAATGTTCAAAAATGAAAATCCTTTATCAGCAAGTTCTGGAAGAGAAATCCTAAGCAACTTTTACCTTGAATGATTATCATCTTGAGAATATAAACCAATACCTTGAGAGCTTTTTAAGTACAAAGATGGACTTAGATGTTGAAGTATAATAAAGACTCTAGTATGCCACTGCTTCTTTTAACAAGTTACTGCAATTAAGTTACCTGTATATAGAACTGTTATTTGATCTAATTTATTGTATAGAAGTGTGACTTAGAAACACTACAGATGCAATGTAAAGGTATAAACATTTTCATTTAAAGATGCTTGGTAAAGTTTTGAAAACATGTATTGGATATGATACTATAGAATTTACTATTATAAAATCATATCTTCATTGGATTGGACACATGTAAAACGAATGAACATTGCAACTTCCTAAAAGGGGAGTTTAATAGTGAACCTGACAATGGTTTTCACGGGAGAGCTGGATTTGTATGTTAAAAGGATTATTTCAAAGACATTCTAAAGAGGTGCAAAATCAAATATTTCCCATTGCCAAAAAATGGAAGATAATATTATACACCGGAGAACAACAATCAGTCACACCGTTGAAGCATTTCAGAAAGAAAAGTTTTCTACTCAAGAAATTAAGACAGTATTGCAAAATATCAAACAGAAATTTAAACAAGCATGTTCCATATGAGACCTATTTGTGTTTCACAGGTTTGTTAGGATAACACTGCAAAATTCTTTTTTAGATGTTTCTATCGTTAGAATTGGAATAGCCCTACTCGATTATGACTGGTTGCTACACGTACATGTATGATATAATGTGTACCCATTCAAAAGCAAACAGAGATTCAATTTTTTATTAAATCTGCATTAGATAGATTTTATTAATTAAAATTTTTTTTTTTAACTATATTCTTTAATTTAATTTTCAATAGCATTCATAATAGAAGCAAATTAATTTTTTTAAAAATTCATTTTATCTTTTTTTCAATTTGTTAAACAATGTAAATGTTATTTATTTCAGAAAAGTTATAAAATGAAAAAAATAAGATAGAATTCAAGAAAAGGAGTGACAGATGGTGCTTTAATTTAAATCCCTAAAAGAAGTTCCTTACCTTCCCCTCTAGCAGTTATCTTTTTGATGTAGAAAATACACTAATTAACATCTTCATCTTAATAAATACAGGACTGTAGTCATCAGTAATTAAAGATTTTTTTAACGACTTTCTCATCAAGAATAGCATTCTTGTAAAATTCAGACGGCAGACCTTATTAGTGGTGTATAGATTATGAAAAAAAAGTTTTCGTTTCTATTTTTATTAAGATAATAATGATTTAATATGTGACATAGAAAATTGAGCCTAAAACATACTAAGAAGTGATCATAATGTTTGTGTAGTATTCTAAATTTACCAAAGATCTGAATTTTTTCTTTAAAAATATGCGACAGTATTGAAGAGTAGCGATTATAGACTGAACATTATATAAATCGATCAATTAGACCATTAGTTAATATTCATCTAAATCTTTAAAAATGAAAATAGATATAAAAGTGCCATAAAGTTAAGATAACAGATAATCTAATACTGAAGTTATGATTCATTCAAGAATACTCTGAAAATTTTATATATACAATGGCAAGTATCAAGTCCAGTATTGTAAAATCACATTTTCGTTGAATTGGACATGTAAATTTAAAGAACAGTGCAAGACTTCCTAAAAGACTGATTTTGGATGAATTTTTTTTTTTCATGTGTCAAAGCATCGGCCGGGAATCGAACCCGAGACAACTGCTTGTAAGGCGGCTGTGCTAACCACTCAGCCACCAATGCTTGACTTTATGGTAAACTTGAGCATGATCTTCCATAGGAGAGATAGACCCTCCTTACATTATTAAGAATTATCTCAAAGTCATTCTAAAAAGATGCAATGTTGATTGTTTCCATGGAGACGATATGGCAGTGGAGAGCTACAACTAGACATGGTAATGAAGTATTTCAAAAAGAAATATTCGCTGCAGAATTTGTCAAAATTTCAAATAAACAGAAAAATGAATTAACCTGATTTATATGCGGATACATTTGTGGTTTGCAGACTGTTTTTGTAGTCACCCTAGAAATCACTTCTACATATCGCCACACCGGCTTGGAGTTGGAATGACCATATTCTTTATTAGTGGTTGCTTTGTAATTTTATGTACAATATCAACAAAATACTTCAAGCAGAAGTAATTTAACGATGAATTTATAAGAAAACTGTTATCTGATGTGGGAATGAACACCAGTAATGGTAGAGAATAAAAAAAAAAGTCATGGGGACTTTAAACGTTTCATCATCAGATTTTCAATGAAACGGATGGCAGAAGAGTTGTGGGTTGGAGTAGCTTGAAGCCTGTTCATGAAGATTGGCTATCTTAATATAAAGATGAGCACTGATTGTGTATATGTGCAGAGGTGGTAATCTGGACCAGCTGATGAGAGCTGGTCTAACAAGAAATACACATATTGGCGATTATTTGTCTTTTCAACATGTGTGTGACCAGGTGAGTCAGCAATATGAAATGGCATGGATAGTTGAGGGTCACGTGAAAGTCTGAGTTCGAGTCCCTTATATAAAAAGACAGAAGATAAATTATTTCTATGCAGTAATGCATGTGTAAGCCATGTCTGACTATTTATTTTATTAAATACAAGACAACACTCAGTTAACATAAGATCTATATAATAAATAACGAAATAACTTTTTTTTGCTTGCATAAAATAATTTCAGTTTATTATTATAAACATTGAGTTGATAAGATATAAAAACGTTAAAATAAAAAAAAGGAGTATACAAAACTGCATTTAAATAGCTTCTTACTGAATAAATATTTATTCAATAATTTCCCAACGAAAACAGCAAAAAATAGAACATTACACACCAGGTTTGAGGTTTAAATAATTTTCTACCGTTATTTTATCATCTATTTGATAATAAAAAGACGACCATTTTCCAACCGATATAAGATGGTTAGTTAGGTTGGCTATGAAAAACATATTGGGGCAAAATCCCTAAGAATTGCAAAAAATGTCAAGCTTTCCTTCAGCCAAATATGAACCTGGCACATAGTTGTAATACCACTAAACCAGGCGGTTGTTTAGTATAATGTTTCTAAATACTCACGGATTTAGAAAGACATCACGTGAAGTAATAATAAAATGGTCCTATTTATAGGTAATTACAATGAACCATTGCATTATATATATTTTTTAAAAAAGTTTATTTTTCGTATTTTTAAAAAATAAATTGTATTTATTAAAATCAGATTTCTTTTTCTAACAGACAAAAAATTCAATATCTTAATACTAGATATTTTATGTAAAATAAAAATATATGCATCCACATATAATTTAAGGCTTAGATTAACATCAATAAAGATTCTTTTAAAATTACGATGTAATAGTGAAAAAAAGACACATATGCTACATATACATTGTGTAGTATTACCAGCATTAATTCTGGCAAAACAGCAAACTTGTAATGAATATTTAAAAGTAACAAATGCCAAACAAAAATAAACAACACATCCTAGTTACTGTGCAACAGACAGGAACTTATTAAGTACTACACATTCATATGAATAATTACTAAAAAACAACAACATACAACTATTAATTTCTTCTGACAAGCGTTGGTGGCCTAGCGGTTAGCATAGCTGTTTTCCGAGTAGCTAGTCCGGGTTCGCTTCCCGGTCAACGCCTTGACATATGAGAAGCAAAAAAAATCTATTAATTTCTGTATAAGATTAAATAAAATTTATAAATAAGATGACACACTAAATAGAAAGTGTTTTAAGAAACTATCAAATACATAACTAGAGCTATAAAAATAGAATTATTTCAAACAATCTTGCTAAATGCTTTTTATAATCTCACTCTTTTTTTCATCTTTTACAAATATGTTGAGTTATTTAGAAAAAACGAAAACTGTCAAGAGCAAAAGTGAACTTAACAAAATATATAACAAAAACAAGAAATATATTTATATCCAAATAAAAATAAAACTTATTTACGAAAATTAAAAAATACAAATGTTCAAGAAGAAACATATATATATAAATAACCCAACATCAATAAAAAATAAATATACTCTATTGAAGAATAGCTAATAATATAACTTGTTAAAAAACAAAAACAACAGAATGAGAATATAAAAAATAACCAATCTTTACATATTCAATTGCGGAGTGGTTTCTCTTACAATCTCCCCAAAAGGAAAAGGTATTATTCAACAGATAAATGATCATTGGGTGATGGTCGAGTAATTTTCACAATCTTTTTTATTCTCTAAATAATATATATATATATTCATAAAATGATTTCCGGGAGCTTCCGTGTAATAAAAATATATAATAGGTAAATAACTAACGTACTTGTTGTTATACTGAAATGTCAGTTATTTAGCTATTATATATTTTTATTACACGGAAGCTCCCGGAAATAATACTATGAATTCATTTATCCGCGAGAATATAATTAACATTATTAAACTTTACGGAAAGATTTGTTTCACAGAATGGAGGTATTTTGAAATAATGTGTATGAAGAAAGAAAAATATGCTTGTGATTTTTAATTTTTAACTAATTATAAAAGAAATGGACTGTTTCCTAACAGTTGTAAACTCTCCTTAGATGGCAAAACATTGATTCAATTTTAAAAAAGTTAAGTGTAGATATTTTAACCGCTTTTATTAAAAGGAGGAAAATACAAGTTATTGTAATGAAACATCAGCTACTTAGCTATTATCCGTGAGAATATTAGAAACAATATATATATATTAGATGGATGAAAACTATCCTTCCATTTATGTGCATGAAAATACCAATATTCATTGATAGTACTGGAAATTGAAAAACCATATTTTATATCGGTTTATTACTAATATAGGTTCAAATTACATATCCTAGGATGGAGGGAGTATATCATTTTAATGATCTACGATATTTTAATATTATGTATACATACAAGGGTACCCCAAAATAACTGGGATTTTATAATAAAAAATTGTTTATTTTTAAGTGTTATACATTTAATCTCTTTCAAATGACTATCCATTTAATGCAACACACCAATCTAAACATGTTTTTCATTTTTCAACGTAGTCTGGAAGTATTTGCAAAGTGATGGCTTTTAAGAACTCTGCCATTTTTTCCACCACTCCTAAGTCACCACTTCTAAGTCCTCAAAAAAAAAAAAAAATTGAGACATTTTTTTTATTAGAGAGATTAAAAAAATTGCAAGAAGTGGGGTCAAATGGATACAGTTGATAAATAATCTGGATCGTGCTGAATTTAATTAAAAAGTGACTCGCATTCAAGGTTTTCAGAGATCACATTTTTAGAAGGTGAAGATTGCACTCTTTTCTTTGTCACAAAACAGGATGTTTATATTTTACAACATCACATAAATGTTTCAGAATGTTCAGATAAAATGCTTAACCATTATGAACTAAATCTGAGATAAAAATGCCATTTGAGACTTTGCTTGAGATGCTTTTCAGGGACATGGTAAATTTTACATTTCAATTACACTCGTGCATTTATGAGATCAATTTTCTTGTAAGCTTGTTTTATGTAAACAAAAATAGAATTTCATATTGTCAAACTTTTTAATCATTATAAAAAAATTGACAAAATTACAAAATGCACTTTACAAAACAATGTGTTATATGGCCCCATAATGCTGAAGGATCCCTGCAAAAGTATGTAACAGGTGAAGCATATAGTACAATAGGCACGCATACCAGAGAATGATTTTGGTTATTTTTGGGTCTGCCATCTTATAGTTGAAAAAATTATGAATCAGCTAATTGAAAAATTTCTACTGCTTTTCACTAAAAAAAAAATTCCCATTAAACTGGATGTATTAACAATTATAAGTTGGGATCATTCATGAGAATGTAGTATATACAAATCCTATATGCACAAAAATCAGCAATAAATATCACCCACCCCCATTGTGCCAATGGAATTTTGCAGGCTTTCCTAATAAATATTTGCATTAATAACATATTTTCTTGCAGCTGCAAGGTTTTAAAACAATGTTATTTTTAATTGTTTGTGGAAAGTTTATGATAAATATTATAGTTGCAATTATATACTGGACTATTTATATCATCTAATATTAATTGCTAAATGTTTTTAAAAAATTCAAACTTTATTTAAATTTTCAAATGAATACATTCATCTGTTCATAAAAATAAAGGCACAGAGATTAATTAGTATACAACACATTTTGAGTGGTATTACTCCCCTCTTTTTTTCAGACATTGCTGGCTTGACAAGTAAAATTCCTAGCAAAAAAATGGACTTCAATCTTTAGACCCATGAGTATTAAATTTAATACAATGTTATCACATATTATCATTAATAGCAAGGAAATCAATGCTGAAACCTTTGTAGTCATGAATTTAAGGTAGTGTTGTCATAAATCTAATATTCATCAAATCTAGTAGACTGAGGTTTGAGTCTCTTGTTACCACTGTTATTTGTCAGACTAGAAACACCTGAGGATAATATTCCCCAAAGTATTGTGTTACATATTAATCTCTGTAGTATTATTAACTGTTAAATGTACTTGAAAAGTTTAATAAAGTTTAATTTTTTCTAAAAACATTGAGGGTTGTGTGAATGTCTAAGTTCGAGTCACTTATATATTAACAATTAAGATTAAATAATGGAAATAGTACAATATATAATTACAAATCTACATATCTATAAAAATTGTGTGCTTTATCAAATACTTCATTATTAGTCTGTCATTTTACATTATCATAGTATTGCTTTTAGAAGCAAACACTTCCAAAAATTAATTTCTGACTTATGATCTCACCAGTGAAAAGCTTTGAACCCAATCTATCACTGATGTCTATTGACTTTCAATAGACGGCTTTGAATCAGACCAAATTACTACTTCTAAAAGCTTATATCAAGGGTATGCAAAGAAAACCAAGCAATGTTTTATGGTTATTTAACATTAATTAAGTATTGGTAAAATATTCATATGCAAAAAAAATATATGTATTTACAACCATCTCTTTCTATCTTAAAAAAGGAAATTATTATATTCCAAAAAAATGTTGCTTAAATAGGAATTTTTCATACATCATAAGGTTTGACTTGAAGTATTTTAGATATAGTATCCACACGCCCACCAAAAATTTCTGCATGATTAGAAGATTGATCAAACATGATAACACAATATATCCATATGTATGAGATCATATCAATACAAACATATGGCATCAGAACAATTTACAAAAGCTGGGGAAATGCATCCATATACCTACAACTAATTTTTTCATGATTATAAGATAGAATAAGTATGATAGCAGAGAATATATTCATATACTTTGGAATCATATCAATTATCTAAATACAAATATATAGTAATATCCAGAATAATTTACAGAATCTGGGAAAATAATTTGCTCACCTTTTGTAAATTATTCGATTGATTATTTTTCACTACACTTCTCTCATATTTAGTTTTAAAAAAATCGGACTTGATTGTATATATGTGTGGAGATGGTAATCTGGACCAACTGATGAGTGCTGGTTTAGCATGAAATACATATATTGGTGATTATTTATCTTTTCAACATATGTGTGATCAGGTGAGTCAGCAATATGAAATGGCATGGAGAGTTGAGGGTAGTGTGAAAGTCTGAGTTCAAATCTCGTATACATTACAGATACATATATGGAGGTTTAAGCCTGTATTGTATTAATTTAATCATTTAGAATAGAAGTTAATTAAACACTTGAGATTTTTGGTTATTTGAGTCTAATCTTGTAATCAATTTTTAACCTATATCTACTAAATTGGTTTTCTTCAAATTTTGTGAATGTTCAGTTTTAATGGCAATATAATATAACAATACAATATTTTAGGATTGTCCAGCCTAATATCGTTGGTGATCTATATTCCAAACCATGTTGAAGATGTGTTGGTAAGTTTTGAGTACTATGCAATAAAATACACTATTTTTTAAGTTTAAATTTCATTTAATTTTATGACTTTGCTAAAAAGTCTTTATAGTCAATTAAACCCCCACCTTCTAAAAGCAAATGGATTACTGACATTAGCTGTTATGTTAACTGCCTTATTACTATCTCAAAGCAAACCTTTCAAAATAGAAAATCATACTAGGAGGTGTACAAAATGATATATCCAAACCAACTGATGTTACAGTCAGAGTTAGATCTAAGCATTAGACAAATCATCAAAAAGTCCAGACATTGGATATTTTAGCCTAAATATATAGACTTCCTCATTAAGTTTAACCTCTCCGCCTTACCTACCAATTACTTTCTAGTGTGGAGAAGAGGTTTTACAAGACTTGAGCCACTATGCAAATTATGTCAAACAGATGACGAAACTTTAAATCATCTGTTCTATAACTGTCCCTTTCTTGCTCAACTGTGATCTCTAATTGTAAGCAATGTGTCTTCCGATATAAAGGATGCCTTATCAATCAAGAGAGCCATCAAAAATGGCACTTACTCCATCATTAGACTTGCAATTTTCTTACTGTTTTCACTTTGGCTCATGAGGTGTGAAATTCTTTTCACCAATACCGACCACAATATTTCTCAGGTCTACATGGAAATAATTACCAAGATTAGGGACAGAGACAAGTTGCTAGCGCCTCACATTTTGTTTTCAGAGACCTGGTCTAAAATCACGCTGTACACAAGGGACAGATCACCTCATGCTTGATCCAGAGTTCTCTCTGATTCAAGTCTATGTTGTCTAAATAATGGTAATCTTGGTGACATTTATATATCAATGTAAACAATAACAAGTTCATGCATAAAACATTATTTTAATAAAAAAAAAATGGAAAGAAAAAAAAAAGAAGGTTAAAATCTCAATTTCTTTTGATTGCCTATCTAAAACCACAACCTACTGCATTCATAATGACAAAAATCTTTGAGGAAGCAAATTTAATTTCAAATACAGGCAATATAGCAATATTGGTTACATTCTCAGATTGTAAATTTGAATAAGAACATTTTCCTGTTTATAATAAATGATTTCTAAAAATTCTAGTAATATAAGAATTGGAGTCAAATACTAAAAATATATAAAAATTGCTTTGAAAATATTTTTTATACATAATATTTTCATTAAAAGCCAATCAACACTTAGACAATCCTAATATCAATAATATTCAACAATTTCAAACTGTTGTCAAGGCAACATAAAGATGGAATCCCTTTATTGTTAAAAGATTGCCTTGACAACAGTTTGAAATTGTTGATTATTATTGATTGTGGGATTGTCTAAGTGTTGACTGGCTTTTAATGTATACTTACAAACTCATTTAGCCTTGATCATTATTACACATTATATAATATTTTGTACATATCTTTTTATAAGTTAATAAAAGTAGTTCTTGAATATTATACTACATCTCAAAAGACAACCATTCTAGCATTTTTTATTTTATTTTAACAATTTTATTTGCTCATTTTTAAATGATTTATTCGACTGCTTGTAATTGTTCAGAATTTTTACTCGAAATGCTTCCAGATATTGATACCAAGATCAATCCGATATATATAATTCTTGGGGAGGGAGGGGGGCTTCAGCAACATTGAATAAAAAAATTAAAACTATCTAGGTATTTGATACTTTTGACTTATTGATAATCAATAAATTAGTAATCATGGTTTAAAAGCTAAAAAAAAAAGAAAAAAAAAGCCAAGACTGTTCGTGATCATTTTTATAATACTTGTAAAGTTATCAATAGGTGAATCAATACTTTTGCTGACTAATGTTTTGATGGAAAAGCAGAAAAGAACTGCTTTCTTGTATATATTTATTTGATAAATGTGACTTAATGTTTTTTTTTTTTTTTTTTTTTAAAAAAAGAATGAAAATAATTAAGGTAATATGAAATATACTTTTATTTAAAAATGTTAAGTAATGAAAAGTTTTAATAGTTTATTACCCATATTTTACTCTCTAGCTATAAATAGCTAGATATCCATTTACAATCCAATAATGGATGGCTAGCTAGGTCACTTATAGTCAGGCAATTTTTTTTGGGGAAAAAAAACACCCGAAGATTGTTTGAAATAAAAAAAAACAACTAAATTTTACTCAACTTGAATTCAAATCCAGTCATGAGCATGACAAACATACATTCCGGAGTGTTAAGTTATTAGACAAATTCTAGTGTCGTCACTTCCGGAGTTTGAACATATAAACTCTTAAGCAATAAAGCCGCTTAATTACTTAATTTTTTATTTTTTTATGTGATTGATAAACTTGAAATCAGTGTCCAATGTGGTGCCTAAAATTACTTGAAATATGTAGTAATTCACTCTACTAATCTACTGTCAATTTTATTGCAGGGGAGAACATCTAATTAAAACGATGCTTTCACAACTACGATGTCAAAGTTCAGAAGAAAAAAGACAAGAGACAATGTTTTAAACGAGCACCAGTAACCATAAATTAATAAATAATACATCAAGAAGAGTCTCATTTTCAGAATAATGAAATATTGGTCTAATACTTAACTACATATTTAATTAAACTACTCATTCCTATAATGAATGTTTACTATAGTAAATGGAGGCATTTGAACTCAGATTTTCAGTCTATATTCATACCCCATTCCATCTCAAGCAACGGATACCCATGACCAAACAAAAGAGAAAAAAATAAATGATCCCCAATACACATATTTTGTGCAGAACCAGTATTCATCAGTTTGGCCAGCTCATAACCTCCTACACATACATGCAATCAGATAGCAATTTCTTAAACTTTAATGGATAGGCTTCAATCTTCTCACCATTCCAACAATTCAACTATCCATTTCATTGAAAAGCCAACGATTGAACAACCAATGATGAAAAGCTCAAAGCCATTGGTGGTTTTGATCTCATAGTTCCATCATTGGTTTCTCAATGAGTTAGTTTTCAACAAAATGGAGGTTGAATTGTTGGAAGGGTGAGAAGATTGAAGCCTGTCCATTAAAGTTTAAGGAATTGCTATCTTAATATAAACCGAGTACTGATTGCATATATAAATGAGAGATTATAATTTGGCCCAACTGATGAGTACAGATTCTGCACGGAATATATATATATATATTGGGGACCATTTATCTTTTTCACATGTGTGTGGTAATGTGTTTTGGTTGTTTGAGCAGGAGTGGAGAATAAAATATAGACTGAAAATCCTAAGTTCAAATCCCTCTATTTAAGAACATATTAATTAAATTGTTAATTATTATCACAATAAATGATCAACTTCAAAAACACAAATAAAATAATAAAACAAGTCTACTATTTTAGAAAAATAAAAAGCTAGATTGATGATGTATTAACACGTTATTATACAAATGCTACTAAGCAAATTAGATAAAATAGTACTATTGTAAAAACTTTTGAAAATAGCAAGCAGAAACAAATGAATAAGTATTAGATAAACTGTGTAAGTCTGCGTACATCAGTGAGGATTAAATATAGTGCACTGATGGGATATCTGATTTCCACAACCTAGGATTCGAATACAGATGGTTAAAACTTGCAGAATTTTTTCAGGTTTCATAAGCATACTAAAAATGCAAGCAAAACTGGTTGGGCAATGGATATGTAGTAAATAGAGAGTAAAATCAAGGCTGAATAATCAAAATCCTAACATCACGGTAGTTGACAAAACTGGTGAATAATGTAATGTGTTCACATTAGTCTTTCCTTTACAGTGGTTGTAAATGATTTTTATTCTTTAGCGAATATTTGAAGGACGGTTCTTCTTTATATTTACACAGACATGCATATGTTTCTAAAAAGTGATATAAACAAACGGAACAACCATCTAAAAATATCTGTTGTATTCTGTAATTCAATTGTTACTAATTTTCTTCTTTTCTCAGCCAATATAATACCTGGTAAAACGAATATACTATAAGAAAAGGCAGTTTTATATAGTAAAATATATTGAAACCATCATGAAACATCACATGATCACCATCTCTTATACTAGCACATAACTTATTAAACAGGCAAAACTCTGCATACAGTATAGCCATCCTGTGCCAAACAGAGTAATCAATGGATACCAGAAAGCTTGAGCATAAAATCCTTATCTAGTGCTTACTCATCCAATATCCCCAGACTAGTTCCTGGCTTGTGGCCTTCATCAGTGAGAAGCCTTGGATCTGAGAAACTAGTCTGGGGATATTGGATGAGTAGGCACTAGATAGGGATTTTATGCACAAGCCTTCAGGCATCCATTGCTTACTCTGGATGGCACAGGGTGGCCATACTGTATGGAGAGTTTTGCCTGTTTATATTCATTTTACTAGATGTTATCTTGTATTCTTTTGATAGCGTCTTAGAATTTGTTATGATAGCATTTTAATAGTAATTATATATTGGACTATTTCCATCAACTAATAACTTTAGAAAAATTATGAACTTTTCAAAAACATTTAACTGTTAATAACAGCTCACAGGTTTGCTGATCTGATCAGTGCAGCATGATGATCAAACTTCTAAAGGTCCATTCCTTTGTGTTTTATACTAATTCTGTGTGCTATTATTAACAGAGGAATGTATTTGAAAAGTTTAAATTTTTCTAAAGACATCCAATATTTAATATTGAATGATAGAATGAGTTCAACATATAAATGTGATGCACTGTGATTTCTCCTTATACGAGTCAGGAATCTCTCAGCAACTATGCCCAGAGAAACCTGTTAGCAACTTTGACTTCTCTTTCCATTCCCCGCCCCAAGTTTTCCCATATTCTTCTCTTTCCTTCTCCATCCCATTTCCACAACATAATCTTTGTCAACTCCATGGCCTTTATATCTAAAATCCTCTTATCTTTTCCCAAACACCTGCATAAAAACCAATAAGCCACTTTTTAAATATATTTACAATTTCGGCAGCAACACCTAATGCAATAAAATAGCAATCTTAATGGATGCTGAGTATGTGTACATGTCTAATTGAAAATCTCCAATTGAGAGATAGGAAGATAAAAACGTCTACTGCATTATGTTGGATAAATAATGAGAATGCTTATGAGATTTGAAAAAATTAGTAAAAAATTGCTATAAATAATAAAATGGCTATTCTAAAGACCCAATGTAAGGCAAAGACCTCTCCATTTGATTTTGAACTGGATAAGTAAAAGAAAAATCATAAGCCTTTTAAATTATAACCGTAAAAAATTAATTTCATCTGGCCTGAATTTAAATTCCCAGATCGTGATGGCGAATAAATGTATATACCACTCGCACACATTAAATATACTACTGCTCAAATCAAGCAATTATTAAGTAAAATTTAATATTGAAGAGTTCTCCGCTCTTCATTTGAAATAATATAAGCTATGATTATAAAACTTGCCTACAATCAAAGAAAAATGTTCCATCAACCTTACGACCTTCATTAAGTAACTATACATAAATACAATTTTGATAAATATATAAAGAGTTAATATTACTGTATATGATATGTCCGACATGACAATATCAATTACAGTTATGAAAAAGATTAAAATAATATATCACTTTACGAAGTCATTAAATACTTTTTTTTAAATATTGCTTTATGTTAATCACATGATCTGTCAAGTTTTAATTAACGACATTTATTACAATAAGATTATTTATTAAACTTTCAGATTTGTAGCTACTGTATTTGAAGGCTTTAATTACTCGACTAACAAAGAGGTTATGTATAATTACTTTTTAAAAATCCTGAGTTACATAAATTCTTCATAAAAACAAAATGAAATTTATCATTCATAATATATATGTTTTTATTAAATATAACAATTAAAACGAGCTTTTAAAACAAATAACACAAGAGCATATAAGTAAATATTATTAAAAGACAAAGTATTCGACAGATACTAATTTAAGTGATTTTTTATTGAATGAAACTGTTCATCATCATCATCATTTTAGACCATTATCTATTCACTGCAGGATGAATCCACTTTCTTCGATGTATAGCCTCTCTTTTCGGCATCATACCAACAAATTTCTTGATTTCATCCATTTACTGCACATATAATTTCTTTCTAGGTCTTTTATAATCCCTTGGGATCCAATTTAGAATTTCAACAGTCGATCTGTTATCATCTCTGAGGTAATATGTCTGGCCCAGCTTCACTTCAGTCTCTCAATTCTTTCAATAATGTTAGTAATATGTTTGTCATCTCACCCATGTATTTCATTTTCGATCCCTTTCTGATACTCCTAACAAACATCTTTCTATACTTCATAGAGTGATCTAAATTTTAAGATAGCCCTTAATATTGGGATGAACTGTTAAGGGATAAAGAACAAATATTATTATCCACAAAGAAGACAATAAAACAAATAATGTATCCATAAGTGTTTAATACCAAACCAATCCTTTTTTATAAATAGATCAAACTGAAATGCAGCCAATAATTTATAGATTAGCAATACTGTCACAAAACCTTTCTATGATTTCAAGGGCAGTTTTCTACATCCTGTTTTAGAGCTCTATACTATACACCTGTGAAATCAACAGGTTCCAGGTGGTATTTATTACATTTTTGAATCTTAATCCTCACTAATGAAAGCAAAAGTCAAAAAACAGACTGGGGGCAAAATATTATAGTGCTATACTACTTGGGGTCTATTGATTACTCAGCTTACAGTCAGTGGCTCTAAAATAGAGAGAAGAGAATAGTTTATTCAGAGAATAACCAGCGATCAATTGTTTACTTCATTATGTTTCTTATATTTTTCTTAAACCACTAGTTGTTGGGTGACTTGCTATTAAGAAGTAATTGGTCTGAGCACTAAAAGTTTTTAGCAAAGGTGGGAAACTTTTTCAGTAATAACACCTACATATAATATTTTTCATAATTCAAATTTTTAAACATTTATTCATCTGCATATGGAAGTGATTTGTTTCTCTTTATAACCTAATTCTAATTGTACTTTCAGTGAATTTCACCGTAAACATAACTTTACAGAAAGTGCACCTGGATTGGGTTATAAAGAAGAAAGAAATTACTTTACACAGACGAATAAACATTTGAAAATTTCAATTACAAACACAAATGAAGGGGAAAATTAATCATTTTTTGGAACCAATTTTGGCAAGGATGGCACAGGCCATCAAATGTAGTAACAATTTTTACTAACTAAAAATGATAACATAAATCATACTAATAACTTCTTTAAAAGGTGTCATTCAAAATTGAAAAAAATTAAAGTTTCAAAATATGTTTTAAATTAGTTTTAAAGCATTTACGAATAAAAATTTAGCAATAAAATATTAAAATATAAGAGATTTGAGCTCAGACTTTCAAGCAACCTTCAACTATCCACACTATCTCATACAGCTGATACACATGACCACACACATGTAGAAAAGATAAATAATGATAAATATACATATTTTGTGCTGAACCAACACTCATCAGTTAGTCCAGATTATCATCTCCCACACACATATATAATCAGTGCTCAGTATATATTAAGATAGCAAATCTTTATACTTTAATGGACAGGCTTCAATCTACTCCAATCTCCAACTCTTCATCCATCCATACCATTGAATATCTAATGATAGAATGCCCAAATCCCATGCTGATGCCAATAGTGTAGTTATGCCCCATGTTGACCTCAAGTCACTCTGACCCCTCATATATAGAACAGTATCCATTTAAATACATAGAAGAGGGATGTGTGGGAGATGATAATCTGGACCAACTGATGAGTGCTGGCTCAGCACGAAATATGTATATTGGTGATTATTTATCTTTTCTATATGTGTGTGGTCATGTGTGTCAGTAGTATGAGATAGTGTGGATAATTGAAGGTTGCTTGAAAGTCTGAGTTCAAATCCTCTATATTTACAATTGCAATTAATAAAATATTCTAACATTGGTTTCGATTGAATAACTACAAATTATTAACACAAGCATTTACAGAAATGGCAATGAAAATAAATATTCATATTGTCTTGGAGGTCACACATTGGAACTAAGGAAGCTGAGTCACACAGAAGAACCAAGAGAGCTGCATGCGGCTTGTGAGCTGTAACCAATTAGTTTACAGCCTATTTTTTTAATATCATTTGGAAAAATAAGCTTTTATAATCATTAGTAGATTTTTAATGACACAAAAATAAGATTTAGAAAGCAATAATAGTTGCCAGATGAGAGTGCTTAAAAAATCTTTATCTTAGCTTTTCTATCCAAAATCCCCAGACAAGTTTTAAGCTTATGGCTTTCATCAATAGAGAGCTTTGAATCTTGAAACAAAACACCTGGTCTCTTAGAATCCAATGTATCTTCCCTCCAGCTCCCATAATTTACCATTATATTATACAATCAAGTCATGAGTCCAAATTGAAAAACACATATTTTCAATCTAAGCCAACTTACTTATATAATCGTATAAACTGAATACAGTTTAGTTCCTACATATTCTGGAATCCTTAGTATTTTAATAACCGAAGTCACCTCTACCCTGTGGCCAGAATTTGAATAGGAAAGTACAGGATAGGGATTTATTAAGCAATGTCATCTGGAAATTGTCACTGCTTTCTAAAACTTAAAATAAGTGGTATAAAAAAGAGAAAAAAAATACGATACTAAAACAAGTGTGTAAATTTAAGTCATGGGATAAATCATGTTATATTTTATTGTTTTATGATCATCAGATAAGATCTCTGTTTACAATATCCAAAATTCATTGCCTTCTATTCATAAATAATACTTCCTATTAAAACACTACTTTTTACCCTCCACAACACACACGCACACACACACTATACCGTGTTTTTGTCTTTTATTCCCAACATATTCTCATTTTACGTTGTAATTTAATAATGATTTTTATCATCCAGTTCCAGCAACACATTTTCAAAGAGCGATTTTTTCCTACCCTTCCTTCTGAGTCTGAATCAAATATGCACATTATAAAACACAATTCATACAAATTTTACAATAAATAAATGAACGCATGCGCATGCATACGGTAAATTTACATTAGCATATTTTAGTTTCAGAACAATTTTTCTTTGATCGAATTTTCTTTTCTTTTACTAAATATTTACAAAATTAAATAAACCTGTTTTGCCACTGCTGGTTAATTTATGGTAAAGTATGTCTAAAAAAAATATTTTACAGCATTTTAATCTTAAAAAAAAAAAGACTAAAATATTCAGATTTCATTAAATGAATTCCAGCAAGCTGTGTTTTCCTTGTAATTTTTTATTCTCATTGATTTTCATTATTACCATCATCTTGTAATTTATCACGGTTCATAACTAAATAAAAAAAAAATCAAAACTAACAAACAAGCTTCTAAAAATGTGAAAATTAAAAAATAATAATAATCACGTTAATACTTGCAATAAAATAAAATTAACTACTTGTTTTTTGCCTTGATAATATTATTACGATTATTAATTTGGCTTCCACATTAAACTATGTACTGTAAGGGTAGCTTACAATCCTATCAAAAGTAGCCTTTATTTATCCATATCACCAAACGAAACCCATTCAAAACGTAAGCTTAACTAGTAGATGGTTGAATATACACTATCCTTTCTTTTAAGCATACATATATATACATGTGACGAATGTTTGCTTTGTTCAATGTCTTTTTATTTCATATGTCATAGCATCGGTCAGGAGACGAACCACAACAACCATCTGCAACCATCTGCTTGATTGCAAGGCTGCTGCGATGACCTCTTGGCTAACAACGCTTGACAAATATAATTTATCTTATTTAATGAAAAATAAAAGCCTAGTTAAAGAAATCATTTAAATATAAATATATACTAATAATAAATTAATTAACAATGTGTTGTACATCACAAATTGAGACATAGTCTTAGTAAACATAGTGATGACCCAATGTCAAGCCAATCACTAGGCAACCAAGTGTGAAAAATGAAATGAGTATTCTGTTATGTAATTTTATTTTTAACTGCAACCAATATAATATGTGCAACAATAGGCAGGCATGGCAATGTCAAAGGAAATGGAAAAGCTAGTATACCAAACACCAGAAACTAAGCATCGTATAAAAGCAAACCCAGTTCATTTCCATCATCTTTTGTTGTTTTTCAAATAATGCATTAACTGTATAAAGCCAACATCCTAAGACTGAATGTTCGAATGCAAAAGAAGACGGATGACACACTCGAATATTCTGAATTAGCCATATATCTTTTTTTAGCGCAAAGCCATAAGAAATTACAACTGATATTTAAATTGAGATAAGTTCATGTGGTTTAATAAAATAACTGAACTGATTTTAAATTGGTATTCGAGAAACTGCGCTATTATTCAAACATGGATAAAGAAAAAATAGAACATCGTGAACATTTAAATAAAAAGATGAAGTAACTTTTTTATATACAAGCCATTAAATGCCAAATAGCAAATCAAGAAAAAATTAAATCTGTTATAAACTGCTGTACCATGTATTCTGGCTAAATTAACAATGCCATAGGTCTGATGCTATTGTTCCAACCCTGAAAGTGCAATGACTTAATCTACTTACCTGTACAATGCCTAAAGAAACACCAAATGTCCTACACTAAATGTTTACATACATTGAGGAGAAGAGCAACTGCAAAAAAGGTTTATAATATTATTTCAAGTGGCTTGCCAAGGAATTCCAACTAGTGATGAATAATTTACCAAAGGAAAGTGACCCAAAGAGAGATAGACTGAATCCATAAAAGTTATTATTGACAAACTTATGGACATTAACCAAATGACCTAATAAAAGTTTTGATTTTATTAGGTATTTATATATATGTCTGTAAAATTGCATGTCTATAATTTGGAAGAGTCCATTATAAGTAAAAGAAACAAAATGAAGGGGGGGGGTTATTAAGTTAGATAAAAAAATTATTGTTAACTAGTTTAGACTAGTTTCCCCTCCAAAGCAACTTGACATTGATCATCATCATGATATGGAATAAAAAAAAATTTTTGAAATTATTCCATATTAAGCATACATACTTATTACAGGACAGAGTTCATGTTATTTGTTCATTGTTAATTAATAATCGTTTATGTTTATTTTTCGGTATAAATGATTAATCTTTATGTGTGGATGTTCTTTCCTATCAACCTAGGGGACAGTGCATAGATAGAATGATCCCCAAAAAAGATGGATCATCACTAATTTGAATTGGACAACGAGGCTACTACAGATATATCTGTATAATGTTGTAAATAGCTAGTTAGCTTTATGATTGATTTAATAATAATTTTTTTTAAATTTTATTTGCTTGGTAAATAAGTAGTGCTATGTTATATATATGTGCCATGGGTAAGGATTTGGAATAATGAGGACATTTAATTGATGATATGGTAGAAATATATCCTTGACACACACAATTATATTGTTTTATCATGTTAAAAAGTTTTAAATTCTTTTGTTTGTTATTTAATAAGCATTGTCAATTTGATTAATATTAAACTGGTCTTCATTCATTAACCGATAACTGAGTATATACATACACACACATTTCACTGTTACATAATCACAGTAATATGCCTGAATGGATCCTTAAATCAATTGGAACCTATATAGAGGTGGAACAATTGCTATCTAGTGTAAGTTCACCCCCCCAAAGAAAGCCTAAGGCAGATTTCTCCCTGAGATCAAACACTGAGGTGTAACAGAGCCCAAAGGAGGGGTGAGGTATGGATGAACTATCCCAAATTGTGCTAGCCCATTGGAGGTTGATACGATCATAGGTCATGTACTTTATTGCATCATTGTCAGCATCTTACCAGAAGATCCTAGGTATGATCCTAGTCAGCTGCAATCCCCCTCTCTTGTGGTAAAAATTTGGCCCGTCAATAAATAATATGAGAAAAATTATATCTGTATACATGATTATTTAGGCACAAATGTGCATGTTAGTTAAAATAACTGAATGCCTTTATTGCTGGGGAGTTGGCAAGACGATGGAGAGAATCTGATGCCTTATCATTGCCTAAACCATACATGACACAACTTTATTATATATATGTAAATTAAATGAAAGTAACTACCTTTCCAGGAAGTTCTCATATATCAATAAATATACAGAATAGATGGAACATTTATTCTTAAATCTTAGATAATAATTAACCATGCCTTTATTGACACTGTTGGAATGACAGTGTAATATTGATGTAGTGGTTTGATTTTAATATGGTAGCATCTTTCTGGGGAACTATAATTTGAGTATTAGAGAGCAAAGAAGAAATCTAACTTTTAACTGCTCATAGTATAAATACAAAGTCAGTTTTATAGAAGTAAATCTAAATACGAGAGTCAAGCTTTATCAATAACTATTAGCATCAAACAAACAAAAATCTATATAAAGATAATTTATACTTCACTATGGAAATGTTAAAACTCAATGAATACAAAAAACTTGTAAAAATGATTATTGCATTTAGCTGTAAACATTAGACAAGCATCTTCATCTTTCTTCAATAATGATGTTGGCTTAAATTGCATTTTTAAATAAATATAATATACGGTGATTCTTAAAGCATATTATTAGTGATGTTGAATATTAATCAGCAGTCAAAAAGAAAAGTTCTCAAACAGAATCGAAAAATCTATTTTTTATATAGTGAGTGAGAAACAACACTCATATTAGCATCCATAATGGAGAAATGAAATTACTAATATCACATGCTTTTTATTGCATTATTAGGAGTAAGTCATCAAAAATGATGGAAACAGAAATGAAAGACCATTTGTAAATAAGTATGGCCATTGTAATTATAAAAAACAGGAGACAAAACAAAATTACTCTAGACATAAGTAATATGATGACTATATAAACCAATCTATAAAAGCGTAAATATATCCATCCACATATAGAATATGCTGGTCCATTTTGTGATTTACTTAATATTTTATGATGCATGTCTGAATTTCATCAGCAGAAAACTTTTCTCCCTAAATTACATCAACACCACATCTACTTGTAGCTCTCCAATGTATTCTATTCCCTGACATATCTTCACAATGGACAAACGATGTTGCATTTTTTTAGAAAGTCTTTAAAATAACCCTTACAATGTAAATGGGATATACCATTTCCATGAAACTCAATCACGTGCAAGTTCATAATAAAACATCCTTTAAGAAGACTTGTATTGTTCACTCATTTTACATATCTAATTCATCAAAGGTGTGATTTTACAATAGGGGAGTCTACAGTACTACAACTAGTGAGATGAAAAACATAGTGATTGGTTTAATGATCTTGCTACTTTATTCTTAAATACAATACAACACTAAAACCAGCTGCTGCTTAAATATATATATATATATATTGTGACGACCACGTAAAGTCGTCGACACACATATATATTTATTAATAAAATTAGAAAGTAATAAAGGTGAAATAAATTATCTAATAAATTTTTTTTAAAAAAAAAAAAAGGAAGGAAAAGAAAAAATTGAAATTCTAATGTCAAAATTACTGTGGATTTTGTAATAGTAAGAGAAGGGGAGGGGGGCTGCATAAATAAAGAAATGCGTCTCTTTCTCTCTTATAAGTCAAATGCTAGAAATTATTTTTGTTTATTGTGGGAGAGGGGAAAAGGAAGCATAAAGAAATGTGTGTCTTCTCTCTCATTAAAAAAAAAATATATTATAACAAATTAAAATAAATGTAAAACGTAAATGTGGAAAAAAATGAATGAATTGTAAACTTTAAATAAAATAAATGTAATATGGGATATATAAAAAGAAACAATATGGCCATAGGTGTGAAAGTCTGTTGGACAAATTAAATTCCACGGACAAAGAAATGTTATCAATGGAAGATCTTTGCCTGATCTGTTAAATTAATTGGGACTTACATTCCAGCCACTAATTAAATAAAGAAACATAATGATAAGAATTGGTTGGAAATCTAAGTCTTAATTAAAAATTTTAAAAACAATGAACAAAGAAAGAGATTAATAAAATTACAATTTTTGTCTGGCATTGCTAGTAGAGACTTTAGAGAAGCAACAGCTAAAAAGAAAATGGAAGAAGTGCATGGCTAGTGGCGTTAAAGGGACGTAGGTTCGGATTCGAGCCGTCTCATCACTGACTCACAATGTAAGATCTTTGCCTGACCTGCTAGAGGGACCGCCACTTCTGTAGCTGTCGATGAAACTCAACCTAAAGAATCAACCAGCAAACTGGATGAAAATAACCCCACAAACGGAGGAAGTTAATGGAGAACCTAAGGAATCAACAAGCAAAAACTGGAACGAAAATAACCCCACAATCTGAGGAAGTTAATCAAGAGCGCTCGGAAGAAATACCCATGGGACAATTACAACAAAGCCTAGGTAAAAGCATGCATGCATTTTCAGTTGTCTACTATTCATAACTAAATATAAAATTAATGATTTGATAAATATAGAACTCTATCAACAGGACTTTAAGAACTTTTATATCTGATCTATTTGCATATATTTATTATAGCCATGTATTTATAAGTGTGTGTTTATTATTTTTATTATAATGTAATTTTTTATATAAAGTGTGAATATTATTATTAAACATATTTGTCATTAAATTTCGTATCCTTGCTTTATTCTCCTATCACCAAGCTACGACAGGGGGGGAACTGTAATTAGTGATTAAAGGGGCATACTGATTTGTTTAAGATATTCATGTGCTGCTTGTTCGTGCGAAATCCCAATTCTAAAAAATAAATAGCAAGCGCTGGACATTCGCTAAGTTTCTTTGAAATAGTTTGCTCTGTTCAGCAGCCGAGAGTTCTTGGCTGGGAAAAATAACGCCAAGATAATATGTACGTATTGCCTTGGGGTTCAGTCAAGGGTATAGATATGAAGTTAAATTTGTATCTGTATTAGCTCTCTGCTTGTATTGTAATGGCGTTGGTTAAAATAATGAATAAGATAATAAAGAATCTAAGTTGAAAACAATAAATGGATAGAAAATATAAGTTATGAAAAGAATAAATAAAATATAATAAATAAGTATAATATAGAATAAAATAATCGAAATAAATATAATTGAATACACAAATAATTAAGCAACCATACGAAATAACCGTATCCGTTATAATTGGGGGCCAAGTCGGGATATATTGTCACGTTTACAAGTTCAGCCCATTTGAATTCGAGTATAACAAAATTAATAGTTTATGCAATAATTAATAAACAAATCAAAAATAGCTTGGTGGTAGACAAAGCAAAAAATAAAATAAATATTAGAGGGTAAAAGGAGAGAAAGAGAACGAATCATAACGTGGGAAGTTAGGTTGTACATTGGAGTCAGTTGTGGAGGGGTCTTGAAGGCAGGCGTGGGTGAGTGATGATTAGTGAGTGAGATGAGGAGAGCTGAACAAACGTACCTAGTGTCCGTGAAATATAAAGTTAGTAAAGTAATATAATCCTATAAAAATAAGGTTAGATAGTAAAGCTGTAGAATTAAATATAATTGATTAATTAGTGTGTGTGTGTTAAATAAATTTGATCCACACCAGATCCAAAATAAAAATGGACGCTCTAGTGGGCGAAATAGGAAAAACCTCCGAAGAACTAATGGAACCGTGCAGAGAAATAGCTAGTGACGGAGATATAGAAATTAGAAAGGGAATGGAGACAGTGGTTGATGATAAAAATAAAATGGAAAGCTATAATATAAGGGATATGTTCATGAAATTAATGGAAGGCCAGCAAAGGTTGTTTATGGAAATGAGGGAAATAGGTGAAAGAAATAGTAGGAAGATAGAAGAGTTGGGCGAACGACACAGTAAGGATTTTAGCCAAAAAGTTGAACCAGTAATAAAAAATAAAAATGGAAAGGCTATAGAAAACATACAACTAGAGGTAACTCAGTTAGCAGGAACAGTTGAGAAGCTAGAAGTAGAAGTAGGGGAAGGGGAGAATATGACAGAAGTAGCCAAGACTAATAATAAAGAGCCGAGAGGTGTGAGCGAATGCATGTATGCAGGCAGTGGAAATAACCCTGTGAATCCTGCTACAGTGAACCAGTTTGTAAAAATTCAGGTCTTCTCTGGTTACATTGGGAAAAGCCCAATAGAGCATCTTGGCAGCCTAGGGAGGTATTTTGCGGTAACTTGGCTGAGTGCCGAGTTGCTGAATGCGTTCGACAGCACTAGGCCTAATTACAATGCGGAGGATCGGGGATTTAAACCCCAGCCCAACGATCCGCACATCGGGAGAATGCAATACAATCCTCATCACGATTATTGGGAAGGGAGCCAGGCATTTCCTGATAGATCCGAAAGGGCTGAAATGTCCGAACAGACCGGAAGAAGTTCAGACTTCAATTATCCATGTGAGCAAGTTGACTCTAGTGGACATTGGAACATTGCTCCAGTTCCAAGCGAAAGTGGAAATATGTATGGTAAAAAGCATAAGAAACCTCCAGACAAAAACTAAGCCGAAAGAAATAAACGGACGGAAATGTCGGTTCGATCAAACAATAACGGCATGGGATCATGAGAAAAATAAAATTGTTTTTTTTTAAACGTATGACAGGTGGGGCAAATCGTCTCATGACAAATAATTAAAGTCACTATGATAGGCAAAAAAAAAGAGTAATATTAACGGAGTAAAATCAATGATAAACTTAACGCGTATTTATGTGCAGTCAAGCACAGCAAGACCAATGTAAATAAAAGTAATAAAAAAAAAAAGAAAAGAATCTATAAATAATTTATTCGTATCACAATCTGTCAGGTATAAATGCAGATAGAATTAACAATTAAATAGAAGTAAAAATAAAAATAAGAATCGTTTAGGCTCATTAAAGAGCCATTTAATAATTAATAAAATAAACTAAATGAACAACAGTGATAATGCTTAAATGATAGATATCACTGATAGGTGTATGAGGTTGCAGATTGAGGCATATATGTGTGTGTGTATGCATTATGTTGGGTCGTATTTTGAGCTTGATTCAGCCGTCTCTTCGCACTTTAGATTCTCATGGCTCTCGATGGTTAAACTTTGAAATGAAGTGCCAGTAAGAATCCTGGACTCATTATATAATAAGAATTAATGTCCCAATATAATAAGAATTAGTGTCTCAAAATAAATAAATGAAAAAATAAGAATTAGTGCCTCGAATAAAATAAATAAATAAAGAATAAGAATTTGTTGTTTGCGCAAGATGAGCAGGCAGTAGAAATATCCTGCTGTTCACACGCTTTAAACCCTGTTATGTTTTTTGTTCTGATAGAGTTAAGTTATGCCATGGTCTCGTATGCGTAGAGATTAAATTGGTTGATCAGCCAAAATCGATGGGAAAGAATTGTGTAGCTTTACCTAGCTGTCTCTCTGCAGTCATCCTCATCATCATTATCACTCGTCATGACAGAGTGGGAAAGTCTGTAATAAAAGCAGAAGTAAGAGTTGAAAGCAAAGAATTAAAATAAGCTCTCATCTCAGACTAGATTCGACCCGATTTTAATTCTCAAAAACGGGCGGAGTGTAATGTGACGACCACGTAAAGTCGTCGACACACATATATATTTATTAATAAAATTAGAAAGTAATAAAGGTGAAATAAATTAGCTAATAAATTTTTTTTAAAAAAAAAAAGGAAGGAAAAGAAAAATTGAAATTCTAATGTCAAAATTACTGTGGATTTTGTAATAGTAAGAGAAGGGGAGGGGGGCTGCATAAATAAAGAAATGCGTCTCTTTCTCTCTTATAAGTCAAATGCTAGAAATTATTTTTGTTTATTGTGGGAGAGGGGAAAAGGAAGCATAAAGAAATGCGTGTCTTCTCTCTCATTAAGAAAAAAATATATTATAACAAATTAAAATAAATGTAAAATGTAAATGTGGAAAAAATGAATGAATTGTAAACTTTAAATAAAATAAATGTAATATGGGATATATAAAAAGAAAAAATATGGCCGTAGGTGTGAAAGTCTGTTGGACAAATTAAATTCCACGGACAAAGAAATGTTATCAAAGGAAGATCTTTGCCTGATCTGTTAAATTAATTGGGACTTACATTCCAGCCACTAATTAAATAAAGAAACATAATGATAAGAATTGGTTGGAAATCTAAGTCTTAATTAAAATTTTTTAAAAACAATGAACAAAGAAAGAGATTAATAAAATTACAATTTTTGTCTGGCATTGCTAGTAGAGACTTTAGAGAAGCAACAGCTAAAAAGAAAATGGAAGAAGTGCGTGGCTAGTGGCGTTAAAGGGACGTAGGTTCGGATTCGAGCCATCTCATCACTGACTCACAATGTGAGATCTTTGCCTGACCTGCTAGAGGGACCGCCGCTTCTGTAGCTGTCTATGAAACTCAACCTAAAGAATCAACCAGAAAACTGGATGAAAATAACCCCACAAACAGAGGAAGTTAATGGAGAACCTAAGGAATCAACAAGCAAAAACTGGAACGAAAATAACCCCACAATCTGAGGAAGTTAATCAAGAGCGCTCGGAAGAAATACCCATGGGACAATTACAACAAAGCCTAGGTAAAAGCATGCATGCATTTTCATTTGTCTACTATTCATAACTAAATATAAAATTAATGATTTGATAAAAATAGAACTCTATCAACAGGACTTTAAGAACTTTTATATCTGATCTATTTGCATATATTTATTATAGCCATGTATTTATAAGTGTGTGTTTATTATTATTATTATAATGTAATTTTTTATATAAAGTGTGAATATTATTATTAAACATATTTGTCATTAAATTTCGTATCCTTGCTTTATTCTCCTATCACCAAGCTACGACAGGGGGGAAACTGTAATTAGTGATTAAAGGGGCATACTGATTTGTTTAAGATATTCATGTGCTGCTTGTTCGTGCGAAATCCCAATTCTAAAAAATAAATAGCAAGCGCTGGACATTCGCTAAGTTTCTTTGAAATAGTTTGCTCTGTTCAGCAGCCGAGAGTTCTTGGCTGGGAAAAATAACGCCAAGATAATATGTACGTATTGCCTTGGGGTTCAGTCAAGGGTATAGATATGAAGTTAAATTTGTATCTGTATTAGCTCTCTGCTTGTATTGTAATGGCATTGGTTAAAATAATGAATAAGATAATAAAGAATCTAAGTTGAAAACAATAAATGGATAGAAAATATAAGTTATGAAAAGAATAAATAAAATATAATAAATAAGTATAATATAGAATAAAATAATTGAAATAAATATAATTGAATACACAAATAATTAAGCAACCATACGAAATAACCGTTTCCATTATAATATATATATTGAAACAGTAAGGTCTGCTTTGCAGATCTTCGTTTCACCATTTCTTACCTATTTCCTACCCTCATACCTTAGTTTGAACCCCAATCTATCATAGTGTGTCTGCAATATCCTTATACACTGAAAATCCTGCCTAATTTTAAACCCGAGCACAATGATCGTATTATATATATATATAACTCATTCCCAAATAAAATAAAAGATTATAGATTATGTATGTTCACATAATTTTGATTTATATAAAAAGTAGGTTATATAAGTCATAATTGCGCACACACTATGATATGCATTTTAAAACATATCAAAATTATAAATTGTTAAAGTTATTTTGTTTGAATCTATTTACAAATATATTACCGTTGTAATATATTTTGATTTAAAATAAAATTCATTTAGTAAATATTCGTTTAGTAAATAGATTCAAATATTGAAATTTAAAAGTAAAATAACTTTCGTTTAATTTAATAAAAGATATCCCAAATATTTCTTTAAAATAAATGAGGGACAATAGTTTAATTAGTTAATATTATATAAGTTTATCTAAAAACAGCAGATGTCCACTTAAGGTTTTCTTTAATTAATAAAAGTAATTTTTAATTAAATCTAGTTTGTAATTCGAATGTCGACAGGGAAAGTAACAAAAGAAATTAATTAATGTTGAATTCCTTTAGACATTCGGATGATTACAGCTGATAAGTCCGATATATTTTTGTAATGCTCCAGGGCAGTTCTATTGTTAAATTCTACTATAAAAAGGAGTTTTTTCTTTTGTTCTGGATTAGAGTTTTTCTTCTAATGTTTCTAACAGAAATCATTCCGAGTTCTATTCTAGTAATTTGTAAATCTTGACATGACAGAGTAGAGCGCGAGAAGGCTATTTCTCTCTGGAATGGTCATCTGCTGCCGTAGACCATCAGAAGTTATCACACAGACCCCGAAACTGCTGCTGCTGCCAAAAATATGAACATTTCCAGATTTTGCTGTTAAATTATATAAAAACCTGCCGACCATCAATCTACCTAAATGCTTCTCCAGAGGTAACTCTAAATTAACCCAAGAGCTCTTGTGATAACTAACATGCTATAGCTATTTAAAATTGTTTTTCTTATATCTCACATAACTTCATTATGTATTTCTTTAATGTGTTTAAATATACTCAACATTTTGCTCTCTATCCTTGGGTTAATATTTTCTATTTATAAAGCTTTCTTTTATTTTATTATGATAATGTGTCAGAATTGTCTTTGATCGAGTGAACTATTCCCTTTATTGAAAGTAAGACGCGGCTATTAAGCCATATTTTAAATTTATAATTTTCCAATTTTATTACCTTGCAAATCACTCATTCGAGGGCGATTCTATTCTTTAATATATAATATAATCACATAGTTTAAAATCTACATGTTATTGATTTTAATCTAATATGAGAGTATGTGCGAGGTCAATGATTAAATGTGTCCCCTAATGCATGATTGCATATATAAATCTATACTTACTTTTCAAACCCGCAAGCATGCATTTTCCTATTTTAATTACCATGTTCTACTTTAATTACAAAGTTCATCATTGATGTCGAGAATGTGCGGACCCTTTTAAATGAATTTCTGGGAATTTGATTGGTCATTTCTCTTAATCCAAGTAAAACCCATTCAGTATGTTTTATATACACTAGTCTCGTATTGCTGATAAATGAATTGGTTGTTGAGACCGCTTTGTTTTATTTTTCCAAGGATTCTTTACAGGGCAAAGTCCGTTCTTTTCGCTTATTGCAAGTTTCCAGGCAGAGGGTGTCCCAAATGACACCCCTGGGAATTAAACGCAATCGTCACCCAGTCGCTAAGCTTCGGCTGTTCATCAAAATACTTTCCTATGGGTTAGCGGTGAGATGCCCTCCGTAATTATTCCGGATCTTCAATATTGTTTTATTTTATATTTATTTTACAAAGCATCCGTGACTTAAACGTGTCACACCCTCCAACTTTAATAAATTCATTATCAGCAATACTGACCTCCCAATGCAACTCTATTAATATTATTATCAAATAAATGCTTTGATCACATTCCCACTTTATTGCTTAGTAAGCTTTAGTCCGTGCTATTCTCGAAATCAATAAATATTTTAGAACACTTAATTTTCAAATATTTTCTTAAACTTGTATAATTGCTCAAAGCACCTCGCACATGTTCCCATCTCGTCAAGCACATTATCATAATGCTATTAGCCTGAGGAATAGAATATATCACTTTGTTTTAAAACCTTTTTGTCATTTATTGAAATATAATGCCCACAATTATTTAATATGCGTCCCTGTCTCATATAAGCAGACAGTGGCATTATATCTATAATTTATATAAATAAATTTTGTGAAATTATTTAAAACTAAATTTGATCTCTAATTTTATTTGATTCCTATCACTGTCTAGGTCTATAGATATATATATTTTCTGCATTTATTTTGTAAATCCATAGACGTTAATTAGCCACCCAAACTTCTTTTAGTATAGAGTCTTTTGTTTCTCCCTGAACACCAGGCACTGGTCAAAGGTCATACTAGAAGTGGCATCAGATGTGTTGCCATGTAGATGGCGCTGTGAAATTTGGGCTTTATATTTGAACTTAGTATATCTAGAAGGTAACCTCTCCTAGAATGTTCAGTTTCATGTCTGGGGTTTGAATTATGCAGTGTGTTAGCGAGATAGACGATTCTGACTGTTACAATATATATATATGGCAAACAAATCAAGTCAGATGTCACATGACTTGAATATCCCAACACTAAAACTAACTGCTGCTTAAATATATATTGCAAAAAAACCAAAGTCAGATGTCACATGACTTGAATATCCTAGTATCTCACTGAGGAAGCCAGTAGCAGAAACTGGTCTGGGGTTGGGGATATTATGCAAAGCTTGTTAAGAGCTTATTTGCGAGCTCATTATATAATATATATATATATATATTGTAACGAGACAGCGTTACATCAATATTAAATCCAGAAAGCATCAAGAAATACACACACCAACAAGCAACCTAAAAACGCATAACCTCATTATCATAATTTAGAATAGTTTCCTTCATCGTATAAAATATATGTATAAAATACCGCTGTAAAACACACCCATAAAAATGCAGATCGTAAACGTATAAAGTAAATGATTAAAGCTGGTAAATAATAAATGTAGTTTATTCCTTAAATAATAAAGATAATTCACTGGCATAAATAATAAGTATAATTCGTAATCTTAAATAATAAATAGAGTCAATTTGATAAATAATAAATATATAATTGTTATCTTGAAAGATAAATATAATTCACGTTTAAATATAATTTGTTTCTTTAACATGATAAATATAATTTGCGTTAGAAACAAATCGCTCTTAATTAAAATGTATAATTGTCCTTCAAAAAGCTGGGAATTTAACAGGGGATTATTTTAGAAAATCATTTAAAAAAGGTAATAGAAAGTTTAAGAAATGATAAATGCCGACTTCTAATTTTAAAATAGCATGTATGTTCTAATAAAACACACACACCCTAAAGTGAAGAATAAGATTGATTGCGAAACGGTTGCCTCAAAATAAGTTGCCGTAGCAAAGAGGATAATGCTAACGGGACCTGAACGACACTTGAGAAACAGGGAACTCGGGGTGATTGGATCCCAGATATGGACCAAACCTTTTAAATACACCTCAAAACCTATTAGAAAAAAAGATAGAACAGGATTCTAGATGCTATTCTACATAGATATCCCTGTCCTATTGATATAGTGATATTATTACGATCATTACTGTTGTTATTATCACCTGCCATCATCCGACCTATGCCTTGGCGTACCACTGAATTGGTCGAAGAACCACATTCCTCGGCTTAAAGAGACCATTCGAATTAATACCAAGAGCGTCGATCGTCATGAGGGCTAAGAAACCTCTCAGTGACTGATCCCTCCGCTACCAAAATCTCCAGGACTATGCAACTCCGATAACATCGTGTTTCGTGAATGCTCCAGCTGATAATATGTTCCGCAAAATTCCCACGTGTACCAGGATCAACCGATAATCGCCGCAACCAAGATAAAACCTAGGTAAATATGTTTATATTAAATCACTCACTCAATCTAGAACTCTTACAGGCAATCTCGTAAATAACCTACCTAATTTGTACAAATCAAACTTGAACTTTCCTCGTCTGATAATTTATCGTATAACAGAACTTATTCACATGAACTTTAAACTAAATGAAAGTCAGGATGAGAATTATTTAATCCATGAAATGAACTTTATTTCGAATGCATACTGTATTTATTAATTATGTTTCTCTGAGAGCGTGTTTATGTGTGTGTGTGACTACAAAAGGTTAACTTAACAAAATTAATATCTTAATAAACTTGTTCATTATATAATCAATTCGAGCATTTATCAAATCATTTCACACGATTCAAATTCTTAATTTATACTTGTTATCATAGTTATTGTTTAAAATTAGATAGATTCGTCTTTAGATTTAGATTAATATTTGTTTTATATTGTTTATGTACCAACATCGCGCCTGAGTCCGATGTTTTCTTTAGTATGTAATCTAGTTAAGTAGTCTTAAGAGGGCGGTCTATGAAAATAAATGTCAATAACTATGTTGTAGCAATAAAGCGGGGGATGTTTATAAGCCTTGTGTTCGGGCGTAAACGAACAGATTGATGGGTCGCGTGACCAATAAACGCCTTCCTGCCGTGATAGACTAGAAAGAAACTGCTGATTTTAATTAGCGGTCAATGCGTCTTCTCCGGGAGGAGTCTTGTTAGGGACAATCGTGTAGCGACCCTGAGTCATCGGATTGGTCCATGCTGAGAGTATCGAGTTAGCGGGCGGGTTTGACTTCGGAATCGTTTTGACATAATGTAGGTGATGCGAGTAGTTAAAACACTTAAATAATCGTATCTGGCCCCTCTTATGTGGATTATAAACAACTGTCGATGAAGAAAAAAATAAAGCCTTAGCTGTGTCATGTTAGTTTAGAAGCGTAATCTCTTGGTAACCCGAACGTAAGAGAGGGGGTGTTACTTTGGCCAAGGGGCGTATAAATGGCTCAAAAAAAAAAAAAAAACACAACACAAAGGCGAACGGGAGAGGAAAAGTAACAAAAGTAGAAAAAGAAAAAAAAATTTTTAGGAAAAATATAAAAAACAAGGCTAACAGCAAATATGTAAACAAGTCACCGCAGATAAAATAAATAAAGAGGGAGGGGGCCGTCCCAAACCATAAAAAAAAAAAAAACTCCAAATGGACTGGTGTCGGGGCCCCTAACTTAAGAAGGAGTGAAAGAAGAGGCTCGTTTATAGATGTGGGGTAGGTGGGGGGCGGGGGTTAAATTTTTATGTATAAAATATATGTATAAAATAGTGTAAATAAAATAGTGTAAAGTATAAAGTAAATATTAAAGTGGTAAATATAATTATTTATTCCTTAAATAATAAAGATAATTCACTTGTAAATAATAATATAATTAGTATCTTAAATAATAAATATGTAATTTGATAAATAATAAATATATAATTGTTATCTTGAAATGATAAATATAATTCCTTTAAATATAATTTGTTTCTTTAAATGATAAATATAATTTGGTTAGAAATCAAAATTTTTCTTAATTAAAATGTATATTGTCCTTAAAAAATGGGAATTTAAGGGGTTATTTTAGAAAATTTTAAAATAGTAATAGAAAAGATTTAATGAAATGATAAATATTCTAATTTTAAAATATGTATTGTTCTAAAAAATGTAAAAATTAAAGAATAAGATTGTTGGAAAAGTTCCAAAATAAAGATTGTGTAGAAAAGAGAGTGGTATAGGGTGAGAAACTTGAGAAAAGAACTCTGGGGGTAGATTGTAAGATATGCAAACCTTTTAAATCCCTCAACCTATTGAAAAAAGAAAATAGAAATTCTAGTGTATTCTATAGATATCCCTGTCCTATTGATAAGTGTATTATTAGGTCTTATGTTGTTATTATCACTGTCTCTCGCGCTTATCATTGGTATAATTGGTTGAAGTATCAATTCTGGCATTAAAAATGCATTGAATTAATAAAGAGGCGTCGTCTGAGGGGCTAAAACCTCTCAGTGACTATGCGCTCCGCTAAAATCTCAGCTATGACTGATAAATCGTGTTTCGTATTCCAGTGATAATATGTTCGAAAATTCCCCGTGTAGGTCAAGATATGCAACCAAGATAAAACTAGGTAAATATGTTTATATTAAATCACTCACTCAATCTAGAACTCTTACAAATCTCGTAAATAACCTACCTAATTTGTAAATCAAACTTGAATTTTGTCTGATAATTTATCGTATAACAGAACTTTATTCTGACTTTAAACTTAAATGAAATGTAGAGAATTATTTATCCATGAAATGAATTTATTTGAATGTACTTGTATTTATTAATTATGTTTCTCTGAGAGCGTGTTTATGTGTGTGTGTGCTACAAAGTTAACTTAAAAATTAATATCTTAATAAACTTGTTCATTATATAATCAATTGAGATTTATCAAATCATTTCACACGATTCAAATTCTTAATTTATACTTGTTATATAGTTATTGTTTAAAATTAGATAGATTGTCATTTAGATTTAGATTAATATTTGTTTTATATTGTTTTATGTATCAACATCGCGCCGTGAGTCACGATGTTTTCTTTAGTATGTAATCTAGTTAAGATAGTCTTAAGAGAGGGGGGTCTATGAAAATAAATTAATAACTTATGTTGTAAGAATAAAGGGGGGATGTTTATAAGCCTTGTGTTGGGGTAAGAAAGATTGATAGGTGGGTGACTAATAAAGCCTTCCTGGTGATAGACTTAGTAAAGAAAATGTGATTTTAATTAGCGGTCAATGCGTCTTCTCCGGGAGGAGTCTTGTTAGGGACAATCGTGTAGCGACCCTGAGTCATCGGATTGGTCCATGCTGAGAGTATCGAGTTAGCGGGCGGGGTTTGACTTCGGAATCGTTTTGACATAATGTAAGGTGATGCGAGTAGTTAAAACACTTAAATAATCGTATCTGGCGCCCTCTTATGTGGATTATAAACAACTGTCGATGTAAGAAAAAAAATAAAGCCTTACGCTGTGTCATGTTAGTTTCGAAGCCGTAATCTCTTGGTAACCCCAGATCTCTCGCAAAACGTAAGAGAGGGGGGATACGTTACAATATATATAGACTTTACATAAAACTATGCATGTAGAAATAATTTTTAGTTAAATGCTTCTGTTAATGGGGGTTTTAGCAGCTTTCTTTATTCTCAGCTAATATGAGTTTGATGCTGAGGAGCAGAATAATAATTAGAATGCTACTATTAAAGTTAATGTTTTAACAATTCAAATCATTTTTTATTTGAAGTATTTTATTTACACTCAAAAAAAAAGCCCTGGTATTATGTATGATTCAACCAACATAAGCTTTTAATACTGCAATATTTTTTTTATTATCATTGTTAGATTACTATTAATATAAAATCTCTGATTGCATGTCTGTTTTAGATTTGTGAATTTTTCAGATTTTAACAATAAACATTTTTTTCCTTCTCATTATAAAAACCAAAACTCTGCTGAAAATTTAAATATATCATTAATTTTACTATATACAGCTAATATACAGTGACATTTTTATTTTATTTTTTATAAACTGTATTCATTTATTTGACTAATAACAGTGTAACACTATAATACTCAGAATATGCTCACATTTATAGCATCATAAGATGTTTATATAGCAAACATCATTACCAACCATTACAGACTTCAGACCACTCAAAAAATATAGAGAGATGCATATTAGGAGTAACAAGAAGAGATTGAAAATGAAATACATAGGTAAGAGAACAAACAGATGTTACTAACATGACAGTGAAGTGGAGTTGGGCTGGACATATTGCTAAAAGACATGATAATAGATGGACAGTTGAAATCTTAAACTGGATTTAAAGATATTGAAAAAGACCCAGAAAAAGCCCACATGTGAGATGGATGAAATAAGAAAGTGTACAGGAGTGATGTGAAAAAGAAAGGGTAGATAATGGGGAAGATGGATTGAACTTGCAGAGACCTTCATCCTATATAGCAATAATTAAAGTAATATTTTGCAATTTCGTCTGGATGATAGAAGTTTTTGAATTAATGAGGTTGAATTAATGGCAAAACATCTCTATTTCAGTGAATTAATGGGGTTAAATTAATGGCAAAACATCTCTATTTCAGCAAAAATATATTTTGATTATCAACACTTTCCATTTCCCTTCTTTTGAAAATATTTACAAAGATTTTCAGACAAAAAGTATGGATTAATTAAATTCCTCTTACAAGTAAATAATAGCCATAACTTTAATTAAAAGAAAAGTACTCCTGAATCTTCAAGTAAACCAAGATGGCAGCCCATATTTTTGATAAATATAATTTATTCCACCCCCACACCCACATGTTTACAAAAAAAAAAAAATTCTAGCTAGAAAATGTATTTAATAATTACATTTTATTTTTATTACTGTTATTTTAAAAAAGAAATCACTGTGGAAAAATTAATTATAATATTTAGTTTCTTTTTTTTGGATTAACTTATTGACAAAAAAAAAAAAAAATGGAAAAAATATATAAATACAATATTTACACTTTATTCAGATTGGCAGCGTAAATCATATGATGAACACATACTTTTCAAGAACCCATCATACCTTTGGAAATAGTCCACTGCATCACGTCCTGTGAGAAAAAGGTCCAAATTTTTATCATTAAGACAACTTATCAAAAAAACTTCTGACAAAAAGAAACACACTAAAATGAACCAAAGTATAACAATTTTAAGAGAGACTCTAGTCTTCTCTCACGTTATAAATAAAAAAAATGAAATAAAATTTCTTCATGAAATTTAATGGAATTTATATCTTTTTTAAAAAAATTAAACAATCGATTTATTAATTTTGTTGTAATTTAACAACTAAATTATATTCAGTAGATTATACGCCCTCAAATCTGTACATTTACCAAAAATAGGAGCTGCCATATTGGTTTACTTGAAAACTCACAAGTACTAAATAAAATCATACCCTTTTTCAGAAACTATCTGACATTTTAAACCTGTCTTCTAATAGATCACTCATCATAAACGTATTTCATGGAACAAACAAGTCCACAGTATATTATGAAGAAAATTTTACTGGCCAAATTGCTATAGAAACATTTAAAAATAAACACTAAATAATGTTCAACTTTTGTCATATCAGTTCCAATCAATTTTGTCAGGGAAAAAATAATATTTTACTTGACAAAATAATTAGCGTCATGTTTTGCCTGACAAAACTGAATGATGTTCATATAACAAAAAATAAGTGTTATTTACATGTTTATTTAAAATTGATTCTGTAGGTTTATTTTAATATGAACCTAATGGAATCTGGTTTGTAAAATTGTCTTGATAATGTATTCTGATTTATTTGTTCCGTAAATAGTTTTATATTTTTAGTGTTATATATGTGATAACCTGTAGAAGTATTTATGCGTAAATTAAAATAATTAGCATCATTCATCTTCTACACGTAAAATAATTTTAGTTTAAAGTTTAACTTAATATTTAAATACAAGTATATTGAGATATACCGGACCTTAGATATAATTAAAGGAGATTTGAACACAGCCTTCCAAGCTACCTTCAGCTATCCACTCCACCTTAGATAACCAATACACATGACCATATATATGTGAAAAAGAGGAATGATCTCAAATATATGTACTTTTAACGCTGAACCAGTTCTCATCAGTTTATCCATATCATCATCTCCCGCACACATATATAATCTATGCTCAGTTATTTATAAAAGAAGTTCTTTTTAAATTTTAATGAAAGATATATAAATTATATTCATTTATTTTTAATAAGAGAGAAAATATTCACTACAGCAATGCAGATTATAATGCAATACCCCCCCCCCCAGACCCTCACAGATTTAGTAGTTCAATAGCTATTTTATGAATTTAGAATAAATTGTAACAAAATTCTATGGGCAGACAATATCATTGCATAAGACTAATGCTAAATTCAGTAAGGAATAATAGCTCATTCAATTCAATACAGAAATGAGTCGATAACTCATTGGTTTGAGTAGTATTCACCTCTCTTCTTCAGATATTGTATTGTTGGCCTAATCAGTGACAGCGTTAGCATGGGAATTAAATCTGGACCTTTTAAGTGTGTGAAATTTTGAATTTAAAATGATATCCAATAAATTAGGCTACATATATATGACTACATACATATGTAATAACAATGAATTCCTTTACCAAGGATCTAGGGCAATAGTGACTATAGCAACTCTGACATATCATGATGAATTTTTAAAATCCAAATGCAATGTGTAAAATTAATAGTGGGCTCAGGGTCCATAAGAACATGATGTCTCCTACCATTAGTCTCAAGACTGCTGCATTACATAGCAATCATACTTTTTTATTTTGTTCAGTCGATGTATGTGTATTCATTTACCCAACTCAAATTAAATCTGAAACCTCTATCTTTAAGTTAATAATAAATAGATATCCGTTTATCATCAACTATTAATTAACTAGGTTGGTTATAAACTAAATATCACATGATTACTATTTCCTATGCTTACACAAGCTGTTAAAACAGGCAAAACTCTCCATATGGTAGTGTCACTGCATGCACACCAGATTAATCAATGAATTCAAGAAGGGTTATGCATAAAATCCCTATCTAGTGCCTATTCATCTAATATCCCATACAAGTTTTTCACTTTCATTGGTCATAAACCTTTGGTATGAGAATACTGCACTTAGATCTTATGACCTAATAGAACACTCCAGCAGCCACCTTTTACCCTTTTAGTTAACTATAAAGCTATGAGTCTAAGATTTATTGATTCTGAACTGGTTTTAGATCTATATGACTATATAAGTGAACGAGCTTGGATTAAAAACATTATTGCATTTTCATTTTAGACTCATAGCTTTATGGTTAATTAAAAAAGTAAAAGACAGCTGCTGCAGAGTTGAATTAGATTCTAAGATCTAGATGCAATGCTATCATATCTGAGGCTCTTCACTGATTAAAGCCACAAGCTAGAAATTAGTCTGGGGATATTGGATGACTAGGCACTAGGTAAGAATTTTATGCACAAATTTTCTTGAATCTATTGATTGTTCTGACTTGCATTGAGTGGAACTACTGTATGGAGAGTTTTGATTTTGTGTATAAACTAAATATCTGGGGAAAAAATCTTGTCTATTTGTAATCTATAATGTTTGCCAGATTTGGATTCAAACACCAGGTTATAGATCTCACAAGCAGATAAACTACTTTCACACCCATGTTGAGGTGTAGATACCATCTAATTATGAATCAGAAAAAAAACAGCATCTAGCTACTATTAGCTAGAATATAAAACAAAGCACAAAAACTGCTAAACCTCCTTTAATTAGACTGTTAATTAGTTTTTTCCTTCAGTATCTTCTGGCAAAGAATGAGCCTTAAGGTGGTTTGTTTTAAGCTGATTTACATCTTACCTAATCTTGCCATGAGAAGATATTACTAATACTCTCAAGTCTACTCCTTTGCGTGAATTTCTTGTTCTTTGCCATATCCCTCCACCAGATATCAGAAGAGAAGATGGTATACAGAAAATGTACAAAAAGGTATTAATCAAATTACACTTCCCAGTAATTCAAGATATTGTTTCACTACCTAAGACATTCAAACCATGATCCCTTTTTTTAATATTATTCCACCAAGAATCTACTACTGATGAATTATGGTGTAAAAGATGGAAATTCTGATGACGTTATAATCAAATTTCTATTTGCAAATCTACAATAAAGCTCGTTAAATGTGATTTTCCTAGATAACTGGAGTCTGGACAACAGATTCAGGACAATCCAAGATCACTGAGCTAACCTGTTTCCTAAAGGGTTCTATCAGACAGTGATCTATGTAAACGTAGATGAACACAGACTATAAATCACTTAAGGCATACTGTCAAATCTATGCCAATAATGGTCAAAATGAAGAACTTTATAAAGCCACTGGTGAATGTATTTCCTGATTAGAATCTCTGTAGGCTATTTATGACATTTTATTAATAGTTAAGCCGTCAAAAAAATCCATACGATAAATAACAATAATATAAAGTAAATTACTAAATACAAAATTTATACAGCAGTTCAAATAATATTAATAATAAAAAGACTCATTACAAAAACATATAAATTACTCTTCATATGTTTTCAAATGCATGGATTTTTTTTATTACTCTTATTATTTATTATGATTCTTATTAAATCCGAACAAATTCAATTTTTCCTTTCTTTCAATCAAAAAATATATATATAATTTTTTTTTAATATTTCTTGGTTTAAAAAATTTCAACAAATCTGTAGCAGAAAAAGAATAAGAAAAAGAAGAGTAATAAATCAAAAATAAGAGTCGAACAGGCGCTTATCCAGTAAGTCCCAGCTCTTTAATCACCCAAAGGAGTAAATTATTATCCAGAAGAAGCTATCAAAATGTGATTCACGAAAGCAATGTAACATCTGCTATAAGAAATCATGCCACAGATATTAAAGAACTTCAATATTTTAGATCTGCAGCCAGTTGAAAAACATATTATAAAGTCTACTTCAGATTATTAAAGATTCTTTCATATAACAACGTGATATGAGAAACAAAAAAAAACACATAAAGAAAACAAATCAATACTAATAACAATTCAATATAATTCTAATTCTAACAGTATAATTATTAATAAGATTTTACAGTTTATATCTACATTGTTAATTTTAACGAAGTTAAAATATGTATGGCCACAGATATAAGGAAACAATTGAAATACAGATTTTAAAATTTTCATTGATGTTAATAATATTCTTAAAAAATATTTAAAAAAAAAATTACTATGATAATAGCATTCATTTCATTTAAAAAAACAAAAACATTTTATTTTAGAAGTTTAAGCCTAGAATGACAATGCTAAAAATGATGGTTTTCTAACCAACACAACAATCAAATCATTCCATAGAAATGGCCCCACATTTTATTTCATTTACATCAGGGATGTCAACCTTTTGGCATCTCTAGTCCACATTGGAAGAAGAGATGGAACCACACCTTGAGTACACAACTTTACAGATATCTGTTACGCACACACACGCACACACACACACAAGGTCCATGCATAATTTTTGTGATATTTTTTCCATAGATAAGCAAAATAAAAAGGTTAACATAGTAATAATTAAGTGAGAGAGTATATATGTTTATTTTAGTCACAATGTAACATGTAATCACACACCCACAAAAACTTGTAATATTTAGCTAAGTTTACGATTTTGCATTGAACCATATTCATAATGATCTTGGATTGCATTCAGTCCACATTGAATGTCCCTGATTTACAACTTAATAAACCCATGCAAATATTTAATCTAAAAATGTAATTAGTTCGTACATAAAACAATGAACAGTAATAAAATTTATAATTAAAACAATGAATTAGATGGTGATCATGTGATGCTTAATGGTTTAAAATGCCATTTATTTTATTTATCGTCAATCTCTGTTATGAAAAAATGCCACTGCCTTTTCAATTACCTTAAGTTATGGCTGACATTGACACTAACAATAAACTTTATTCTTATTTAAACAGAATTTATATGACACATTTTGTTAAAGTTTGAATATTTCATTGAGTGATTATATTTTAATGAAGCTTATGGCTTACGATTTTTATGGCTTACAACTTTTACTGCACAAAGCAGAGTTCCCTAACACTTTTTTTTCTTCACAATAATTTTCAGAAACAGTATCCTCAACTTATTTCAAAGTTATTAGGAAAAGTAAAGAATATGTAAATCTATTCTTGTGTATTAAAGAACCACTATGAAATAGATGTTATTAAAATAAGAACCATTAAATTAAAGATTTAACCTTTAACACCAAATAAATGCTACTGTTCACTATTTAAATAAGACTGAAGGTACGACATTGATGCAAAGAGTAGTCATCTGTCAGAGATGGTAGTTGAAAACACATGTAGTGCAGAAATAGGTTTGATTTTTTATTGTTATAAGTGATTGATAATAAAATATAGATTTGATATGACTTTAATTTATTTTATAAACTCATAGTACCACTTTTTATTTATTATATTTAAAATTCTACTAATAAATATTACAAGAATAAGTATCACCTAATGTGAGGTTAAACCAAGTATCACTATCCAAGTATTAAAGAATGGCATATTCTATCTATAATGTCCATATTAGTATTAAATAATAAACAAAATTTTCAAATTAAATAAGCGAATGAAATATATATGTTATGATATATGTCTCATTCAATGATCATAATGAATTACTAAACAATCACAAGTTTCACGTATCAGTGATATGTACACACAACTTTTTTATGACTTAATCAATCTTCTTAAGTTTTTATTTCCATAGCTTCCCATTTTAATCCAAAGAATACTGATTATAAAATTTCTGTAAAAATTTTTGGAAATGCGGAATCACCCTGACATACACTGTTTTCAATGTTAATCTTCTTAACATCTCATCACAGCTTTATTAGACTTGTTAGCTTTGCCTGAATGAAGATTATTTGGTGATTGTTGATCCATATCTATATTAGAAAGGTGCAGTGCAACTTGGTAAGTATGAATAGAAAGAAATAATTAGGATTTTGAACATATTTAGACAATAAGACAAATAACCACCAGTTCTAATGTTGATATGAATTCCTGAATTAAAGGCAGTTTAAATTGTTTAAAATAAGCAATGAGAATGTTCAACTATTTACATTTTAAGCAAGTTCAATTGGATCAACAATCATTGAATAATCTTCAATCAGATAAAGCGAACAAATCTAATGAAACTGTGATGTGATGTTAAAAAGATTAACATTGAAAACAGTCTATGTCAAGGAGGTTCCATATTTCCAAAATTTTTTATAATAAGTAAGTATTCAGTTGATTAAAATGAAAGCTATGGAAATAAAAACACAAGAAGATTGACTAAGTTGGTCAAGATGTGTATGCTTTTGCAAATACTGCTTAAAATGTCAAGAACTGTTGCAAGTGTTATCGGATATATATAAGAAAGTAGGATTAAAGATAAATGCTTTAAGCACTACAGTTCAATGGATTTTTCTCATATGAAAATAAAGATTGATAATCCTGAATTAGAACTTAATAAATGCAAGTACCTTGGTCATAGATGATTAGAATTAAACTTGAATGGAGGGTTATTGGTAGCAATAACTTTATATTAAAAAAAATACACACCTAAGTATTTAAAAAAAGATTTTTGACAGATGTATTTTACGAGTTCTTGTTAATGGATCTAAGACATGGACAACAAAAGTGTAATACCAGTACTTCAGAACACTCAGTGAAATATGGAAAGAGATGTATGCTGAGAAAAACAAGAAGGGACTGAAGTGAAGTACTTGGGTGAGAGATCAAACAAATATCAATATCATCATTGAAATAGTTAAGAGATGAAAACAAAGTGAGCTGAAAATATTGCTATAAAGATGGCAATAGGTAGGCAGTTAAAATATTAAATTAGATACCAACAGGATGTAAGAGATCTAAAAAGATACAATACGAGATGAATGGATAAAATAAGGAAGTCTGTGAGTTGATGTGAAGAAGATGGCTATTCATCAGAGAAACTGGATTAAACTTAGAAAAATCTTTATTATGTAGTAAAACAATAATATTAACTATAAGGATAATAAGAGAGACTAAAAGAAAAAATCTTGGAAATAATAAATTGATCTCAATAAAACAAAAAGCTGGCCTTAGGACAAAATAAAACATATATGTATATAAAATTTCTTATCAGTCCAATTATACACTTTAAAATTAATAAAAAAAACATCATTTTTTAAATTCATCATCATCATTTTCAATTATTATCAATTCATTTTGGAATAAAAGTCTCTCCAAGTTCAATCCATCTCCAATCTTTAGCCTTTCTTCTCCACATCACTCTAGGACACTTCCTTATTTCTTCAATCCATCTCACATATGGTCTCCTTCTAAGTCTTTCACACTCTTTTGTAATCCAATTTAAGCTTTCAACTGCCCATCAGCTCTTTAATTATGTTTAGTTTATTATGAAGTTATCTAAACCATTTTAAAAGCATTGGATCATCAACAACAGACTTTCAATGTTTTAGAAACATTTTTGTCTAGTTATATAGATTAAACATGGAAAGAAAAAGTATGGCATATTATTTTAGAAATTAGCAAACATAAATGTTAAATATGACCACAGTGAAATAAAAAATAGAGCTGGAAATAATAATAATTAAAGATTAGATTGCTACTGTAGATTAGTACAATATATATTTCGAAATTTTAATAAACTTTTCTTTGAACAATGTAATTCAAAATAAATATATGCAAAATGTATAAAGAGAAAAGCTTTATTTAACTCTACCAGCAAGATATGGCAAAAAACACTAATTTAAAAACTGTGTTGTTGTCACCTCAGATGATTCTATAAAAGGACTGATAAAAAATATCAGTTCAGTTTTGCTAGCAGTTTTTTGTAAGCAGGGGCCAAATAGGCCAACTGCAAAGTTTGACTTGCAGTTTTTGTAAGAACTGACCAGAAGAGTCTGGTTTTAATATTTTGAGCAAGTGGCAAATTGGTCAGCTGCAAAGTCTGGATAATAATTTTTTTGAAGACAGTTCTTTCTTAATATTTTTGTGAAGCAGATGGCTAATAGCTAGCTGTAGTTTGACTAATATTTTTGCAACAGTTAGCTAGTTTGTTGGTAACTGTGGGAGAGAGTAGCCACAGTAAAGCTAGCTGCAAAGATGGCTGGCAAAATTATACAAAAAACTACCATGAGAATGTCAGAATGCAAAGAAACAGTGCTCTACAGTTCAATAAAGGAGTTTGAATTTACATGGATGAAAATGTGAGAAAACAGCTAACTTTCCTGGACCAATCCTAGACAGAAAAGAACTGATCAATGCCAACAGCCATACCTGAATTATGCTTTTATCTGATGATAATAATACCTGTACTGCTTGCCCAAGAGAAACCCCAGCTGAATGAAGTAGTTATTGTATTCTGCTATGTCTATATGCAGAGAGAAGTACAGGTAAATGTATATACAATGGTGAGTAGCATTATATATAATATGAAAAAAAATTTTAATAATTTTTTTTTAATAATTCATTTTAAAATGACATTCTAAAAGTGAGATATATAATCTATAAAGATTATTTTGAATCATTTACTGTATTGAAAAAATAAAAAGACATTTTAAAATTTATATTTTTAATTCTAATAAGATCTTACATTTCCTTTATTAGCAAAAAGAGACATTCTAAATGAAAAGAGCAGTCCACAGATGATTTTATATATATATTACTAAAAAAATTGTTTTAGTAGTTTTCTTAAAAAATAAATATAAATAAATAAAAAAGTAAAGGATTAATAGATGATTCTATAGTATAAATTTCAATTGGTGATAATTAATTAATCAACAATCAAAAAGTGACCAATCAAAAATTGACTATATATTTTTTAAAATTAAAAAAAAAAGAAAGCTGCAATAAAATTTGATAAAGTGATTTTTTATATTTATACATAGGTATATATGTAAATTTTATGTATATTCAAAATGGAATTAGGAATTATAAAAATTATTGTTATTTATTGTTTGACAAAATTAAATTTATTAATAATCTGTGCAATTCTATATACTTGTTTTAGTAAACCTAGCATAGGTATTTGTATTATTAAAAATATTACTTAAAAGTTTAATCATGTATTATTGTACGACAAGTCAAATATGCTCAGAAATTATACACACATGCATGTATGTGTGCATATCTATATCAATGCTTGTCAAGTATAACACATGTAAAATTTAATTATTTTTTGTCATTATTGAATATCAATTGAAATATATTAATTGTCTATTAGAAAATGCACATCTGTGTATGAATATATATATGTTTATAGAAACCTATGAAGAAGTAATGTAATCAATGTAATAACTTGAAATTTGTATATTAATCTTGTAAATGACAATGTGGTAACTTTTATTATTGTATATTATTCAAAATCAAAAGCCTGATTATACGGACCTTAATATCATTTTTTTTATTGTTAATAAACTTGTATTCAATTATTAAAATTGTATTAAATTATCATCTCTTGGTCATGTATATTAATAGATTATATTCTGAGCTAGATTCATGCAATAAAGGCTGATATATAAATGGGGATGTATATTAGTGCTTTTGGGCATCCAAAATGATCAATCACCATCCTGGTTGATGCAAAAAAAATACTCTTTAAAGCCCATGCCCTATCTTTTATTTTAGTTTAGTCTTAGAAATAAAGTTTATAGTTGGCAAGTACATTAATGGTACTAAATGACCAGAGCATTGATCATGATCAGCATGTTTTAAAGTCCCAACTTTTTTTTCTGATTTTTTTATTATGTACTATGTTGGATGAGCACTTAATTTGTGCCTCCAAATTAATGGTTTCAATAATCTGCCACAAGCTGCCAAGGGCTAAATAGTTACCCTAATCTACAGAAGACCCATTTCCAACCCAGTCATTAGATTGAATGTTGATTTATTTTATTATTAATCATTCATAATGATGAGTATTATTTTTATTTATAATGCTGGTTGTTGGTCAATGATATTTAGAGTTGCTTTGATCTCATGCTTTTAATATATAAAAACTCTTAATATAGATTTTGAATTATAAAACATTACTTTAATAATTAATTTGATATTTCATTTTAAATTGACTGGGAGTGATGATGATTTGCTATCACCCCAGGTTCACTCCATTTTACCACCTATAATCCCACTCTATTACAATATATATATATCAGTAGATATTTTTGCAATTAATTATGTATACTCTTCTGTATACATCATATTTAGTATGTGTACATAATTATATATGTAAAAGAAATTAGTAATTTTTCTTTATTATATTTGCTATATTATAAACAATTTCTTATTACTTAAATCACAACAAATAAAATCAATAATGACTAACATTTAAAATACCCCCCCACACACACACAACACTTCCAAATTAATAAATAAATTAATCAATTTAAAAATTAATAATTTATCAATTTCATAGACATTTTAAGCAAATATACAAAATTTCAATGGGTTATACTGAACTTTAATATATTACATGTCGATTTTACAATGTTAAGAAACATTTATTAAATTAAAAAAATAAATTCCACACACTTGAAAGTTCTAAGAATTTTTAACTGTGATACATGAAACTGAAAAGATGAATGTCCTATATGGATTAGACTGATATTACTTAGTTATATACCAGATTTTAAGCATTTCTACTGAATTTAAATATATTAAACCTCAATTTTAAAATTTCATTCTAACTTTAAAAAAATCAAAACTTAAACAATCAAAGTGATTTTTCAACTTCAATAAAAACTTTTAAGAAGAAACATTTTTAACATTTTGAATATAAATGAATTAATTAAAAAGTTGCAAAATGCATCTCTTATTAATTAAAAAACAAGTGTTTTAACATTAAATAATAGTGATGAAAATATTTTTCCTTAAATAAAATATATATTATTTGAGTTTGGAGTGTTTATTTTATTTCACTATAATGGCTGGTGCCTTCAAAAGGTAATAAACTTTAAATGTAACAATCTTAATTACAAAAATTAAATTGGGTCCACAAAAAGGGTAAATCACTCTCCCTTTGTTTACATATACACTGAACTATGTTTAAGTCAAAGTTTAAAAATTAAATATAAATATTTTAAAAAAATTTAAGTTTATAATGTATACATATTAATTATAAAAATATACACATAGTTTACAATGAGCTTCCATACTTATAAATGCTATTAGCATTATTCTTATGAGAATTTTACCCCTATTATTTATAAAATCACTATTCATGCTTTTAACCCAAAACCAATTAATCTTAACCAACAGGAAGTCAATACTTACTTAAATTTAAAGGAATATTTACAATGGTACCCAACTAAAGACCCAGCCAACCTTACTTACCACCCACTACTTCCAGTTTTAAAATGATTTATTTTTTCTGCCTTGTTATTTACATTAAATATTTTTTTTCTTCTTTTATTGAAAAATATTTTAAAAATTTATTTACTTTTGTCTGCAGCTGACAAATTTAACACTTTTTGCACAACACTTATTTTAAAATTATTTTTAAAGGTTGTGGGCAGCAGTCTAAAGAATAAAGGGATTAAAAAAAGTTTCTTCTTAACATCGTTATTTGTATTTTGAGATAGAGTATAGCTGGAATATATTTCCAGAATTCTTGTCAACTTTGACAAACTACACTTGCCGATTTTATTATTTCCAACATTTTAAATTATTTTTTGAAATAATTTACATTTCAAATATTTTTTTAAAATTGTAATTTATTTTTATTTATTATAGATGTGTCCGACACTATTTAAAATAAAGTCTTTTAAATCAACTTTTGTAATTATAAACAAACTTAAAAGCTTAAATTCATAATATTTTTGTCATTTCGTTATAACAAGTACAAGTGATTAATTAAGCATTAATATAAAGTGCACATACTTGCATACAGGTAAAACAACTTTTAAATAACCCACTGCAAGAAAAAAAAAAGCCCATCCAACAATCTATTATAGAGAAATTGGGGTTTGTTCCTAGTTAGAAATAGATAAAAACCTACTTGCCAACCAATATTGAATTAGCTATATTTTCCCTATTAAAAAAAAATTCAAGTTTACTTGGTTCAAGTTAGAATCTAAACAATATTCTTAGAATTCAACATTAACAATGAAGCATGTCATTCATATATATATATATATATATATATATATATATATTGCAATGTGTGCACTTATTAAACTTTCTGACAAAGGTGATTTGTTATTGCTTAGACCTTTTTAATTATATTTTTATTTCTATATCTCTTCTCTTCTCTCAATATCTCAAACATATATAGATCTTGTAGAAGAAAAGAATTTACAAAAAAAATCACCAATATATGTATTATTAATAAGTAATTCATTTATTCTTTTCAAAGGGTTCTTCATTATCAATAAAACAAATGTAAACCTACTGTTTTTTATATAACTTTAAGTAATTGTTTTTACAATTCTAAACAACTCTCTTATTTCCTATTCAAAATTCAAACGGCTCTCATAAAGTAAAACATAATTGATTAAAATTACAAGTATTTAGGACCTTCAGTGTATCTAAATAGCAGGTAAAATTAAAATCCTATCTATGATATTATGCCATTTCTGTAAAGCAATTACAATTGTTAAAAAAAACACCCTGAAATATTAAATATATTACTAATACTAATTATTTCTCATTATTTTTCTTCAATGACCTAAGAATTTAAAATCAAATTTCATTAAATCTCAGAGATTCCAAGTTTGATTTCTTTCCTTCATTATTGCGCAGTTTATTCTATTATCACAAAGAAGACTTTCCTTTTGCAATTACTATAAACAAAGTTTGTATCTCTACCTTACAAAACTTAAATATGAGGGGGTATCCAAAAATAACCAGAAAAATTCTCTGGTTTGCAAGTCTGTTGTAATATATGTTGTTACATACATCTTGTTGAAACTCCTCTGCATCAAACGGCCAAATGTCATCATCTTGGAAAATCATGATGCCATGTAGCACATTTTTTTTTGTAATGTCTGTTTTGCATATTTGGTGATTTTTACAATGACTGAAAAGTTTGAATAATGTAAAATTCTGTTTTACTTTACAGAAAACAGCAGGGAAAACATGTGTAATGCTGGAAACAGATTACAAGCAAGCTGATCTCATAAAAAATACAAGTTTATGAGTGGTTTAATTGAAATGTTAAATTCACCATGTCCCTAAAAGCCATGGCAAGTAAAGTCCAAGATCAAAACAATGCTGAATTTTTTTTTTTGGATGCAAATAGCATTTTTCTTTCAGATTTAGTAATAGTTAGGCAATTTATTTGCAAGTTATGAAATATTTCAGTGATGCAGTAAAAAAATGTCCTGTTTTATGGTATAGAGAAGAATGCAAACTTCATCCTGACAAAGTGTCATCTCACAAAGCCTTGAGTATGAAACACTTTTTAATTAAATACAGCACAACCTAGCTTATCTAACAGTGATATTCAATCTAGCTTTTTTTTAAGCTTTTAAATGAAAAAACTTGTCTCAATTTTTTTTTTGCAGACTTAGAAGTGATAAAAAAAATCCCGCCAGCATTAAAAGGCGTCACTTTGTGTTTCTGGACTACTTGGATAATGAAAAACATCTTTAGACCAGTGTATTGCAGCAAATGAATAGTAGTTTGAAAGATATTAAATTTATAATACTTAAAAATAAATAAACAATTTTTCCATTATAAAATTCCAGTTATTATTAGGTATCTTCTCACATTATTGGTTTTTCAAAATTAGTAGTTATTTTAATATCTCTTATGAAACTAATGTTTTCATTTAAAATGATTTACATTTATTTTTAGCTTTCTAATTCTCACAAGTCTTTATAATACATCAGTATTCATTTTTCTGTTCATTTGTCTCTGTTATTTTATTAATCATACCATACTTAAACTATTTATTATTACTATTATCTCTACATTCTCAATGTGTCCAAAAGTAAAAACGTTTGCTCAGATACAGAATCAGCCTCCACACCCATCCACTCTAAACTGCTTAATTAATAACTCCAAAGTCAATCCCCCCCCCCCAAATTGTATACAAGATTTCCTGCAATCATGCTAAATGCAATGCCTTATATTTCAGAGAATCTCGGGCTAGCTTGGAAACAAGTCGCCCAGCATCAATACCTGTATAAAAGATCCAAGAACAACTTTGACCACAAATTCATATTTGTAGATCACAAAAACAAACTCACTGTACATTTGAACCTACATTGGACAATGTGGTATGTTTAGAATGGAATGTTGCAAAACACAATAAGGTAAAGAAATTTGGTATATTACTAACAATGCTAAAGCCATAAAAAATAATCCTGCTTCCCCTTGTGAGTCATGTAAACCTATTAATTTACATATTATTTACATACTCCTTACATCGCACCATTTTCCCACACTTTCTTACTATGATTATAATATCGTTATAAAGATATTAAGCTTGCTCAGCATACTATATTAAGAGTATAAGAATTCCATTTTAGGTTGTTTTTATTTCTCTCTTCATATAAGAATTTCATTTTTAAGTTTTTTCTTAGTTTAGGCTTCCAGTTTAATCTGAATTATTATTATGTTTAGAGCTATTAGCACGCTCTTAATTTTACATATTTTTATATATTACTACTTTGTAACTTATTTAACAATATTGTAATTTTTTCATAATATTTATTGCATTTAATTTTGATTAGTTCTCTTATTTAATTATTTATTTATATTTATCCCCCCTCCCCCATAATAAATTTTCTTAAATATCTTCTTTCAATTTATCCACAAACCCAGTTCTTTCCATTTTTTTAAATAGTAATCTCAATCCTATCATTATTAATTCTAAATTACAATTAAGAGCTATTTCAACTTCAGGGTGAAAGCATGCATTCTTAATACTGCTTCAAACCTGATTTTAAAGCAATCCAGTTAAAATTTATTCGTAAAAGTCCTGAACTATGATAATCTATCAGTTTCTCATTTCAAACCATAGTCAATATATTTATTCTACTTTTTTTATATCTTACCATAATACTATCCCCCCAATTACCATTAGATTCTTATTTTTATATTACTTCCAATTCTCTATTTTATTATCTTATTATCACTGGCACACAATTAAATATCATCATATCTTTTGAAATGACATTTAGTCTACCTACTAAGATCCTATCATTTATAAGAGGCTAAAACAATAGTTACTCTTATTATAACTCCCAATAAACAAAAACACTAATACAATTCATATAATTCATTTTACTATATGCTATCATCCATTTTATTTTCCATCAACAATATTGACTTCATTGTTCATCTGAAAGCTTGTGATCATGGAATTTTAGTTGTACTTATTATTAGTTAGACTATTTCCATCATCTAATATTAATTAATGAATGAGTTTAGAAAAATTAACACTTTATTTAAACATTTTAATTGTTAGAAATAGCAGGTTAGTATATAACACAATATTTTGAGTATTATTATTCTCTTCTCTTCTTCAGATGCTGCTAGTTTGATTGTTGACAATCTTATTAGGTAATAGACTTATATGACAATTTAATATAACAATTCATAATGTTTGAAAACTCTTATTTCATGGATAATTATATAAAAGTTTTTACTGCCTCTTACTTTGGACAGAAAATAATCTGATTGGTTGGTTGAAGCATCACCTTAAATTCCATGTTTACAAATCTAAAGGTCCCTGGTTCCACCCCCCCCATGCCAATACTGTCACTGACAGCTAGAAGAATCTGAAAAGACATGAGGATAATACCAATTGAAACACTATGTTATATACTAACAACCAAATGTCTTTGTCCATGTTCACAAATCTAAAGGTCCCTGGTTCCACCACCATGCTAATACTGTCACTGATCAGGCTAGCAGCACTGAAGAGATAGGATGATAATACCAACTGAAACACTATATTATATACTAACTTATATGTTATTACTAACAAATGAATGTCTTTCACAAATCTAAAGGTCACTGGTTCCATCCCATGCTAATATGGTCACTGATCAGGCTAGAAGCACTGAAAAGAGAGGAGGATAATACCAACTGAATGTTTTTGGAACGTTTAAATAAAATAGAACATTTTCTGAAGATATTTAAGGAATTAATATTAAATGATGGAAATATTTCAAATAATTACTATCTACTTGCTATGTGTGTGTGTGTATTCACATATACACGCAATAATAATGTAACTATTATAAATGAATACAAGTATGTGTGTGTATGCTTATTAACAGATACACGCAATAATAATGGAACTATGGCAAATATTCAAGTATGTGCGTGTATGCTAAAAGCATCACAATAACGATTAAGGTTGGTCAGAGATAACCAAACTGACCACTTTGTACCTCGTGTCATGGGATGACCAATGGAAATAGAGAGTGTTACATCCAGGACGGCGAGAACAAACAAGGTCAGACTTGCTAGGTGAAGTTGAGGGATGGATGCGTTTTCTTGAGTGCACGGACACTACTTCACTTTCAGCTCGTCTCGTGGAGAGGTCTATCTCCGAACGTACTAAGGTAGACCTAGGGACCATTACAGGTCGTATAGACTTTATTATTATTTATTGTAAGCCTGCGGGCGTGTAAGACTAGAGTTGTATAATAATGTATTAGTCAGTTTATCTTTGTAATAATTGTATTATATATTGATCCTTGTATGTGTATTTATGTATATAAACCTATTAACTCCACTACCGCGAACCTCGACCATATATATATACAACTAGTACTGGATATTTCACTGGCGCAATCGACAAGTACTGGATATTTCACTACTTTTTATAGATTTTACTTTATTAATCAAACATGACTTTACATGCATAACTTGAAATATTTATTTTAAAATAAGCTAAAGTATTCTATAAATAGTAGTTAAAAGCAAAAGTAAAATTATATACATTAAAATAAAAAATCAGAACTATGGTAAAAATTAATCTTGAAAAATTTGTATTAAATAATATAATAAATAGGGATTTTAAAATCAGACTTTCACATGACCCTCAACCATCCATGCTATCTCAATCCGCTGATACACTTGATCACGCACATGTTGAAAAAATCAAGTGTATCAGCAGTATGAGATAGCATGGATGGTTGAGGGTCATGTGAAGGTCTGAGTTCAACCCCTCTATATATTTCATATATAAATGCAGGTATGAAAAAGCCAGTTTTGTAGAAAAAAATCAAATTAAATAATGGAAAAAAATCACATGGTTACCATTCTTTATGCTTACACAAGCTGTTTTTTCACAGAGGCAAAACTCTCCATATAGTAGTGCCACTCAGTGCAAGCCAGAGTAATCAATGGATGCAGGAAAGTTTGGGCATAAAATCCCTATCTAGCACCTCCTTATCCAGTATCTACAATATCTCCTCACTGATGAAAGCCACAAGCTAGAAACTAGTCTGGGGCTATTAAAGATTTTATGCACAAAAATTGCTGCATCCATTGATTACTCTGGCTTGCACTGAGTGGCAGTACTGTATGGAGTTGTGCATCTGTGAAAGAATAGGATGTTAAATAAAAAAATAATGAAACTTCTCAGGAGTTACCAAGAAATTTGAGTGCTGAAAGGGCCAGAACTGGAACCAATTAGAGTTTATATCCAGAATCTGATTAGTACTCCACCACTGTATTGCACCATGCAGAATAAAAAGTTAAATTATTTGTCAATAGTCAAATACAAATTATTAATAAGATTACTCTACTCTCAAAGCTTATTATATTACAAAGAATATTTCTACCATATCTACTCTAGTACATTCAATTGTCAGTTTAAACTCAGTGGTTATTTAATCAACAATCACTACTGGTTAAATCTATGAATCTCAAAAACTTATTGATAAAGTTAAAAATCAGAAAAAGCTTGGCAATAGGGAATTAATTAACTACAATTTGGGACTATATAAATCAATAATAGCAAGCAAGAAAATTATTAAGTCAAGGGTATAATAAATTCTGCCTTGATTTATCATCCTTAAATATATATAAAGTCTCACTTAATAAATAACATATCTGCAATGTTACAGAGGTGTCAACACCTGACTTATCTCAAGGTGAATGATGTACTGATAAAATCAATATATATATATATATGACAAATAAAATGGCCATTAATTAAAAACTATTGTAATAATAATAAAAATAATTATAACAGTAATTGACTATTATATACAGTCTGTCAATCTGCAGAAGTACGTTCACCTTAATTCTTAATCCTCCTAATTGCCATTAGATTTAATAAACAATGGAAGCAAATGTCATCACCTGAAATATGATAAATCCCAAATTTTTAAGATTCTTCATGAAGAGGGGAACCATAATAAAAGAAAAATTAAGGAGGCAATTTTAATAAATAGAAAAAAAATGAATATAATTAATAGACAAGCTGCTAATGTTAAAATTCAGGATTCATGGGATTTGAGTTGATGATGTTTCCTTTGTTTTGTTTTTTGAATTTAACAGCAGTTGACGAGGATTAAGAAATTAACCGAAAATACTTCTGCGGATTGAAAGACTGTATATAATAGTTAATTACTGTTATATTTATTATTTTTATTGTTATATATGTATATAATACTGAAGTGGTAAATATGCTTAGCCTAAAGTGTATATGTAAACTGAATGAAAGCAGATAACTTATGTCAGCTGAGAATGTTTATATTCATTCATCAACAAATGTCTTTTAGAAGAAAATAATAGACTACTTGAACTTCAGCTTTGATTTTATTTAAGAAAATATTTGCTGATGATGTGGGAAATGATTTTACAGGAAATAAGTTTAATTTATTCAATAGCCATAAATGTTTTACCGATGCCTAAGCACACTCATATTTAACAGTCAGAGATTGTCTACTTCCATTTAATTTACATATATACTTTAGGCTAAGCTATTTAGTATTTAAAATATTTATATTTGTAAGATATACTTTATATTGATGTTATGAGATCTTTAAAATGTGGGGGTATCTTTTCATTTTGTAACACTTGTCTATGATTTGAGAGTGGTGTGCATGGTATGTAAATTATATTAAATAAATTAAACACTTCATTCCCAGCATTCCAGCAAATGTTTGCTTAAATAATATTAAAACTGAAGTAAACTGATTGTATTTGATACTATAATCATATATTTCCTAATTGCTGGAATTGTCTCATTTTCATGTATTCATGCTAATTTTAATAATAGTTTGTTTATATACATTGTGTGAAAACCTAATTCTACCAAACTATTGTTACTGAACTGACTCTCTTATTTCCATTGATGTACGTATTGTAAATAGACTTATGACTACTATCAGTTTTCACTGATTCCTGAATTTCCGATTAACAATATTATCATTTATCCTAATGTTATGCTGTATACTATTAGAATTAATTTATCTTCAGTGTTCTTAATTACTCAATGATTTTCACTATGTACTAAATTTCATATCACGTTTTGGCCTTTTCAATGGTTTTGTTAATGTTTACATTGCTACAATTGTAACACCTCGTTTATATTTATTCCAGACTGTTGGAATTATTCTGGGTATGATCTGTAATTAGGATTTGAATAATTGATGTAATTTCTGGGTTTATATTTTTATACTCAACTTTGATTTATAGTTAATTGCTTTCCTTGTATTATGTCTTCATTGTGAATAAAGTATATTTTGAAATGAATGAAAACTCAAGTAAGAATGGTTTCCTATTTTCTTCTAAAAAATGTTTGTTAATGCAAGAGTACAGTTATTCTTGGATAATGGATGTTGCCTGATTCTGTCTAATTTATATATAATACTTATTGTTATTATGGGATTCCATCTTTATTGTTAAAAGGTGGTTGCCTTGACAACAGGTTGAAATTGTTGATTGTTATTGATATCGGGATTGTCTAAGTTGACTGGTTTTTAATGATTATTATTATTTAATAATTTTACATTTTAACACACAAGCAATAGCAATAAATTGAAATTAATAAAATATATTATATATATTTTATTAATTATATATATTTTATTAATTATATATTTTATTAATTTCAATAATAATTTGATAATTAAGTTAAATTAAAAACAAAACAATTAATGAGATAGATTTTGTAATATTTAAAAAATTATAATTTTTCACAGTATCAAAGAGCAGCTAGTGATATGCATCTTCCATGTTCAATGAAGTATTAAATGTTTACTAAAAACAGATCAATATTTATTTTATCTTTAATATAGATTCTTGCTTCCACTTAAGAAAAATAAGTAAATTACTAATGCAAATTAAGATATATTGTTTTATTTTTCTTTTAAATTAGATAAAAAGGAGAAAAAAAATGAAAAAAAGCAAATACTGTTTTATATCAGCGATCAAAGCATATTTTAAAGATAAAACTGCGTATATTTATACATCTTATATCTGCTTATATTTATCATTTTAAAACAAAATGTTAAAAGAACAGCCTTTTATTTAAAATGACTAAATGTGTACAATACTATACAAATCTTTTAGAAAAAAGATTTTTCAGTTTATATCAAATATTAAGTAATATTTTAATATAAAATAATTAATATAAAAAAATTAAAAGTCGGATAATGTAAATATTATCAGGTAAAAAAAAAACATTAAAAAAAAAAAATAGAAGCCAAGTTACAAATACATGTCTCTCTTCTCTTTGATTATAAGACACACACACGCGCGCGCACACAGAGATTTGCTTTGAAAAAATATTTTCTTTTTTTAAAAAAATACTTTTATCTTTTCAGAATTTATATAAAAATATCTTTAAACAATTTAATGAATAATAATTTAATTAAAAGATTTTTAATCTAAAAAAAATTATAACATTTGACATAAAAATATTTTAGAATTTATCAAAGTTAATTAAAACTTTGTAAATATTTTAAAATATATATATAAAAAAGGGAATTTTAATAAATATTGCAAATATTTTATTTCTTTAAAGTAAAAGATAAAAACATTTTCCATCTATAGGAAGACTTATGGTTAAAAAAAGAAATTATATTTGTTATGATTCCATTTAAATTCTGGAAGTAATTATTAAAATGAGTTATCAAAAAAAATCTAAATTTTGGGAGATAAATTTGATATATAACATAGACCAGATAGTTTCAACAATATTTTTTCCATTCTATTTTTTACTTGTTTTTTCTTCACTTTATATATATATATAGCAGGAGTCTTAAATCCAGCATCATAAAACAACTGCTACACCACATCCTTAACCACATTAACTCCTCCCTTCTTGGGTCATTTAAATTGCTATGCCAAAGTCTTTTGCTATATCAACAACAAATGTCTGTTAACTTATCTTACCACTGTTGTTAAAAAAACAATTAAATATAACAATGAATAAAAAAACTACTTTCAATCATTACTCATCAACTTTCTTTAGCGTCTGCAGAAAATACACTTTATTTTTATATTTTTATATGTCAAAACTTTGACCAGGAAGCAAAACCAGGACCAGCTGTGTGGAAGGCAGCTATACTAACCACTAGGCCACCAGTACTCGACAAAAATACACTTTATTATATGTTGGCATTTAAATAACATTTCTATTTCAATACACATATCAGTAAAGAACATTTTGGAATTTTCTGGCAGACAATACCATATCCTTAAATATCTATTATAAAGTTCATTAAATACGAATTCCATTCTTTTAAAATAAGTATGATAACAAACCTCAATATTACTGCATCTCTATGGCACCACTGAATACATTTTGCAGTGTCTTATCTTTGATTTCAATTTTGAATGAGTAGAATTAATTAAATTTATTTTTCATTATTTAGTTATATGGTAGTCTTAAAGTATAAATTACACATTATAATCCAAGACTTATGGAAGATTGTACAAAAATATCCCAAAGTCACTTAGTTAGTGTGAAAGTTTTCCAAGCTGTATTAATAGATGAACTAAACTACATTTGTCTGAAGGTTTGTAATGATGGTATATTATAAGAAGTGATATGTTGGACTATTTCCATCATTTGTGAGTGAATGTTGAATGTATAGAAAATTTTAAACTTTATTTAAACTTTCCAAATACAAACAACTTCTTAGTAATAACACACAAATAGACAATACAGGTTAGTAATTACACAATGTTTCGAGTAGTATTATTCTCCACTCTTCTTCAGGTATTGCTGGCCTATATGCACAGTGACAATATTTACTTAGAAGTGTAACTCACATTTAAATTCTTGAATATTAGAGTTGGTAGAGTGTTTGCCTTAAATTCGATATTCAAGAATCTAAAGGTGCAAGTTCGACTTCTAAGTGAATATTGTCACTGTACATATAGGCCAACAACACCCGAAGAAGAGTGGAGAATAATACTACTCGAAACATTATGTAATTATTAACCTGTATTGTCTATTAGTTTAAAGTTTAAAATTCTCTATACATTCAACATTCATTCATAAAAGATGGGAACTAAACTACAATCTGGAAAGTGTGTCATAATGGTAACAGCAAATTTATAAGCAAAAGGCTCTTAGATCAAGTTCTAGATAAGCAGAATGTCATTTGAGCATTTGAATGATTAATAATCTTTCAAAGTATTAACATATTAACAGATATTTGTATGCATACATTGTACTCAAATCAATAACATTAAATACATACTATGCAATGCAAAGACAATTACTGTTTCATTCACAACCTTGTGCAAATTGGTAAACATTGCCCATCAGTAGATTAAAAATGCATTAAGTAGTAACAGCAATTATATTATATATGAATGAATAATACATTGATTTCATCACATGGGAGTGAATTATATCACATTGTAGGGAAAGGTTGCCTAATGCATACCTATCATACATGTTGCTTATTAAATGTCTAATTAATATAAAAATAATATCTAATAGCAAACAGATTAATTAAATGATGAATCGATATTCTAGAGAAAAAGTTTTGGTTGTGACATAGTCATTACTGATAGTTATAACTGCAAAGAAAAAAACTGGATGAGTTTGATATAAATTTTGAATGTATTTATTTAGCTGAAATTATTTAAGTAATAAAATTTTGTGGTACATCACTAAATTTTTTTAATATTAGCTTCAATATATCATTTATTTACATCAGTTTTATGAATATTTTAAATTACTTTCGAAGCAATGTTGATTATTTGAAGTTTCTGAAGTTTCTTAAATTGTACCACTATAAGGTTTCTAAAATCGTATTGGTATAATTTAAAAGATCACATTAGAATTTTATGCAATGAAAATTATTATTTTTTGCAAAAGTCATACATTTTTTCATAGCATGGAAAAAAATATAATAATGAATTTAAGAAAGCATGGAAAAGGTGGTAGAAAAATGCTGAAATAGAAAGACTGGATTCAATGAATGTACAGAAGCCAAATGTTTAAAAGGGATCTCAATGGACAAAGTAAAAACATAAAGCATTTTTTGCATAAAAATGTTTAAAAAATGAACATGTTCTTTATATATAATTTTGAAACCAGATTAGTAAAATTTAGGAGATAAATTTCCTAAATGGTATCAATCATAGAGATTTAAAAATGGTTTAAAGCATGTTTTTAAAAGAAAAAATGCTAAATATGCAGAGAAATGCATAAGAAATTAATTACCACTCAAGTACATCCAAATTAATAAATAAAAAATATTCTTAAGAGGTACAACTTGAGCAACTTTCCTCTGTTTCAAACAGCTTTAATACGTGTGCTAGAGATTTGAATTCATGCCAATCAGAGTAGCATATTTTGGTACAGAGAACAATATTCACAAATTAAATAAAAAATAAAGACATTTTGCATTTAAAACAGTTTACATTTGATTGAAGCCATGAACAACACTCTGTACCAAAATAATATGCAGTACGCACTCATAGGTATTAATTGATATAATGAAAAAATATTACAAACATGCAAAATGTGCTAAAATCTTTTAAGAAAATAAAAATAAATATTAATATTTTTTAATAAGTTAAAATAATTCCCCTATATTATCATAAAAAAAAGAAAACATTTTTAAATGCTTCTATTCAACTTAGAAATTCTGTCTGTTTATTCGAGTCAAATTTTGTAAACAATTTTTACTATATTTCTATCGAATAGATTTTCTTTAAATTTTGTACAACTATTAAGTGATATTTCAGGGATGTCCAACCTAGCAATGTTGTCAGGTTTAATTTCAAACAGCTTTGAAATAAAGTATATATTTTAAAAATATGTATTCATGGAATTTATTGTTAATTAAAATAATAATTAAAAAAAAGAAAGGTGAAAGCTTAATTTCTCTTAATTGTTTAACTAAAAAGCTTTCTTTTTGTAAAATGATGCTTAATTCACTCAAATTTTATTTCATATACAGAAAACATAGCATCACTCTTTACTTCTTAGTTTTTTTTTTCTCATGTGTCATAGCATCAGCCGGGAAGTGAACCCGCTAACCCGGGACAACTGCTTGTAAAGCAGCTGTCACTGACCTCTCGACCATCAATGCTTGACTACTTCTCAGTTTTTAAATATGAATATTTACAACAAAGTCTATTGCAAAATATCTGAATACTAAGAAGTAAAAAAAAAAACTAAAAAAATACATAAAATATTTTCTAAAAACTGAAAAAAAATCACAATTTTAGTTGAAATATATAACTTGACACAAATGCAAGATACCCATAAATTAATTAATTCAATCATTATTTTTAAAACTGTGATTAAATTAATTAATTTATAGATGTCCCACACTTTTATTACAAGTTACATGTAGTGGTAAAAAAAAGTAATTTGACTAAATAATTTTTAGCTTTTAGTGTGTTTTTATTTAAAAAAAATATTGAACAAATCTTTGTATTATTTTTAATCTGCTTCGATGATTAAAAAAAATTAACTACTTTTCTTCTTTTATAAATAAATTCATAGGCAATAAAAAACCAAGAAGTGGGTGGGCATGGAGAAAACTCCTTATTAGTAAGTTATCTAACTGATTCTTCCTTTTCGTTTGTGTTTGTAACTCAAACTTGCAAACATTTGTTTATCTGCATACAAAAGTCGTTTCTTTCTTCTTTATAACCCAATATTATGATACATTTAAATTAAATGCTTGAATAATAGTTAATGCTGCAAAAATATATGTATTAAATACAGTTCATTTTTCTGCAATTCATTAAAAAAAATCATCCTTATAAAGTATTTTATTTATTGGGCATAAATAAAATTTTTGTTTAAAACTAAATAATGTTACTTTTATATAACTTTAAAAAAAAATTATGAAATTTGTATTAAATATAAATAATTTATACATAAATATTTACAAGTTATAGATTATAATTTTATACATTTATATTCACTATATATTTTAAAATAAAAATATTTTCTTTTAATACTATTCAAAGTTTAGTAATAATTCAATAAAGAGAGTAAGCAACGGAAGACTTTGCAATTAGCTGTCAGCTTGAAAAATTATTTAATATTTGAGTTTTTTTTTTTTTACTATTTAAAAAATATACTTTTCCTATTAATATTTTAACCTATTTTATATTTCACAAATAACTACAATAAAAATATTCTATCTAATTCTCCTTGAAATAAAATTTATTCTTTATTTGTTAATCATTAATCCTTGAAAGTCATTTGAGTGAAATCTAATAATTAATGAATAATATTTCTGTAGTCTTATGCAAGATAGGGATTGATTTATATACGATTCTAGCAATGATAAAAATATGTGTTAGAGATTGTGATGTAAGTCAACTGATGAGTGCTAGTTTTGCATGAAATGTACATCTTGGGGATCATACATCTTTTTCACATGTCTTTGGTTATATGTTTATGAGTATATCCTTTCACAGGGTGTTTAAAAGTGGATAGAAACCAGTACCTTGCGAAGGAATGGTGTAGTGAAAATTACATTGCAGAAATATTATTCATTAAGAGAATAATCTCTAGTCAAATGAATGACTAATAAAAATCATTAAATCTAATAGTGTTCCAACAAAAAGTAGCATTCTTTAATAAAATGATACATAAGTTTCAATTAGGAATAAAATGATAATCTGGAATGATATTGCAGCAAACAATGAAAGAAAATGTTTCAATAAAAAACTTACATTGCAATACTTTTTAAACTAAAACATGTTTTTTTTCCATATGTCATAGCATCGGCCAGAAGGCAAACCTGCAACAACTGTCTGCAACCAACTGCTTGCTTGCAAGGCGGCTGTGCTGACCTCTCGGCTAACAATGCATGACATTTAGTCAGAACAAAGTATTTATCTAAAGGACAAACAACATAAGTGATAATGAACAATTTCATCGTCATCAACTTTCACTCTAATATATATCATCATCATTTTCAATTGTCATCGATCCACTGCAGGATGAATGTATCTTGAAGTTCAATCCATTTTCTCTGATCTCTAGTTTATCTTCTCCACATCATGCGAGAACACTTCCTTATTTCATCCATCCATCTCATATGTGGTCTCTTTCTGGGTCTTTTATACGATCTCTTGGACTCCAGTTTAAAATTAGGATTGTCCATCTATATATATTAAGCTAAAAGTTTTCAAAGGCAAAAAAAATCTTTACAATGAATGGGAATAACTGTGCAGAATATTAAAATATACAATTGCTGGTGTTTTGACAAAATAATTTTTCCTTCAACTAGGTAAAGATATTATTAAATGGTTCTAGCAAGTACGTAGTAAGTTGTAAAAACGTAATTAAAAATTAAAAAAAAAATAGAATATGTGGAATCACAGAATACAATAGAACAAGTTAAAAACTGCCTGAATAATATTAACTTTTATTCAGCACAACAATTGTCTTAATGTTGTGGCAACGCATCCTACATCTAATTTCATTTGCGGTTCTTTATATATAAAAAATATACATTTCAATAGATTTTCCCCCTTACTTTTCGGTGTTTTTAATTTACACATTCCTCAGTTTATGGTAATGATATTTTTCTATACATTATATGAAAGTAATATGTTTACATTTGATTTTTTTTTCCAGAATAATTTTATTTAAAAGTGAAAAATTACCTCTTAAAAATATTAAGTAGTCAAGCATTGGTGGTCGAGAGGTCAGCGACAGCAGCTTTACAAGCAGTTGTCCCGGGTTAGCGGGTTCGCTTCCCGGATGATACTATGACACATGAGAAAAAAAAAAAATTAAGTAGGATACATTTCAAATAATGTTTTCTGCCAATAGAAAAAATGCCACCGTTATCAAGGACAATGACGTCTAAAATAATAAAATCCTAGACCCATTAATACTGAGAATATGCGGATCAAAAAACAAAACAAAACTGATTTTTGATTTGGTTTAACTTTTTTTGTAAACAAGCAGACATAACCATCATCATAATAATAATCATCGCTGTTTGTTTTAAAATTAAGTTCCACACAAAAAAATCACAGAATTAGTAAGATCTTAAGAATAAGTACGCTTATTCTAATTATTATGTGATTTATGACCACTTTCTAAAAATAAAATACACCTTTTTGTGCAACAATTATCATTTTATCATGAAAAATTCAACTCTAATCATTTGTAAACAAAAAACAAACCAACAACATAGTCTTATTGTAAATCAACCATCACAAGTTCTCCTTTAATTAAAAGACTGCTTATAATTTATCAAATGAAAAACCTTTCTAAAAACCAGCTTTCCATACTGGAAAAAAAGTTTTAAATTTTGAGTTAACACTCACCATCAACCATTCCTTTTAAAAAAATAGTTACAATATTGACACACTTACCAGCAATATAAATTCATCTATGGCTGATTTTGCTAGAACTGAAAGTTGCAATATTCTAAGCAAATTATCACTCCCTAAAAATAATATCACACATGCAGTGACACCTTCAATAATAAAATTCTGTGCCTACTAAGTAATAAAGTTTACATTAAAACAAACAGATAAACCGTTTATCTTGAAAAAATAATGTAAAGCTCCTATTAGTATAAAAAAATAAATCATCCCAAAAGGAGAAGTCCTCTACATGCCCTAAATTCAGTCTGTAAAAAATATTCAAGAAACTTTCCATTCCACCTCATTATTAGTATCCTAGAAGACTTGCTCAAGTCTTTGAAAAACATGTAGTAAATCAAATAAACCAATAATTTCACCTATAAAATTTTTTATTTAAAAAAAGAACTCACTTTACTTTATTTCTATTAGTAATAGTTTAAAAACTACAACAAAAGGCTTTTTTTCATCAGCTTAGATGTTTCATCATTGTTCACTAACATTCCAATTAATAAGGCTTTAGATATAGCTTCCAAACATTATTGCACTCATTAAACACCCTCAGACTAATGGGGAAAGCATTAAAAACAGGTCATTGGAACTTTGAAAGATCTCCCATTTCTAAATTTTTATCAATTTAATTTAATATAAATAATACATATAACAAGTATATTAAGAGAAGTTTGTTTAATATTTTAAAATAAAAATGTTCAACCTAGTATATACTGAGCATGCTTTCGGCTAACTGGTAGACATACTCAAAACTATAATTATTCAAGAGGACTGTGAGATTTGTAGAAAGATCACAAAAGTGGTGATCAACATAAAAGTTGATTATAAGATGTAAATGAATTTATTTAAATGAGCCACTTTTTTGACAAGGAGATGTAGAATTCTTTCTTGTAGATTCCATGTATGTAGTTGGAATTTAAACAAGAACTAAAAGTTCCATATCGCACAAATATTGATAGTATATTTGGAAAAGAAAAACTGAATAACTTCTTAATATATCACATGATCACCATTTCTTATGCTAGCACAAGCCAGAAACTAGTCTGGGGATATTGGATGAGTAGACACTAGATGGGAATTTTATGCACAAACGTTCTTAAATCCATTGATTACTCTGGCTTGCACTGAGTGGTGCTACTGTATGGAGAGTTTTGCCTATGCTTCTTAATATATATTAATGGCTTCTACCCTCCTAAAGAAATATAGGCAAATGAACAACTTTATTTACTGGTATTATCATTTACGAAATTCTTCATAGCGTAAGCATGTGTTTTAAAGACCTACAGAGGTCCCTAGTGACGATTTTTTCAGACCCTCATTGCTTAGGTTTACAGCCTTGTTAAAACTATTACTGAAATAAACAATTATAACATTATCTATATATAGAAAATGCACATATAATATACTTGAAGTTCTTTTCCATAATTAGATCTCACCCTTACAATGACCTTTCTCCCCTTTTAAATAAAACTATTCTGCAGAAAGAAAATCAAATATATACATGATGTTTAATAATAATAGCATACAAAACTAGGCTTTATTTCTCAAACATAAGACACCAAAAATATATTTATTTCTATAATAAGAGCAGAGAAACGATTATTTTAGAATTATTTTTTAAAAGAAAATAGAGGTGATACAAAAAATACTTGAAAAAAAAAAATGAAATTTTACTAAGAAAATCCAATTCTATAAATGATGATGATTTAAAAAAAAGCATTTTGTCAAACGTTGGTGGCCTAGTGGCTAACATAGCTGCTTTCCAAGCAGCTGGCCCGGGTTCGCTTCCCGGTCAACGCTTTGACATATGAAAAAAAAAAAACATTTTAAAATAAATTTTTAGAAAGATTTGACAAATTAATCAAGATACTAATATTTCAAAAACATAATAGTCAACCTCATGCAGTATTTATGCCAGAACTAAATGAAGTTTTATTTGAAAGAATAAAACAATCTAGAATTAATATGGCAAACATAAAAAATGATATTAATATTCTGTCCAATATTATAATTTACAGGATTAATAAAATATCACATGATCATCATTTCTAAGATCTAGGTGCAGTGCTCTCAGATCCAAGGCTCCTCACTGATGAGGGCCAGAAGCCAGAAACTAATCTGGGGATATTGGATGAGTAGGCACTAGATGGGGATTTTATGCACAAACCTTCTGGCATCCATAGATTACTCTGGCTTGCACTGAGTGGCGCTACTGTATGGAGAATTTTGCCTGCTTTAATTAATAAAATGATAGAAAATAGTGAATTTTTTATATTACTAAAAACATTTACACCAGGACCAATTTTTAAATCTGTTGATAAAAATAATTTTGATAACTATAGAATATCATCTATTTCTCTTTCAATTGCTAAAATAATAAAAAATTACATTTATAAAATAATTAAAAAATGTATAAGTAAAAACAACTTTTCTTTAATAAAAATCAATATGAATTCATGGGAGAAATAAAACACAAGTTAATAGATAATTTTGCAGATAAATTTAAAATGCATTAAATGAAAAAATATGAATATTTTTTTTTTTATATATTTTTATAAGGCTTTTGACATTATTGAACATAAACGATTCATAGTCTAGAAAATAGTTGCATTAAAAAAAAAAGTTCATTTTTACTAAAAATTATTTAAATAATAAATAAGATGTATCAAGTATATCAAATATATTGAGTCATGGTCAAATATATATATATATATATTTAGTGTAATAATTCTCAAGGCTAATTGGGGTTGTAAGTAATCATTAAAAATCAATCAACACTTAAGACAATTCCGATATCAATAACAATCAAAATCTCAAACTGTTGTCTAGGAGATTACCTTGACAACAGTTTGAGATTGTTGTTGATATAGGGATACTGGTTTTTAATGATATATATATATAAAGATTTAGTGCACTGTTTCTGATTTTCTTAAATGATTTGGAAAATATTAATATACCAAATGAGAATGTTTATAAGAGTATAAATAATAATATTGACGTTGTAACTAAAAATGTCAAGAAAGCTTGAACAAAATTGTCCTTTGGTGATTTGATAAAAAATGTATATAAATGAAAGTAACATAAAACATATGGTACTAGGTTCTTCTCATATGAAATATAAAATTATTAATATACACATACATTCACATGATTGTATACATGATAATAATATATTATATATAAATTCAACTTATCCACCCTACTTTAAACACTTTTTAGCAAAAACCTTTTATTGTACATATATGCATATACAATCTTACATTTCAACTATCCTGCAGTCTTCTTCAGAGCTGATATAATGAACAAAATAAAATACATAACTATATAAATAATATCATAAAAATGTAAACAATAAAATTAATAAAATAATAAAAAGCAATGTAAAATATAACAAAATATAATAAAACTGAGATAAATATAATCAAACCCAAAATTTATAATACTTTTAAAAAAAAACCTTATATAAAACAGTTTGAAATTGGTATAAGAAAAACAGATACATACATAGATTCAAATATGAATAAGAAATCATTATATTCTACAGAATTAAAATTTTTGCGACATTATAGGAAAATAAAAAATCAAATTAAAAATATATTAAAGAGACGGGAAACAATAACTTAGTATATAGCAAACATGTAAAGTTTCAATGTTTCGAATGTTGGCAAAGTATATTGTAGTATTTAAATGCAAACACTAATTTATTTAAATTGATGATTTACATATTCCATTTTTTGGTTAAATTTGATACTATTTTTTTATTTTATTAATGGCATGGTTGTTATTAGCAACAAACCACTGTTTTTTTATTTTATGTTTTAATGACTACGATTTCGCTTTACTGGCCAAAAGATCAACTACGTTCACTTAACAAACTAAACCGAATAAACCTTCACTTCCCCAACATTCAAAACGTTGAAACTTGTCAAGCATTGTTAGCCGAGAGGTCATCGCAGCCACCTTGCAAGCAAGTAGTTGGTTGCAGACGGTTGTGGGTCGCGTCCCGGCCGATGCTATGACATATGGAAAAAAAAACCCAAAAACGTTGAAACTTTATTAATTGCAGTAGAATAAGGAAAAGTTAAAATAATTCTGAATATTGAAATATGTATAATATATAATATGATGCATTCAATATTTTTAATAGAGTAAATTAAATCAATAACAAACAAACACAGTCTTCTATTTTAAAAATAGACCATTAATTTTAATATATATACAAAACAAACCACATACAAACTTCTATTGATTTATTATAGAAACTATTATAAAGTACAAAAAATACTCCTACTTTGACTATATATTTTTATAGTCTTTATCAATGAACAAGTAAAAAATAAATAAAAAACTATATATAAATACAAATATTCCACAATAATCCAAATACAAATAACTCTCACCTGTAATGAATAAGTTGTTAATTAAAAAAAAAAGGATAATAGGTTGATTTAATTAAATAATTACAGGAGTTTATTTTAAGAAACGTATTTAAAAAACGAATGCAATGAAAATTTAAGATTGTTTGTTGGAAGAGTTTTAAGGCATTTGTATTAGTTATATGTATTTGGATTATTGTGGAATATTTCTATTTATATTGATTGTTTTTTTAATGTATTTTTTAGTTATTCCTTGATAAAGACTATAAAAGAATATAGTCGAAACGTTAGAGTACTTTTCATATTTTATAATAGTTCATATAATAAATCAAAAAATATTAACAATCAGTGCCCAGCTTTATATTACGATAGCCAATCTTCATACTTTAATGGACAGGCTTCAAACTACTCCAACCCAGAACTCTTCAGCCATCCATTTCATTGAAAATCTGATGATGGAACGTTCAAAGCTCTCCTTAATGCCAAGGTTGTCATCCTATTCATGTTGATGTTAGTCATTCTGACCCCTCATGTAACGGAGAACAATTCATTTACATGCATATGCGAGGGATGGGCAGATCTTTAATGCATTGTTTCAATATGCAATTTAATACACTGTACAAGCTTACACACACTTGTACATATATAATGTAATATATGAGGGAATCAAACTCAGACTTCCACATGATGCTCACTTCTCCATGACATCTCATATTGCTGACCCAGCTGATCACACACATTGAAATGATAAATAATCAGTAATATACATATTTCATGCTAAACCAGCAAACATCAGTTGGTCCAGATTACTATCTCTACTCATATATACAATCAGTGCTCAGCTTTATATTAAGATAGCCAATCTTTATACTTTAATGGACAGGCTTCAAACTACTCCAACCCAGAACTCTTCAGCCATCCATTTCATTGAAAATCTGATGATGGAATGTTCAAAGCCCTCGTTAATGCCAAGGTTGTCATCCTACTCATGTTGACATTAGTATTCAGACCTCTCATGTACCGGAGAACAATCCATTTATATATATAAGCAAGGGATGGGCACTGATTGTATATATGTGTGGAGATAGGAATCTGGACCAACTGACGATTGCTGGTTTAGCGTGAAATACGTATATTGGTAATTATCTTTTCAACATGTGTGTGATCAGGTGGGTCAGCAATATGAGATGGCATGGAGAGTTGAGGGTCATGTGAAAGTCTGAGTTCGAATCCCGTATATATTACCTTATATATGTGCGGGTGTAAGCCTGTACAAAAATTATTAAGAAAAAGTTTGCATGGGGTTTATTTTGTATATATATTTTTATTAGGTATAAATAATATATCATTGAAATGTATTTTGTTGTTGTTACTATCATTAGCATATTTAGTATTACAATTAAATTCAAAGGAAATGTAAATATATAACTGTTTATGAAAATTTTCTTCTACATGAAACTGCAATTAGGGCTTAGTAGAAGAAGAATGACATTTGTGTTAATATATCTGAACTGATATATAACCAATATAAATGAATGAAATTATTACAATGAACAGAGGAAAAAATATTTCTATTAGAGTCATCATCATCATCAACATCAACCATTATCAATCCACTGCAGGATGAAAGTCTCTCCAAGTTCAATCCATCTTCTCCAATCTTTAGTTTCTCTTCTCCATATCAACCCTGCACACTTTCTTATTTCATCCATACATCTCACACGTGGTCTCTTTCTGGGTCTTTTACAATCTCTTGGAATCCAGTTTAAGATTTCAATTGTCCATCTATTATCATCTCTTCTAGAAATATGTCCAGCCCATCTCCACTTCAGTCTTTTAATTTTTTCAATGAGGTCAGTAACACCTGTTTGTTCTCTTACCCATATATTGCGTTTTTGATCTCTTCTTGTAGCTCCCAACATGCATTTTTCCATACTTCTTTGAGTGATCTGAAGTCTCTGTATTGCTCTTCTATTATGTGTCCAAGTCTCAGATCCATAAGTAAGAACTGGTAAAACATATTTATTAAAAACCTTCCTTTTCAAACACATAGGCATATTTCCTTTTAGTATCAAGTTATTTCTACCAAAAGCACTCCAACCAAGTTTAATTCTATGATTAATTTTATCCATTATGTTTCCATCTGTATTAATAATCTTACCAAGGTATTTGTAACTGTTAACTTCTTCTAACTCATCATAATCAATCTTTATTTTCATATTTTGAGAAAATCCATTAAACATTACTTTAGTCTTTCTAACATTTATCTTTAGTCCTACTTTCCTACGATAACTCCTGCAACATTTGCTGCAGCTCTAAAGCATTATTTGAAAAAACAACTACATCATCTGCAAAATCTAAATGAATTAAATAATCTTCATTTACTTCATTCCTTTAGCTTCTCCTTTTAATCCACAAAACACTTCTTGCAGCACTGCTGTAAAAAGTTTTGGAGATATGGAGTCACTCTGTCTTACATCCTTCTCAATATTGACTTTCTCAGTAACATTAGGTAATCTAATTGTTATTGTTGCATTTTTATAAATATTCTTTAAAATATGACAATATAATGGATCTATACCTTGGTGATCCAATGCTTTAATCACTGAAGAAATGTTTATTGAATCAAATGCCTTTTCATAATCTACAAATCCAAAGCATAATGGCAACTCATATTCATATGTCCTTTCAATAACTTCTCTCAATACCTGGATATGATATACTATACTGAAGCTGAAAATATAGTACATATTTCTGCTTCACCTAGTGTCAATGTCATCAGCACTAGTATGGGTTTGAACCCAATCTTGTATATTAACTCACACCCATCTCATAATAGGTGGTAGTATTTTATAATCAATATTTGTAATCAATATTATATTTCATTATAATCAATATTTATAATCAATATTATAATCTTTTACCTAATTTATATTTCATTAGTTAATATTTTATTATTAAAACTAACCTTTTATAATAGTTTATTTTATATTTGTAAAAATGTATATTGTGTTTATTTTATTAAATTGAATTGAATCCTAGATCTCTATAAAATGTTACAAATATTTTAAATTCTCTTATTAAAGTTCATTTTTCTTCAATCAATCAGTGGTAACATTTTATATTTATCTTTTGATAAATGTACATTAAAGGATCAATTATGTAAACAATCTAATAATTGTAAAATATATTTTGTAAATTTGTATTTAAATTTTATATCGAATATAAGTTTGAAAGTCATTGTACCAAATTCCTAAAATTTTTGTGAATAAAATTTACATTTTTGTTAATCTAAATCTTAATTAAATAGATTTTGTTAATACAATGACTGATAAACTTAATATGCTTGTTCCTGTTTTCTTTTAATTAGCAAATGAACCCTTGGGGCATGTTTAATGCAGGATTATAGATTTCCCTCCCAAACAGTCACCAACCTCAGAGAACCTCTTAGATCAATTGCAATTGAAAGTTGTCACTGTAGATTGATTCCTATATATAAAATCAGATCACATAAATAATGGAAATTTTTGATAAGAAGGGATTATTTTTTTGAAGAACAGTTCACTGAGGAGAGTAGTTTAGATTTACAGTACATTGTAACTAAAGAAATGACAGGGTGAAAAGATCAGCCATTGCTTTCCGGAGCTCTATTACCACCAGCTCATCAATGCCTTTCCAGTGCTCTCAACACCTAGAGACTGTACTGTGTCAAGGAAGCCTGCTAAATGATCTGACTGTATAACTGCCTGTTTCAAGCCACAGCATGTCTACCGATTGATTCTGAAGTAACGTCCAATTTGCCGCAAGCCACTGATTCTCTTTTACTTGTTTTCCAAATCAACATTAATTTATATTATATATATATATGTAATGTTTATACAACTTAATTTTAAAAAGCATCTTTTAAAATTTTTTAAAAATTTAAAAATATCAATTCTTATAAAAATCTCACATTATTTTGATGTGGCAAATTAAATTAATTTTTGTTAGTTTATTTAGAATATTGACTTACTGAAATTGCCAAGTATAAAACTCAATGAGAAACTAACTTTAAACCCTCTCCCTCTTATTTTCTCCATTTAAAATCATTACAGGAGACTTATTCCCGTTAAATTAATTAATTAAGAATTAATGAAGAAAGCTCATTTAGTTTTGTACCTCTTATATTATAAATTTATTTTAAATGATTGAAATCATTTTAAAAGTTAGATGTGGTATTATTACCTCCAATTTAAAATTGCCCTCGTAATTTTTCAGAAAGAATAAAGAATTTTAGTAATCAGTTAAGAAAAATCTATCACGATTTCTGTAAAACAAATGACTTAAAAGAAAATCATTGAAAGCACATTCATCATAGCATTTTATCAGTATATGTTTCATACATATATTTTTTATTTGTCAGAAAAATAGTAAAATTATGATGTATAATTTATTATGCTGTATATAGTCAAACTTCACCAGAAGTGAGTTTGATATTTAATGCCCAATCTGTCTATGTTAATTAAAAGACAGTCTTATTTTGTAATCTTCCGTGATGAATTATTTGAAATATTTGGAAAGTGTGGAAAACAATTTATATTATTTTGTAATCTTCCATGATGAATTATTTGAAATATTTGGAAAGTGTGGAAAACAATTTATATTTTAGTTTTAATTCTTGCCTTTCTTTTTATATTATAATTTATAATTCCTTCATTAATGGCCTAAGGTTTCTGGGGACTTTCTATTGTCAGAAGCCAATTATTTTAATCAGGAATTAAGTTATTATTTTCGTTAGTTATACACTATCTATCTATCTATCTATCTATCTATCTATCTATCTATCTATCTATCTATCTATCTATCTATCTATCTATCTATCTATCTATCTATCTATCTATCTATCTATCTATCTATCTATCTATCTATCTATCTATCTATCTATCTATCTATCTATCTATCTATCTATCTATCTATCTATCTATCTATCTATCTATCTATCTATCTATCTATCTATCTATCTATCTATCTATATATCTATCTATCTATCTATCTATCTATCTATCTATCTATCTATCTATCTATCTATCTATCTATCTATCTATCTATCTATCTATCTATCTATCTATCTATCTATCTATCTATCTATCTATCTATCTATCTATCTATCTATCTATCTATCTATCTATCTATCTATCTATCTATCTATCTATCTATCTATCTATCTATCTATCTATCTATCTATCTATCTATTCATCTATCTATCTATCTATCTATCTATCTATCTATCTATCTATCTATCTATCTATCTATCTATCTATCTATCTATCTATCTATCTATCTATCTATCTATCTATCTATCTATCTATCTATCTATCTATCTATCTATCTATCTATCTATCTATCTATCTATCTATCTATCTATCTATCTATCTATCTATCTATCTATCTATCTATCTATCTATCTATCTATCTATCTATCTATCTATCTATCTATCTATCTATCTATCTATCTATCTATCTATCTATCTATCTATCTATCTATCTATCTATCTATCTATCTATCTATCTATCTATCTATCTATCTATCTATCTATCTATCTATCTATCTATCTATCTATCTATCTATCTATCCATCTATCTATCTATCTATCTATCTATCTATCTATCTATCTATCTATCTATCTATCTATCTATCTATCTATCTATCTATCTATCTATCCATCTATCTATCTATCTATCTATCTATCTATCTATCTATCTATCTATCTATCTATCTATCTATCTATCTATCTATCTATCTATCTATCTATCTATCTATCTATCTATCTATCTATCTATCTATCTATCTATCTATCTATATGTATGTATAAGGCATTATGTATTTATAGTTACAACCATTTGTTGATTATTATTCTTGCTTTGCTACTTAATCCTCAGGATCTTCGGAAGTTTAAGTATGACCAGTCCAATCTTTCACTTTCCCTCAAAGTAGGTGTAGTTCATACCAAGGGATCCTTTTTCAGGCATTGCCATTAAGATGTGTATGGAAAGACCAGCACATTAAATCTATTATTACTTTCAGAGATATGTTTTGGCTGGAGGGCCAACATTTCTCTCATCATTTACCTGTATATCTCAGGGATTTCTTTTAGCAAAGCCACCCAGAGGTTAGTAACAGACCTCATTTATTCTTTTGTTGTAATCTATAATAGCATCCTGCCTTCATCATTTTATATCTTTATTTAGCAAACCTGAAATGCTCTCTGCCATGATGGCACATCCTTCACAAACCAATACCGTTAATTAGTTAAATATGATTATCTAATTTATTTAAAATGTACTATCTTGCTTTCCACACTCAGTTTAAACCACTGATTTAAATGTAATACTGTTTTAAATACACATCGATCATGTCTTGTTATATATAGAATAAATTTATTTGTAATCTCTTAAAAAGGCTCATGATATTTTATTGCTGATTGGTTCTTGGCAGACCAATTAACAAATTTTACATTGTTATCAAAGCCGCATCAAAACGAATTCAAGAAATATAATTACCTAGTTGTATAAACAAAACTCAACTTATTTTGTATAACATTAATTCAATTTCTTAATAAATTCCTGTAATATTATTATTTTAAATTAGCTTAGTTTGTCATCACTCTGAATCTCTAATATTAATTACCCTATTTATTTATAATATTTCTTTGATTTAATTTTACTTCTTTGTAATGTTGCCAGAAAGAATTACAAATATTACAGTTCAAACCATTAGTAATCGATATCAAATCCCACCTGTACTGTTCTGCAATTGTTAGAATTCATTAAATCACTAATTTCTCATATAAACCCTTTTTTATTTTGAGTCTCTTTGTGAACCATGATCTCCAGCTTAAATGGAATAAAACTAAGGACTGCTCGTGTCATCACATATGTTATCCATTAGTGAGAGAAGCAATAGTTCAGGCAAATAGGTTAGGATTCACAATTCCCCTGACATCTGTATTTTGTGTATAGTTGGATTCGAGGTACTTTTGCTTGGATTATTGGTCTTGTTGAATGAATACACGATTTTGACCAGCACAACACTAAAACCACTTTTAAATCCAGCTTGTTCTCTTGGTTGGTGGAAATCCAATGTTCTCTGTAGATGAGTTGCAATTATATTGGTAAAAATTTTGTATAAAACTGATAAAAGGCTGATAGGTCTGTAATTTCTAATATCTTCTTTATCACCTTTTTTTAAATATTAATATTAATATTGCATTCTTCCAATCATCTGGTACATCTTTATCATTTAGACATTTGGCATATAACTTTTCAAAATTATTTTTGTTTCTTCACCTACTTCTTTTAATATATCAATTATAATTCCATCTTTACCTGGAGCCTTTCCTTTCTTCATACATTTAATTGTATGTCTCACTTCTTCATTTAAAATTCTGGGCAATTCGGAAGATGTAATAGATATAGGAGGTACTTGTTCTTTATTACTATATAATTCTTGATAAAAGTCTTCTACCCATTTCATGATGCCATCCCTCTTTTTAAGTAATAATTCCATCTTTTTTTCTTATTGTTGTTTTACACTCTTAAGACTTTTATTCTCTTCTACAGCTTTCCTTGCTAGTTCACAGTTATACTTTCTTATATCATATTCAACTCTTTTCCACACCATTTTACAAAATTCAAGATTTTCAATCCTTTATAATGCATCATTTTTATATAACTTCATATTCCTTCTTTTCTTCAAAAATTCTCTTGTCTCAATAGAAATTTTATTGGTCACTTTCTGCTTTTTTTTACCAGCTATCTTTGTTGCCGTTTTTAGAAGTGTATGGTTCTTTATATAGAAAGAACCACAAACAAAACTGAATGTATATTAAAAGTTAATATTTTCTACTGAACAAAAATATAATAATATTCTAATAGTTTTTAATTTATTCTATATTGTTCTGTGATTTCACGTGTTTTACATCTATCTACAGTTATTAATTATTTACAAGTTTCTACTGTTTGCAATGACCACATAATAACATTTTTACTCAGTTGATGGCAAACTTAAGTGGATATATATTTTAATGTTTACATAAATGTTCCTGGCATCTATTAAATATTACACATATGCACACACATATGATATTACACATGGAAAAAGAGAAATGATGTTGAGCTATTCCATGTGTTTATGTTTAATTAAAAAAAAAACATGTTAATCTTTATTGAGATGAAAGTTTATATCTGAGTTAGGGATAATCTCTAATTTAATAAATGATTAGCAATAATCACTGCTGTAATTATTTGAAATAATTGAAGTCAAAATCATAAAATGTAGAAAGCTTGACAAATATAAATCAAACTGTAATATATAACCATTAGAACCAGCCTTCACTTAGACAATAACAATATGGATAACATTCAATAATTTCAAACTAGTGTCAAGGCAACCTCCTTTATATATATGTAATAATATTATAAATCGATGTGTGTATTTTTTTGAAGCAATATATTAGTAAATACAGTAATCAAAAATTTTTGAAAAGTACAAAAAATATAATTGTTACTTAGGAGTGCTTTCAACTATCCTCGTAGTCTTTGTCAAATAATACTTTGAAAGGTTAACCTTCCTATAATTCCATGATCTTAATGTTTGCTGCCTGCCTATTGATTAAGTCTTGGTTGTATTTATATATTAGCATAGCTTCCTTTATTTTCCATTTATTATTTCTTTCAGCTTGCAATATTTTTACATTATTATAATTACAATTAAAACCATATATACATGATTTATTATGGTCGTAAAAAACATAAGCTGATACATTATTATTACCTTTGCAAGTTAGTTTCATATTTTGAACCTTCTTTAATAACAAGCAAGTGCTCTTTAGTTCTTTTCTCCAATGTACATCTCAATTATCTGCTACCACAACTACATATCCATTTATAAATGATGCAATTTGTATTTATAAATGAGGTTTTATCTTTAGAGTTATTTATTAATTTATTTAATGCAGGAGGTGCATAAAATGCAATGTCACATATTCCTTTATAAATTTTCCTTATGAAATTTTCTTGTTGATTTGAAATATATGGTAATGATATCCAAATTTTTTTATTAGTAAAAGAATCAATCTTATTATTAATATTTTTTTAATTTTTATACTTATATTTTATATTAAAATTTTTAATAGTATAATAAATATGATTGTAATTATAGCCAAGATATAACAATTCATTAGAATTGTTAAATCATGGAATTAAGATCACAGAATTATGGGAAGGTTAACCATTCAAAGTATTAGTTGACAAAAACTATGAGGATAGTCGAAAGTGCTCCTAAGCTCCTAAGTAACGATTATATTTTTTGTACTTTTCAAAAATTTTTGATTATTGTATTTACTAATATTTAATTATGAGTGTTGTATTCGTTGTGAGAAATAAACAGCGAGTTTACTAGAGACAATTTACTCCAGAAGTTTTCAATTTATTTTAGTTGAAAGTAAAAATAATTATAATGGAAAATAATTATAATTAAAAACAAGTTGTGGGATTATTTTTATCAGAGATAAAAATAACTAATTAAAGTAAAAACAATAAAACGGATTTGGAAAACATGCGATTAAGTTTTCGGAATGTAGCAGATAAGACTTAACAAAAGAACTGAGAGGGATATATAAACTGCTAGAGTAAAACATTGCACACTTGTTACAGTCTTGTTAACATAAGTGGATACGTAAAGCTATTAAGAGCTATTTGCGGCATAACAGTTTTAAGAGTTGTTCAGCCGAGTTCGATCGGATTGTAAGTGTTTTTCTACACCTCTGTAAAAGCTTAGGGGCGAAGACATTACAAGATTGGTGCAGTCGACAGGATTTGAACCTAGTAAAACTCGAAGAAATAAGCCAGGTGAGAAAGTCAATCGATACATACGGAAACAAGTAAAATGTCGTTAGGATAAAGTAGTATTCCTGAATTTAGCATTGAAAATACAGAGGAATGGCCTCTCTATATAATTCAATTGGAAATTTTTTTCAAGTTAAATGGGATAAAAAAATAATGAAAAAAAAGTGGCCGCACTTTTATGTTTAGGAGGACACAATGTCATAGAAATTATTAATAAATTATGGGACGGACCGATAACTGATGGAGTACAGTTTGAAGAGATAGTTAAAAAATTAACGGATTATTTTAGCCCAAAGCCATCTAGACACATAGCTAGATTAACTCTGAGAAATAGAAAGCAAGCCAGGGAGGAAAAAATTAAAGACTATGATATAGCATTAAAACAGCTGGCAAAAAACTGTGATTATGGCAAATTTTTAGAACAAGCTTTGCTGGATCAATTATTGTGGGGAATGTATGACGAAAGATTGCGACAGACATTGTTAATTGTTAACGGAAAGCGACTTATCATACGAAGTGGCTATTAAAAAAGGAATAGCATATGAAGCAGTAATTGAGCAAGCCATAGCTTTTAGAAACAACTCAGAAGAGACCAGAAAGATGGCAGTTTACAAAACAGATCAAAGCCAGCAGCCAAGAATGAAAATATTTATAGAGAAAAAATGTTAACTGTGAAATGTTTCTGCTGTGGTAAAACTGGCCATGTATTTAAAAATTGTAAGTGGAGAAAAGAAAACTGTTTTAACTGCAGATTTAAAGGACATTTAGCAACTGTATGCAAAAAACCACGACAAACAAAATGTAATCCAAGCACAGATGATACAACGTATACCATTGGCTATGTATCAACTAAGGGACAAAGCATGGCCGTGAGAGATAGGACTTTTTCGCAAAGACAAAGACAGATCACTAAACTACAAGAATTGGAGTCACGTAACCAAAAATTAGCTGCCACGCTTGAGAGAAAGATGCAATTGGAACTACAATGCAACTTGCAATTTAAAGAACTATCAAAAGAAGTGCACAAATTAAAACTGGATGTTTATGAATTAAATAAATTAAAAGAAGAACTTGAACAACAAAATTCACAATTTAGTAAAAAATTACAAAGCAAATTTTCAGAATGTCAGATTTTGGAAAGATCGAATGAAGATTTAAAAAGCCAACTCGCAATGTCACAATTATCCGAACAGGTAGAGAGTTGCCAACAGTATGAAATGGAACTACAGGAAAAGATGGCCGAAAGTGAAAATGAAATTGACATGTTCGAAGATTTTTTAGAATGGAAATCTTTAGACAGTGAGCGGCCAGAGTCAAAAACCGCAGAACAGAAAAAACCCAGAGTCTCTCTAAGCGAGAGACAAAAGCACTCAAGGCGATGAGAAAAAAGAAGAGTTCACACAATTTTCAAGGTTATATCGATTAATAGGAAAAATCAAGTTTTCTCCAAGCTGAAAAAGGAAACCGTGCATATTGGATGATTATGTGTAACATAAATAAACTCTAACTTCTGGAGTGAGGGGAGGAAGTATTGTATTTGTTGTGAGAAATAAACTGCGAGTTTACTAGAGACAATTTATATATATATAAATTATTGTGAAATTTAAATTAGCTCAGTGTATATATAAACAATGGGAATAAATCAGGGTCCCCAGGCTATATCTTAAAAGTACTCTAAATATTAAAAAAAGGATCAAGAATAGAGAAAATCCACCTATTCTTGGTAATTCTGATGTTTAGAAGCATACTTTGTCAACATTGTTGGTAATTCAGAGTAAAATTTATTTATCAACCAGATGGGATATGGCACTTAAAGAGTTATTAAATTCATAATTAATTGTACAAGGCCTGAGACAACATATCACATTCAAAACCTTGATTGTAATAATTAAACAAGATTTAATATGTAAACTTTAAATCAAACATAGCTCAGTGTGTATAATAGGTGTATTCATTCTATTCTTGACTCTTTGTTCAACATTTAGAGTACTTTTAAGTCAAAGCCTGGGGGAGGGTGATTTATTCCCTTTGTCGATATATTATTGTGAAATGTAATTTTTGAAATTATAAAATTAACTTTTGCTATTTGCAAAACAAAAATAAAAAATCTTATATTATTTAATTCTATTAGCTATGGAGATTTTCTTGCTAAGCACCAGTTACTGCAACACATGTTCAACTCTGTGTTTAAAGTCCATTACATTATATCTATAAGATAAATTATTAATTTATAGATTCTTGAATCATAGGGAAAAATATACCTTTAAAAACAAATGCCTTCAAGATGCATTTGTGCTAAACCAGTATTCATCAATTGGCCCAGTTCATCATCTCTCACATATCTTTATCATATACATAGTATTTTGTTACATTTTGATCTACAAATGTCAAACTTACTCCACCCACAACTCCACTCCAGATAAATACTGTAATGATTATCACTAATCATTTATTAATCTAGAGATTATATAAATCCCAGATACAAACTTTAAATCACAGTTAAAGATTAATCTATTTGTTTTCTGATTAAACACACACACAAGGAGTAAATCAATGTCTTTCCCTTTTTCTTTGGGTAATATCTTTAAGAGATGTTCTTAATACCCTTCACATCACCACCCATTTTTGAAACACATGAATAAAGGCACAGTTAAAGATTAATCTATTTGTTTTTTGATTAAACACACACACAAGGAGTAATTCAACTTCTTTCCCTTTTTCCATGGGTAATATCTTTTAGAGATGTTCTTAATAACCTCTGCACCGCTTCACATTTTTGAAACACATGAATAGAGACACTATAAAAGGCAAATGACCCTCAAGATACATTAATATTATTGTTTACATAGTCTCTTAGTTTCTACTTCTAGCTTCAGTGAGAAATTTCTTATTAACTTTGATTTGTAATAAAATAATTCTAAATATACTGTCTATTTTGGTAAGTAAATTGTTGGTTTCATCATTATAACATATTGTCTGACTTCAATTGGAATAATTCTAGTGTATGATTATAAAACAAAATTATTATTAGATCATGTAGTTTCTAAGCTTTGATTTTTTAAATATAATGAGGAATTCTTAAATCAATTTGCTTAACTGATGAATGAATTTAAGTAATTACTATTTTTTCTTACTAAGATATATGGCTAAAATTTAACACTTTCCCAAACAATCATATCTTATATATAAGTATGATCATTTGAAAAAGGTAAGCTTTAAAATACCACACTAATAAACGTTAAACCAACAAACAACACATAATTAACACAGTTTACATTTAACATATACTATTACAATCAATTGTTTTCATTTTACTTCAGTGCGATTTATTGTAAACTTAAGTATTTAATGGATAGTAAATAGAAATGTGATTATATTCGCAATCAATATTATCTGTGTCTATCCTAGACTAATATCTACCCTAGTGACCTTATTCTTTGAGGAACATGGATGTAATGGATGTGAATATAATACAATTACCGATTACCACCTCCGTCCTAGTCATTATTTAAATTTACAAAATATGGTATATAAAACGGGAGAAAAAATGCTACTAGTCAAATGTTGGTGGCCTAGTGATTAGCATAGCTGCCTTCCAAGCAGCTGGCCAGGGTTCGCTTCCCGGTCAACTCATTTGACATATAAAAAAAATGCTACTAATATAAATAAAGATATAACTTTTTTTATTTCTCTAAAACAATTCACAATATTTTTAATGCTTTCTTTTAATTTTCCATCTCCCCAAGAGTACTATGAGAAAAATTTCCCTAGCTGGGGTCACATTTGTTTTGGACTACCTTCTACCCAACACACACTCTTTCAATAAATCCATTTATTTGACGAGTGAAAATAATTTTTAACCAAATTATAAATATCTCAAATAAAAATATTATATTAGAAAAATGTATTTGAAATAAATGAGAAAGATAAAAATTAATGAACCAAAAAATAAATAAATTTGAATCAATAAATTAAATGCAGTGTAAGACAGAAAACCATTTCAATAAATTATTTAAATAAACTTGAGTTTAGTCTGAAAAAACAAATAAATCATAATATATACATGAGGAATTTTTAAAATAAAAAGCAGAATCTAAAGAAATAACTTAATATATTGTGATGTATAATAAAAACTAGACTTAATAACAGTAGTTTACTCTCCATACCGTAGTGCCACCCAGTGCAAGCGTTAGTAATTAATGAATGAGTAGGCACTAGATAGGAATTTTATGCACAAACCTTCTCTCATCCATTGATTACTAAGGCATGCACTAGGTGGCACTACTGTATGGAGAGTTGGCTACTGTATATATTTAATATATGATAATATATATATATGATAATAGTAAGGAAAAAGTTTATTCTTGAAGTCTCGAACGGGATCTTTAGCAACAAGAGAATATACATGTAAGTGGAAAAATATGGGTGATTTAATCTGTAAATTATGTAAGGAATGACTAGAAAATATTAGGCATCTGTAAATTGAATGTAAATACTTGAAAACAGAAAGGGCACATATAATGAAGTTATGGAAGAATAAATATGAAGAAAGTGATTATACAGAAAATGGATTATTGGTTTTTATGCTGGGTTTGGGAAAAGATAAGGGGGATAAAGGCCATAGAGCTGACAAAGATTATGTTGTGGAAATGGGATGGAGCAGAATATGGGAAATCTTAGACTGGGAAATGGAAAATAAAGTGGCTGACAGGTTTCTCTGGGCATAATTGTTGAGATATTCTTGACTCCGTTTAAAGAGAAGCTACAATACATCACATCACATTTCTGCTATTAACACTTGTGTAAGCCTAGGAAATGGAAACGATGTAATGTTAAGTAGTTTAAAACTTAAACTGTAAGTTTAAAAAAAAATACAAAATAAATAAAAGAATAAGTTAAAACATTTTAGTGGTCATAACATTTAAATATTAAATAAAATAAGCAACAGATTCTATCAGTTAATTACAAACTATGCTATGTTTAGTGAACATCCTAAAAGTAAAGAAATGGCTGTAATAAATATCAAGTTAAAGTTTCATTATAAAATTAAATCCTGAGAAAATGTTTAAAACAAGTAAAAGGTGGAGATATATGTAAATATCATGGCTAGAGAAAATAATTTTATCTGACAAAATTAAATGTCAGAGAAAGTTTGAAAAATCACTAGATAATAACTATGTCGTCGTCGAAGAAAGTAATCTAAGCAGATGGAAGATAACTGGGTAGCGGGGTATTAAACTTTAACTATGCAAATAAGGTATCAAATAATGTAGCATTATGAAGAAAGTTATTTCAAGACAAATGTAAGCAGGCTTATTAATAAAGAAAACTGTGATCTTTCTAATAAAGTTTTCAAAATGCTTGATGAGAATTAATTTTGTTTACATTCAACAGAAATTCAGAAAAATTACGGAAAAGCAAAGAAAAAGAAGGTAAACAGTGATTACGAAAAGTAAAATGTCTAAAATAATAAAACTACAGGTAATTAAAAATGAAAATTGGTAATGAAATAGCTATATACTTCGTATAAAAAAAAAAATTATTGCAGCGATAAAAAATTGACATATTAAAAACGATTACTAATATAGTTAAATAACTTTAAAAATTAAACTTTAATAATAATTTATAATATCAAATGGTATAAAGTTTAATGCATTAATATTTAAATATGTCGTATAATCAATTATAAAATCGTCATCATCATCATCAATAGTATTCTGTCAAATGGACAGGTCCAGAAAATAGTCACATCTTCAATTCATCTATTCTCTTCTCTTCGTTGCCCAAGCTCTTCAATTCCATATAAATCTTCTCATTTCTTATATCATTCAACAATATCAATCTTTTCCGTTCTTTCTTTTTACTTCCACTCACCATTTCCTCCAAAACATCTTTCATTAAACTATAATTTCTTCTTAATATATGTCCAATCCATTCTCTATCCGATTTCCTCAACCAATTTTCTTTTTTTATTTACATTTTTCAAAATTTCATCTGTTATTTTATTCATCCGTCTAATTTTTCTATTCCTCTCCATGCCCACATTTCAAAAGCTCCCAATATGTTCCTAAATGATTAGGTTAAAAAGCAGAAAATTTTAATACCCCATATATGAATTTGAGAAAGGAAGTGATATAAAAGATTGGGCATAGCAAATAAAGATTCTCCTGACACCAATACTGGACACCACACACGTTCATTATCACACCTGCTAATTCAGAAGTTAATTATTGTATAATGTGCAATATATTTTTGACAAGGAGTTTTTTATTAGAAATGCTTTAATACTTTAATTTATAAATACATATTAAATAACAAAGCATTTTTTTACATATGCAATTTAGAAGAAAGCAAGCTACCTTTCACACATATGCTATGAATAAACAACACACACATCAATAAATATTTTAAAAAGATGGATGCCCCTTCTATTTAGAACTGACTTTTAAATAAACCATTATTCATAGACAGTGCTGAAAATGGAGTTAGATTTTATTAAGCGGTTGATTTAAAGGTTTGGCTGTTTAATAAAATCACATTCCATTTTCAACACAATGAATATTGGTTTATTTAAAAGTAAACTTAAATATGAGTCACTGCTCATATTTTTAAAACATTTATTGACGGGGAGTGCTGACTATTCATGGATAATGTGTGAAAGGTAATTTGCTTTCATCTAAATTACATATACATATAAATGTATGACCAATATGTTATCTTTTCTACAAATACAAGCAAAATATTTCATTTGGAGATGGTGCAAGGATGCTTCTTTTCATCCTTCTCCTCATGTGTGGTTTTACATTCATTTTGATGTAAGAAGCCAGAACCAAAATATATTCATTTTTGGGTTCAAAAAAATCTGACATCAATATTCACCAACTGTTGGGTATTTCTTCCTACAATAGATGATTGCTAGGTTCTTTATTCCCTGACAGAAGATTGTTTTGTGATTTGGGAATTCCAGAAATAGTATTTTTTCTCTACACTTTTGCATAATATTTTTATAATAATTATTTAAAAACAAAAGTATATTTGATTACATTTTGATTTCATTTGCATATGTTTTATTTTTTAAAAATAGAAGTTAACAAATTTAATCACAATAGCTAACTACAGGAGAAATATTGATAACACTTTCTTTAACATGGTAATCTGCAATGTTTGTGACATTTTAAAAGTTATAAATGCAATTTTAAATATCAGAACAAAATTTGATAGGTTTATGATGCCATTAATTTTCTTCTTTCAGCAGCTTTACTAGCATTCATTTACATTGATCTATCAGAAACATTTATTGTTCTCATTAAATATTTTTCCTTTTATTACTATTTTTTCTATATTTCCAGTATTTGAATATGATTTTTAAAGAATATTTTTCATTCGTAATTTCATATTTCTAATAATGTTCAACCCTAACACAGAATGAAGTTTAATATTAAAATTAGATGTTGAATGGTTATAAAATTGCAGTCAGGAAATACAATGGAAATGTTTTCAGTAGTAAAACAGTTTAAATTCTATATTCAAAAGTAAAATGAAGTAAATGGATGATAGGATACAAATTCATCAACAAAGCAAACTTCTTTTGTTCAATATTATAGTAAGAGCTATGTTGAATTATAAAATAAATCATTTTTTAATATCTACATTAATTAAAATTTTAATTCATATTAATTTTAACATTAATACTTATAAGAGGAAAAAAAGATTTAAATTAAAAACACTTCCTTAGTAATGTGGAATTAATAAAAAAATTTCATAGTACAATATTATCTGTGACAGTTTCTTTCTTATTAATTTTTCTCTGTGTGGTGGTATTTTTCATTTCAAACTTTTAAAAAAAAATGAATTAATAGCTCAGGAAACCTATATAAAAACAATTTCATGAACTTAAATTGAGTACTGACTTGCAATTCACAATAGATAAATACTGTTAGCATCTATTCCAGTCTGATAAATATTCCAATTTTTCCACTTCAATTATCTTCATTGTTTATATTTTAATATTTTTCTCCTTTCAAACCTCTATGCCACCTATTATAAGATTTAATAACTAATAGATATCAGGTAATAGTAATTAATAAATCCATATCTAGCACTGTTCTATCCAATATCTTCCAGATTGTCATCTGGCATCTATTATTTATTAAACCTTAATTTAGCTGGAATAGAAGAGTGAAGGAAAAAAATGTGTCACTGAAACAGCAATGAGTAAGCTGGAAGTCATGTGATAGAACAAAGTAATATTTTATTGGTTCTATATCTTGCATATTAGAAAGTGGAAACAACTCATAAAACGCAAAGCATACTATTTCTTGAATTTCTTTGGTTTTATCCATCTTAAGACTTATCATAGAGCACTTGCCCCAAGTTGATATTTCAGGGTAAAAATCATTTGTAAATAAAATATAAAAGAATAAACCCATTGACCTTTTTCATTACTGTTTCTCTTTATTTTATTCAAATTCATCAACCTTACAGTTTCAACTGACTAGCAACTTTTTTCAGAGCTTTAAGATAAATATAAATACACAAATACCCAAATATTTTATTATATAAACAAACAACATAACTTTATATCTCCTTATAAAGTGACTCCTTTTTTATATCCTATTACATATGTACATATATAAAAAGGCACATAGCTTTATTGGTCAGGAGTTTTTGAATGCCAGAATCAATCCTGAGACTTCCCACTGCCAAGCTGGATGATCTACAAACGATACAAAGCACACCCACCCACCCACACATATATGTAAATATATCAATTACATATATTCATCAAATATACTATATGTACATATATTACTATATGTACATACATGTGCTACATGGCTTCCTTTAAAAAAGTGTAGGTTTCAAATATATTTATAATGTGAGAGGTTGATCTGACTTCTGGGCAGATGTAAGATGTTCTGTTAAAAACAAAAACTTGCAAATATGTATTATCGAAACTGAATATGTCAAACATTGGTGGCTTAGTGGTTAGCATAACTGTATTCAAAGCAGCTGTCCCGGGTTCGCTTCCCGGTCAATTATTTCACACATGAAAAAAAGAAGTTGATGAATTTGAATAAAACAAGCATTGTAACAGTAATAGGAAAGGTGGATTTGTTTAATTTTTTTTTATCAATGTGTGTAGAAGGATCTAAGTTGATAATACTTCGTAAATTAAACATAATACAGATGTTGTTTATATTGATTAAAATATCAATGATAGAAATAAATTGCTAATATAAATGAGTTTTAAAAATACAAAGTTCAAAATAAATTTCTTGTTTGCATTTTCTAACATTGGTGTAATTTTTTGAAGTTTTTATTTATTTATGTCACCATCATTAAATTGCGTTAGTAATATCATATAATTAATATAATTGGAAAAAAAATACAAGCATTACAAAAATAATTATTAAAATAATCTTACACTGACATAATATATTTATAACAGTAGTGCCACCCTGTGCCAACCAGAGTAATCAATGGATGCCAGAAGGCTTGTGCATAAAATCCCTATCTAGTGTCTACTCATCCAATATCCCCAGACTAGTTTCTGGCTTGTAGCCATCAGCGAGGAGCCTTGGATCTGAGAGCACTGCACCTAGATCTTAGGATCTAATGCAACCCTCCAACAGCCACCTTTTAACTCTACTTAACTACAAAACTATGAGAATGAAATAGAAAATATGATATTTCCAATGTAAGATCAATATCTTACATAGTCACTGACGAAGACTACAAGCTAGAAACTAGTCTGGGGATAATGGATGAGTAGGCTCTAGATAGGGATTTTATGCACAAGCCCCCTGGCATACATTGATTACTCTGGTTGGCATAGAGTGGCACTACTGTATGGAGAGAGTTTTGCCTTGTTTAATAACAATTATGTGCTAGTATAAGAGACAGTGATCATGTGATATTTATAACAGCTGTAATGAAAACAATCATACAAAAAAAATGCAATTATTCAAGCTAAAATAAACAATAATCCACAATTAATACATATGCATTGAACTATTTCCACTAGGTAGTTAAAATGGTAAATGCTTTTAGAAAAATTCAAACTTTATATTTTTCCAGATACATCAAACTGTTTGGTAAAACCACAGAGGCTAGTATAGAACACAATATTTTTGAGTAGTGTTATTTTCCTTCCTTTCTTCAAGTGTTTCTGGTATGACCAATAACAGTACTAGCATGGTAATGAATCGGTGACTTTTAGATTTATGAATAATGAGTTTAAAATGATCTTCTAACCAAATAGACTAAACACGTGAATAAAAACACATTTGTTATTGTGGTAAGACTACTCACTTCATTGCTATTTTATCATCTTTTACCAATTTTTCTGACCATTATGAACTTTTCTAATTATTTAGATCAACTTAAGATATGACCATACAGGAGAACTTCAACTTGATCATATATGCTTCAAGCAAAAACTACCATCTAATCTGAACAATTACCCCCTACTTCATTTATTATAAATGGAATTCTTTAAAATCTTTTTTACTATCATAGTTCAAAAGCATCAACATTTTCCCTATCTTTTTACAGTATCCAACTTCCACATCAAAAGCATATTATAGATAACACCATGGATTACACAATTCTGTTATTCATTTTTAAAAAGGTAACATGCATTGAAAAATCCTCCTGGGTTTTCATTAGAACACTAACCATGATATTGTGGAGTAAATATCTTGACTAATCGATCTTTGATGATGATGAATGATCCAAGTTGGCAAAAAAATTGCCAATTTCTTTTATACTTTCATTATCAATTTTGAAGCCTATGGCTGATCCTGTCAATACAATGTTTATCTTAACAATTCAAATGGTATTATTCTTAGCTCTTCTTTAGGTGTTGCTTGTTGCTGGTCAAATCAATGGCGATATTAGTAGGAGTCGAACTTACACCTTTAGATTCTTAAATATCAAATTTTAAGGCAAGGGACAAGTGCACATTGCCTTCCTTAAAAGCCTTGCCTTAAAATTCGATATTCAGGAGCCTAAAGGTATAAGTTCAACATTATGCTAGTATTGTCACTGGTCAGACCAGCAACATCTGAAGACGAGTGGAGAATAATACCACTCGAAACATTGTGTAATCTAATGTTTATCTTCTTTTTCAGTTGATCTCACGTTTTCATTTTTTTTTTCCATATGTCATAGCATCGGCCTGGAGGCGAACCCGCAACAACCGTCTGCAACCAACTGCTTGCTTGCAAGGCTGCTGCGCTGACCTCTCGGCTAACAACTCTTGACACCTTTTCAATTTATTATTTAACTTTTATTTTAAAACTAGTTTTGTTGGCGGACAACTTTGCAATTCTAGCTACACAAAAAACCGATAACAATTTAATTATAGTAATTATAATAATAATCTCTATAATTCCAATGATTTCCCCTAATTCTAATTATTAAAATGATAAATGTTAAAATCCAATTATCCATCAAAATTAAAAAAAAAAAGAAGATTAATGAGAAACAAAAAAAGTCATTAATATCATATAAATTAAATTTAGATGCATTATAAATTTTTATTGTGGACAATAAGAATAAATTAGAAAGACAATCATGAATATTTGTAAATTAATGTAATATCTTTTTATTAATAATCCGAAACGATTAATTCTCGCCAGAGGAAATATTTTTTTTATAAAAATTATAATAAAAACATCATTTTAAATGTTAAAACATTTTTATTAATGATGCAGTAAATTTTTTTTTTTTCTTTCAAAATATTACATTTAAAATAATGCAATCAATCGAATTTGATGATCTTATTAATATAAGCCCACAGACAGTACAATAGATTATTTCTTCAATTGAGACAATTGTCTGTTATCATGTACGTGAGTTCACGTATATATATAATTTCGCAATAAATGACATCCAGTTTCATCATCGCTTGATTCATAATACTGTATTCCGCTTAAGTGTGTACGCATATATATAAACAAATTAAGCAATAAATAATATATATAGGTTCATCCACAGTACATCGTACAGACATTTCGATTGGATTGTACTGGATTCCAGTTAATGGCAGGTGCACAGCCTAAATGTTGGTATGATAGTACTATGAATCATACATGGATGATCACACAAAATATCTCATATCCATGGTCTATGAAAATCATTTTGACATACTAATATAATTCATATGTAAATGTTTAATAGGTAAGATGTTCTGAGTGACCCACTGTCATTAAAGTATCCAAATGGCAAATTAGAATGAGAATTACATTCAATTGATTCAACAGATTTTTTTAAAAGTCAATTGAACCTACTATTTTACCATGGTGCTAAATCACACAGGATAATATACATCCTATATATGTCCCTAAACCTACACATGGAACAAGTACAAATATATTACTAATGTGATTCATAAGTAGATAATTTAAACAAATTTGTAAATAATTCCCATCATTTTGTTATATCAATGCTAATCTATTTTTATCTCATAAAGAAAGTTTATTCTGTGAATGGGTTTATATTTTTAACGTTACATATTTGATAAGATGCAAAATGATTTATGTGCTGACTAAAATCATTAAACATGCTCACATATGCGCATATTAATACAAAATTAAATTTGACAAAAAACAAAAACAAATTAATTGAAAGATACATCGTGCTCAAGGAAGGACAAATTGTTTTCAACAAGAGTCTTCAACACCCTAGTAACCATAAAAAAAAAAAACGGCATGAAAGGAAAAAGTATCTTAAACTTGCAGTGACAAAAATTAATTCTGCAAAATTAAGAATATAACACCAATAAAAAATATTAAAATGCATTGATCCTAAAATTTAAAATAAGACGAAGGAAATATATAAAAGTAACTGCCTGCGTTGCTAATCAATCCAGATCAAATAAAACATTTATTATTCAACAAAAAAAGGCTAATACCCTTTTACTAACCGATAAATGGATGGTTAGTTAGATTTGACATTTAGGCAAATAAAAAAACTTATACATTAATTAAAAATTTTCAGTAGTTTGAAAAAAAAACGTTCTAAGTTCAATCAGGATTTGAATTTCAGCTTGCAACCAGATGTAATCCTCTGATAAACATTGTATAGAAAAAATAAAATTATGTTGAAAGAAGTTAACAAAAAAATTCGCTCTGAAGCATCTTTTAAATAAATACACCTATAAAATATTGTTTTATCTCAAGTGAAAAATAATATTTTAAATAATCAGTGACCTTCTTATTTGTTTAAAAAAAATATAATTTATTATTTCTCATTTATTTTGGTATTATTCAATTAAAAATTCTTGAAGATTTCATTCAACTTTTTTAAAAAATGATCACAATAATATTAGATAGAGCTTTTCAAATACTAATAGCTACGATGAATATTGATTAAACAGAGGAACGAAGGCTGCCATAACTGAAATTCTTTTTTTAATACCTTTGTAAAATTTAATTTCTTAAATTCAGTTAGATGTTTCATGATGTTCAATGCTAGAAATAAAGAAACAAAAACAAAATGAATCCAAACTGATAGTTTTGAACGGAATAAACAAGATAAACAAAGCAAAGCAAATGCTAAACAGAGTTTTGCTTTGCTTTGTTTATAAACAATTATGTGCTAGTATTAGAGATGTGATCATGTGATGCTTGCTGGTTTAAGTTAACAAGATTTCAGAATATAAACAAAAAGGGTATCTAATGATTTTATTACAACAAATAAAAGGAACATTTTTTTTATAAAAAAGGCTCTTATCAAGAACTAAATTTTGGGCATTGGTACCGAAATTCATCAATTTTATAATCAAATTAAATCATGACGCTTTGTCCACCAATTGGTTTCTTGTATATAAAAGGGGTTTCAAAAACTTGACCCTATATGCCAATTGTGTGGGCAAGAAGATGAAACAACTGAACATCTAATTGCAGCATGTATGTGATTTGACAAAGTCAGGAAATTCATCCAAGACTGCTCCCAAATGGGAGTAAATTGTATCATCTCAATACGAGACTGTAAAAAATTACAAAATTTTTGGACTGATCACAATTGCAATCTTCTCCATATTCTCATTATGGAAAACCAGATGTAAGATAGTTATTGGAAAAGCAGAATCAGGAGTTCAATTGTTTTGTAACAGCTTGCAGAAAATCACGAAAAGGAATAAATGTTGATCGAAAACACATGGCCATACTTGAACACTGCACTCTTGGACTAATATGCTCTAACCTTCATTGATTGTGTCATTGACAATTACAACTCTCAATAGAATGAGAGGTACTAGACCTTATTTAATGATTGATTATATGTAAAAGTTTTCATTATAAATAAATATATATTTTTAAAAGTAGCAATCCCTAGAAAAGTTTAAAAAACTGTAGCTACCTTGTATACATCGCAGAACTATGATGTATCTAAAATACATCATGATATAGTTGCCACAATAATATAGTTTCATTTAAAAGAGACCAAGTAAAGCCATTGCAGAGTAAAAAAAAATAATGATCAGGGTCCAATCCTCATAATTCTAACATAATTACTTTCACATCACAACATTCATAAAATAAATCACTGACTTTTAAATGACTTGGCCATAAAGTTTCTTTGTAAGAGACATTTATGAATGAAATCTTGGTAGGTAAGGCAGTGTTCAGATGTGTTGGGATCTATAAAAGTATCATCACTTTCAACCACTATCAGATCTAATTGCAGGATGAAGATCTCTCCATATTCAATCCAACTTTTTCAATTTTTAGCCTCTCTTCTCTACATCACCCCCATACGCTTCCTTATTTTATCTATTGATCTCACATGTGGTATCTTTCTGGGTCTTTTACAATATTTTGGAATCCAATAAGAAGAATATAAATAAGTTCAAATTGTTGATGCCTGATAGCCCAATTGTAGAACATCTTGCTTTTTCATCATTAGCAAATGCAGTCATCATTCCTGAGAATCAATTTTGAATCATAAAACATTTCAGTTAATTTTGGACACTAATGTTTCAGCTAATTAAACAAACAGGTATTTGACAGTAAAAAATGAAGTCAAACTCTATTTAATGTTCTTAAATCATAACATAGTAAACAAGTTATCATATGTAAATCACATAACAGCTGTCAATGTTTGAAATAAACCAATAGAGTAACACCAATCAATATTTGAGTGTTGTGTTGATGACAGATTGATAATATTCTATTGTTTTACTTTAAGCAATGGCTGGGATCATGTGATTCAGTGTTAATATTTTCTCCAAGTGAGAAACATTGTTGTAATCGCATGTAGTTTTATTACATTTAAGTGATGCAGTATTGTTGGTTTATTAAATGTTAATAAAAAGACACAAATTAATATAGGATATAATAATTCATATAGTATATTCCTCTTTTTCAAATGTTGCTGGTCTTGTCAAATGGCAGTCTGGTAAGAGGACTGAATCATTAAACTTTAGATTTGTAAAATACTAAAAATAGATTTGATGCTCTAATCTATTAAACTGTTCTCTCATATATTAAATATTTTCTTAGAATATATCTTCAAAAATAAAAGGGAAAGGTATTTCCACTTCTTTTTTATGCAGTATTAAAATGAAGAGCTAATATGACAGGTATTTGTATTATTTAGTCAAACCTTGTATCTGCTATACTTTTTTGGTTAACTTTTATGTGAATCATAAGTTATAAGAAATGCTAAATATCCAATATCACTCAGTGTTTCTGTATACACATAGTTTAAATATCCTGTTTGCTATCACAAATATTTTGTTATTTATTAATAAAAAAAAGATTCTTCATTAAGAGTTTTAACAGGTAGATGATGAAGACTACATACTTTTCTTTCACATTTGTTTTATTTTCAAATTAAAAGTAGCTAGATACTTAGGGTTTTCCTGAAGATGTGTGATGATGGTGTTCTAGTTGTATTTTTATAATGGATTACTTCCATCATCTAATATGCATATTGAATGTCTTTAAAAAAATTTAACTTTATTTAAATATTCCAAATACATTCAACTGTTATTAATAGCACATCAAATAGGTTAGTATATGCACAGCATTTTGAGAGGTATTTTCACCCCTCTTCTTCAGGTGTTACTGGCCTGACCAGTGACTACTAGCATGGGATTTAAACCTGGACCTATAGATTCTTGATTTTTAACATAATGCTCTAACCAACTGAGCCATCCTGCCAAAGGCAAGACTGTAAAAATTTCATATACTTATCTATGAGGTTCCTCCTGATTTCTCCACTTTTTCCTAAGAGCAAAATTGATTAGTAGAGAAATCAGGAGGAACCTCATAAATAAGTATATGAAATGTCTACTGATGGTTGTCTTTGGCAGGATGGCTCAGTTGGTTAGAGCGTTACCTTAAAATTCAATAATCAAGAATTTAAGAATCCAGGTTCGAATCCCATGCTAGTACTGTCATTGGTCAGGCCAGCAACACCTGAAGAAGAGGGAAGAATAATACCTCTCAAAACGTTGATACTAACTGTTTGATGTGCTATTACTAGCAGTTGAATGTATTTGGAATATTTAAATAAAATTAAACTTTTCTAAAGACATCCAATACTCATATTAGATGATGGAAATAGTCCAATATAAAAATACAAATATAGCTAGATACTTGTTTGCTGGCCAATATTAGATAGCTGCCTGGATTAAGGAATTTTGTCCTTAAATAATTCTATGTGCAATTTTTAATTTTTAGAATAAAATTACTGTTTTATTAAGATTATAGAAACTAAATTCAAATAAATATTTTGTTTTTATTAGAAATATGATAATCATTCAATAAGAAAAAAGCTATTTTTCTAATTATGTATTTCAATTTAATTTTTTCCATACAGATTTTCAATTGGATGGACAGTTGAAGAGTTGGAGTGTGGAGTAGATTGAAGCCTGTCCATTAAAGTAGGAGAATTTGCTATCTTAATATATATCTGAGCACTTGTAGCATATATGTGTAGATATGGTAATCTGGACCAACTGATGATTGCTGGTTTAGCATGAAATACGTATATTGGTGATTATTTATCTTTTCGACATATGTGTGTTCGGGTGTATCAGTGTTATGAGATAGTGTGGAGAGTGGTGGGTCAGGTGAAAGTCTGTGCTCATACCCAGTCTATTACATATATAGACACAGGTATATATAAGCCTGTGTATTTCAGCTATTACATACTGTATTTGCAAAGTTGCAATATTATTTTTAATAATGTTTTTCATTTGTTTACTTATATTTCTAATAAACCAAGTATAATTTATTAATATGCTATATAGAATAATTAATTTTAGAATATTAGTAACAGAATAAATTGTTAAAATGTTAAGAGTTTTTAAAAGATATATATATATGAATCTTCCCATTAAATAATTATAAACAATCTTATACACCACACGATCACCATTTCCAAGGCTCCTCATTGATGAAGATCACAAGCCAGAAACTAGTCTGGGGATATTGAATGAGTAGGCACTAGATGGGGATTTTATGCACAAGCCTCCTGGCATCCATTGATTACTCTGGTTGGCATTGAGTAGCACAACTGTATGGAGAGTTTTGCCTGTTTTAATCTTATATACATTTATTAATTCTTAACTACTATGTGTTTTGATTCTATTATGTCTTTTCTTTAAACTTTTTTATTTATTTATTAATTATGTAAATCTAACCTATGATTTAATACATTTTTTATATTTAGTATTAATAATGCCTTTTTGTATATATAAACATTTCAAATACTCCAATAGTCAAGCATTGGTGGTCGAGAGGTCAGCGACAGCAGCGTTGCAAGCAGTTGTCCTGGGTTAGCAAGTTTGCTTCTTGGCTGATGTTATGACACATGAGAAAAAAAATTCCAATATTTTTGCAAGCAATAACATAATAATTATTTATATTTTGTTACTAATGATTTTTTTTTCTCAATTATTACTGCATTCACAAAAACACACATAGACACAAAAACAAAAGATTCTTATTTTTTATATTTCACAATAAAATATTTCATATATTGCAAAAAAATAATTAAAATAAATGCTAATGGCTTTATTTCTCAGGAGTTCATAAAAGTTTGCGCATCAAAATTAATCCTGGGACCTCCCAATCGGATAGTCTACTGTGCCGAACTACGCAGAATTATCTTACAAAAAACATAGAAGCTAGCAACTCAATAATATATACTGTAATCAATTTATATATTTAATCAAAATAAATTTGTTAGTATAGGAATTTTATACTTTTTTTAACCTAATAATCAAAGAGCAATTGCTACCTTATAATGAATTTATTTTTAATCAAAGAAGCTACTCAAAATGGCTAAGTGCATTTGAATTTACTTGATTAAAATAACTATATATTTAGTTAAAAGATTTTTGAGAAAATGTGTTTACCTAGCTGGAAATCTAATTAGAGAAATTATTAACTTAATTATTACTTCATAAATTAAAAAAAAAAAATCTGACCAACTCAAATGAATATAAAACAAAGCAAAACTCTCCATACAGTAGTGCCACCCTGTGCCAACCAGAGTAATTAATGGATGCCAGAAAGCTTGTGCATAAAATCTCTATCAAGTGCCTACTCATCCAATATGCCAGGAAACTTGGATGAGTAGGCACTTGATAGGGATTTTATGCACAAGCCTTCTGGCATCCATTGATTACTCTGGTTGGCACAGGGTGGCACTACTGTATGGAGATGTTTTGCTTTATTTAATAACAATTAGGTGCTAGTATAAGAGATGATCATGTGATGTTTAGTGGTCAAATGAATATACTAAATTTGTATCAACATCTGAGACAACTGATTAAGAAAACTCTAGGGTTGCTTGGAAACAATTCACTCAAAGGGATAAAAATTTAAAATTTCATCCAAAGTTAAGAATTTGTTCATGGATAAGTAAGGTTACACCAACTATTTCATTGCCATGATTCTTCCATTGTTAAATAGCAAGTTTGGCGTAATGGTATAGTTTCAGGCTCTGAAGTGTACATCTTCAGATTGATTCCAGTTCTGGCACTTCCAGTGCTTGACTTTTTCATAAATTCTCAAGCAATAAAGCCATTTGATTACGTATTTGCGATGTATAGTTTAGTGGAGTGATAAAGTGTCAGACTCTGAGAAGGAGACCCATGGACCAATTCCAGTGCTAACATTTCTGGCACTTACACTTCTTACTAATTCCCAAGAAATAAAGTCATTCAATTTATTTATTTACAACCAAATAAGCTAAAATTAAAATTTTCTACAAGCCACAAAAATGTATGACAATTTTTCTTTCTTTCACACTACAATTATAAAATATTAATACATAATCTACCACATCGATTTGATGAAAATAAAAGCATAATTATAATATATGGTTGTAAAAAAATAAAGTTATACATCACATGACTTAATTTGATAAGCTTATAATTAAAAACTAAAATAAAGAGTGTACTAATAGCTCAAAGAAGCTTTATTGATAAATGTCACAAGAGAAAGCATTTAAAATCTCTATCTAGAAATTATCTCCAGGCACAGACCAGTTTCTAGCTATTTGCTTTCCTCAGTGAGATGCTCTTTATTTTAGTTTATAATATATGACTGTCTATTAAGTTGATTATGTTTGCATAATTCAATTCATTAGAAATAATATATCACATACAATGTTAAAATATTAAAAGTACAACTCAGAAGTAACCCTGTATAGCATACAAATAATATATTTAAATGAACAAGTACAATGTCCAAATACATATTTGGACCTGTATCTCAAAAAATAGGTTGGTATTAATATAACAAAAGATGGGCATAATTTACAGGTTTTTCTAAATGATTCTTTAGTAGAGAACTGTCTTAGAAACATATTCAGATTTTGTTTGTTCTGTGAAATATATATATATAAACCAAACAAATGTGTGTTAAAGATACTAATGTAAAATTTAAATCTGTTAGAATAAACCATACACACATTAATTACAAATTATAACTCAGAAAACAAAATATGATATAAGACCAATATTTAGAGATAAATATCATCAAATTATTATTTCTCCGAATGTTTTCGAAGGCTTACACTTCATTATCAAGGACTACAAAATTTCTTATAATCTCCAACAATATACTGATATGCAAATATACGAAATGAATCAGGTGAATATGCAAATAAAGTTGAAAGCGCCTCATGCGTGCAGACCAGATGAGCCCAAAGTATTATGTAGGGAGCGAAGTGATCTGAGAAGGAAAATTAAAAAGGCGTTTTTTATCATTTTGGATGAGCATGCATTAAATAAGAGGAAGTCTTTTTACGCTTTATCAAAGAAATAGCGTGCAGAGGCGCTTTGAACCTTATTTGCATATTCACCTGATTCATTTCGTATATTTGCATATCAGTGTATTGTTGGAGATTATAAGAAATTTTGTAGTTCTTGATAATGAAGGGTAAGCCTTCGAAAACGTTCGGAGAAATAATAATTTGTTGATATTTATCTCTAGATATTGGTCTTATAGCATATTTTGTTTTCTGAGTTATAATTTGTAATTAATGTGTGTATGGTTTATTCTAACAGATTTAAATTTTACATTTGTTCTGTGAAGTAGGATTATATTCTTAGCTGTATAATTATGATAAGCCATAAAATTATTTACATCTTACATTAAAATAATTGGTATTTCATTTAAATTAATATGTGAAACTATAAGTTGTGTTGATTTCTAGTAAAGCAAAAGTTGCTACAAAAAAAAAATCAGCTTGATTTATTACTGTATAACAAATGAAAGGTCAGATAAAAGTGACAATCTTTTATTTGGCAAAATAGATTGGCATATTATATAACAAAAGATGGGCATGATTTACAGTTCATTTAAAGTTGTAATTATAAATTTATTTAAACGCACATTCATTACGTAAATAATATTCATTAAGGCTGTAGCCTCAATCACATGCGTATAAAATGCGATAGTAGGGACCTCTACAGGTCTTTAAAGTAAGCTTGTGGTTTAAAGACCTGTAGAGGTCCCTACTATCGCATTTTATACGCATGTGATTGAGGCGACAGCCTTAATGAATATTAGTTCATTTAAATGACTTTGGCTATATTGCTTATAAAGTGTCTTACTAACACATTTGGACTTATTTGTTCCACGAAATAGGTTTACATTCTTAGTACTACATGATAAACTGTAAAATTATCCACAGGTTCATTAAAATAATTAGTAAACCTCTAATGTTCTTGACATAATAATAAATTATAAATTTGTACAGTTTTTCTTATTCATTTAAATTATGTCAAGGTTTTGAAGAGTTGGATCAGGTGTTTGAGACTGAAGGAACTTTCAATTGAAGAAATAATAAAAAAAATATAGATAAAAAGGCCAACTCTTATTGTCTGATATTTTGGATTTGAATGTGAATTGTCTTTTTTAGCCATAACAATTAAATGTTTTCTCAACTACAACAAGTAGTATTAATAAATTTTATTAATCATTTATTAGATTAGAGATTATCCATTTAATGAGTAATATTTCTGAAATTTTAACTGCACCATTTTTTCACATCTCTGTTCACATGTTTATGATTACACCCCTCTACAAGATGCTAAAAGCGGTTGGAAACCAGTCTCTACCTTGCGTGAGAGTAATGTGGTAGTGTGATTTTCACTACACCATTTTTCTCGCATGTCTTTGGTCATATGCTTATAATTACACCCTCCACAAAATGTTAAAAGTAATATTAAATGTAATATTTCTGAAATTTTAACTGCACCATTTTTTTCACATCTGTGGTCATATGTTTATGATTACACCCCTCTACAAGATATTAAAAGCGGTTGAAAACCTGTCTCTTCCTTGCGTGAGAGTGGTGTAGTGAAAATTACACTACAAAAATAATATTCATGATAAGCAGCATATTTCTGCATCTACATTGTCTGTGAGATATATGTATATTTAATAACTTATCCAACTGTCAATTACTTGAAATTAAAAAAACAATAATGAATAATAAAAAAAGTTTCACATTTGCATATCACAATTAAAATAAAAGATGAATTTTATCACAGTTAATTCACTTATAGTGCTACCTGTTGATTCACTCTGATTTTTGCATACTCCACTGTCACAAAACGCAAGTAATTAGCAGTAATTAACATATGACAGCAACATTTTCTACAAAGAAATTTTTTTTATATATAGTTCCACAGATGATTAGATGACAAAAACACAACAAATCCTATTTGTAATTTCTGATAAAATAAACATAATGTTATTTATTTAAGTTTATTTAACATTAAACACGGTTTAAAAAAAAAACAGATTGAGAAATAATGGAACGAAATACAAAATGACGCAAAAGTGCTCCGCTTGCGTGTGTATTTATGCTAAGTGGATGTACAAGTGCGAGCAAAAAAAAATAATACACCGGAACATACCTATAAGCAGATGCAAGGCATTTATATAAGACAACAGATACATTCATATATATATACAAACAAAGGATACGTACGCGTGAGAACTTAACAATTGTAGATTATTGAATTTCAAGCTTTAGTGTATTAAATGAGCATTTCCGGAATGAAAAAATCTCTCAAACTTTGGTTAAAAGTTATTTAATAAAATACAAATAGAAGAGTTAATAATAAACCTACAAATACGTAGTTAAGAAGAAATACTAAAAAGGAACGCTAGAGAACGAGAGTTTTATTTATTTACTTAAGAGGGAAAGGGGGGGGGTATAATGAATGAACGCACAGTTGATTAATTGATCTCAAATGTGAGCTATAAAAGTTAAGAAATTTAATATAATAAAAGATAAAATACGTGTTCATAAAAGTTGTTTATTAATAAATTTATAGGGGATTGGAACGCGAACGTGCAAGCATCATTCAACTATCCACACTATCTTATACCACTGACACCCATGATCACACACATTATCCCCTATATTTATAATTAAGCTCCAGCTATATGAAGAATGCCTGTATTTCAAATATTATTAATAAATGTGAAGCCCTGTCCTGCACGGATTAATGCTTTGTATGAATATCAGCCTCCGAAAATAAAACCATGAGATTAATTCCAGTTTAAGCGTTTCCGATACTCAAATTTTTTATGAACTCCCAAAACATGAGGCCATTTGATTATTTAATTACTTAGGGCACGTTTGGCTGCTAATTTTGTGCAGAAGTACAGTGACAGACACTAGACCGTAAGGTCCTTAGATTGATACCAGTGCGGGCACTTCTAGCGCGCAAATTTCTTATGAACTTTTGAGAACTAAAGCCAGTCTATTAGTATCATTCTTTAAATATGGAGATGGAAAATTAATATTAGAAGTAAAGAATAAACGCTGAGAATGGTCAAAATTAGTTTTTTTTATTAGCTAAATAAGATTTAAAAATTATAATTTGAAATATATACTTTGCTACCCGGGTATGAGTTAATAGCTTGTGTTATCACGCTGAAAACGTCGGTATATTCAGAATCAAAATCATATAGGATGAACCGCAAAGTACATCATTTATACCAGTAACTCATGAAAATATTCCTTTCAACATTATAATGATTTTTATATATAATAAGCAAAATTTGTATTGTTTAAAAAGAAATGATTTCGATGTAAAAATTTAAATTATTTTTTAAAGTAGACTAAAATTGCGACAGGTTGTTTAAGAAATTGGTTAATCCAATAAACAGTTTAGCTTGTTACTAATAAGTGGTTGAATATTTAGCTTTGGTTGCATCTTAACTTGAGAAAGTATTTAAGTAGTATTTCAAACATATAAGAAAGAATCAATGTTCCATCAATTAGGAATTGCACGCTAATTTTCCAGGATGTTTCTACAAATCAGCTTTGTGACAATGAAAAGATCTAATTTACCATATAATAGATTTGGTATTCCATGAAGATACTGAAGTTGTATTGCACCATAACAGCATGGAAAAGCTTCACTATGTTGCCATGGTGACTGAATGATGCAGCTAGATTCATCATTTGTATCAACTGTAGTCAATTCTAATGAGAAATAGCCAACAGGACCTTCTAAAGCATTGTCTCCATTGACTGAATTTACCTTCAAATTTTCAATATGTCATGGGAAAATGTAATAATATTTCAGCTGTTGAAAAGAAATAACCTCAAATCAAAAAGAAATTTGTGCGGTAAGGACAACTTATTCACAGGACGTTCTAAAGTATTATATCTATTGACTGAACTTACCTTCAAATCTTCAATATGTCATGGTGAAAATGATAAAATTTTAGTTGCTAAAAAGAAGTAATCTTAAAACTGAAAAGTAACCTCAAATCAAAATAAGGACAGCTTATCAGAAATATAAGCAGGAAAAAATTTGAATAGTCTATGATGTGCATGACAAGAGATCACACTAATCTACAAAATTCAAAAATTCCTCTTCAAGTTCTGCTAAAATTCAACTCTAAAAATCTACTCAAGTGAGTATATTTGTTTTTCATTTAATGAAGTTCATTATTATGTCATTACTAATTTTATTGTTTAGTGTTTAATATTTTACCAATAGATGAAATGTAATATTTTCTTTCTCTTCTCTGTGTTGGTATTTGCCAAAAGTAGGAATTTATATTTCAGAGAAAAAAAAATGGATTGCATTTATGCTTAATTTATTTCAATATTTATTTATATACACTTAAAAATCATAAAACAGTAATAGATTGTTCTTTTTACAGAAGATGAAAAGTTTCACATATATTTTAAGCTGATATCTGTCATAGAAGTAATAGAGGATCTAATGAATAATGTTAATCACACCATTATTATTTTAATATTGATATAAATTGTAATATGTGCAAGGAAGATTATTAATTATTTGATTTATGAAATTCTCATTTTATATCACATGAAAAATAATCTATTTCATATAATTTTTTGTTTTGTTAATGTTTAAAGGTTTTGTATTTCTTTATTCTCAAACAATGCACTATTTGACTTATACATTGTTAATCAATGTGTGTGATAATCACACGTTGTTTGAACTTAAGGTGTAATTACGAACATATATAAATTTAGTATCATGAAAACTAATGGCTCGAATAGAAAATATGGATTATGAGATGGTCATGGACATATAATCTAGGTTATAGATGGCACTCATGTTATATTATCAATAGTAAATCCAAGCTATCATCATCACATTGCCCAAAGGTTGATTGATAGGCAGATACTTTAAGTTTTAACTTCACAAGATATATAAGTGCATGATAATATATTTGACATTTAGGTATATGAACCACAATTAAGACAATGTAGCTAGTCTAATAATCATCATTATTTACTCAGCCTATATCATTTATCTGTTTAAATTACTATGAAAAGAAATCAGCCATGCGCATCTCAATCTTTAATCCTGATATCTCTTCTGAATAAAATAAAATTATCTATTCACTTGTTTATGTCTCTCTCTATATATTCCACCAACTCTTCCATTTCATTATAGTATATATAATAATACTTTAAAATTATAGAAATATGATATATTAAAAATCATTGTATTTTTCCATTAAATTTTAGTTAAGCTGGTTGTCAGTTATTTCTTATGTGGTTAAAAAAAAACAGTTGTGAAACAGTATAGGAAAGAAAAATTGCAATGCTATTACAATGTGATTGGATTTCAGCAACTACAAATGGTAATAACATTAGAGCATTAGTTTATAAAAAATATCAATGAATAACTAGTGGATAATAAAGTTCCTCTAAACATTCCAAGCAATACTAAACTGAATCAAGACTGCTGTGGAAAGATTCAAGTGAAGTAGCAAAAATTGGACTACTGATTATATGAGTGTTAGGAACACAAGGAATAAAGTCAGGATTTGTAAATTATGACTATTAAACGGTTAATTTTCCATCATGCAAATTGTATATTTTTATCTAATTAACAAAACCAATGTTCTGTATATTTTCATCACTAATATTCTTTATGATTAAACCTGAATATACACAGTATGTCTTCACTCCACACTGTGCTACATTGAATTTTAATCAATGCATGTGTTATGTGACAACATGATTTATATATCTACTACAAACATTTTAAAATGCGAGCATGTTTAGATCATGAATTATGACATAAAATGTAACTTGTAGGCAACCCATAATAAAACAAAGCAAACATCAAATATGGTTTTAAATTGGAACTTAATTGCTCTCAAATTCATTTTAATCATTGGATGCCCCCTCCCCCAAAGTGTGGTAGTTCTGCAGTTTTAGAATGCAGTTTTACCATTTTCATAACTCATATTAGCATAGGATTTTTTTAATAATGTAAATTCAACAATACTGCTTTTATTGATTTTTTTAATTTGAAAAAAAAATCTGAAGAGGTCAGTATCTTATGGATAGTAAGCAAATATTAACTATTCTCTTTTTAATTATGTAACTTTTTCAAGCTGGAAGGCAACAAATTGTATTTGCATTTTTCACCCTCTGCTGAGAAATTTTGTGAAACTTTATTTTTATAGCTTTAAAATTCATGTATATATTTTTTCTAATATTTTAAATTTAAAAAAATTAAAAAGATGTCAGGATATTCAAATAAGCAAGTCTTCAAAGTTTATGTTAATGGGTATCTATTATGTGAACAGGCAAATCTCTCCATACAGTAGTGCCACTCAGTGCAAGCCAGAGTAATCAATGGATTCCAGAAGGCTTGTTATGAGTAAGCATAATAAATGGTGATCATGTGGTATCTATTATGTGGTTGGAGATCTTAAACTTTGCAAGAATACTTTGAATATTGTGATGGTCTAAAAACTTGATTTTTTTTGGAAAGTTTATGATTATTTTTGTATTGTAATTGTGTAAAAAATTACTAAAAATCAAAAACATATATTGTTACATATTTATTTTTTACACAAATATTTTTAAATATAAAAAAATATATTCTTCTGTGTAGCATTACCATAGAGATTAAGGTCATGGAAAATGCAATTGTTTAGATACATCATCACTACAACAGTCTGTTATAACATTTAGTGAAATTGTAAAAATTACAAAAAAAATTAAACTTTTAAAGCATAAATTAATAGTACCGATTTACTTGATATTAAAATAATTTGTTTAGATTTTTAAAACAAACATAAAACAAAGAAGATTTTGTTCATTTTGCAAATTGAATCTGTTCAACCTGAAATTTGATAATAAAACAATACATTGTTTTGATTAAAATATAATTTTTAAAATAGTTCTCAAAATCAAATGTGATTTTTAAAAAATTTATTTAACTTCTAAACAAAATATCTATCAAATGAGGTTAAATTTATTATATTGTGATGAATAATAATGGTTTAATATTAAAGTGAAAGTTGAAAGCTTAACTTTTTAAGTGCACAAATTCTGTTTGGCCGGGCGAGTTAAAACTCTAAACTTTTGATTGGTCAATTACAGAATCAGCTGTAAAAATATATTCAACTTTTAATATTATATTCATTTTAGTTTCATTTGTAAAAAGTATATTAATAATTTATCAGATTATGAAAGTGAACAAAAGTTTTTTCAAAATTAAATTTCTATTTGAAATTATAAAAAATATTCGATAGCAGAAAATGTAAAACAGAAGTTTGTAATGAATTACAAAGTATTTAGGCATCATTGACTTCTTTCTCAATTTATGTTAGTGTCAAAGTAAAGATTTTTTTTAGTAAAATCTTATTATTTTTTACTAAAATCTTAATATTCTTGTAAAATAATTATATTTTTAGCATATTTTATGCAAATAAATTATAATATGTAAAAAAAAAAATACTTAAAAAATGCTCTAAAACATTTATTTTGTTTTCAAAATCAAAATAAAGAAGTTGGAGTGGTCAAAGTTATTGACAGGTGCTTATCCATTGTTTGTGATGACAAGCAACCAATCACCATCAAGGAAGGTCTGCATTCTCTCTTTGTTATAGTTTGAACACCTATATATATATATATATATTGATTTTTTACTTGTAAAATAATTCAAGAGAGGGCAGCATCTTATGGTACTTTTTAACTTTAAAATGAGCCTAAATATGCTACGATAGTGTAAAACCTGCCCAAATTAGAGCAAGTTAAGCTGTGTATGAGTTAACTTGAGACAGTGAGGCAAAAAGTTAAATCTCTAAGAACAAAGAAATCTGTCAGAATGTTAGCATAGTGGAAAAAGGTTAATGGTTCTGATTCTATTATTCTCTAAAGGAAATATTTATTTTAAAGTTTTCTTTCCTTTTTGATGCTTTATATGAAACTCATTGCTAACATCATTACATGTCAAAATTGATATGGTTTACACTTTTTCAAATATTTTAATAACTGTAAAGTAAACATTGATTTTAAAGTAGAATTTGATAGGTTTATCATAAATCTACCTTTGTTCATTTACATTAAAAAAATTGTTCATTTTCTGAATGTTTATACTGACTTAGTTGAAGATGTTTACAATACATTGTCGATATTTACATGTCAGATTTTAAATATTTAAATGGTCTAGGGTGTTTTCCCCACTTTACTGAGTTTTAATGCAAAATAAAAGATTTTATACAGAAGTGAAAGGTTGAGAATTTTCGAAACCTCTCACTAGGTGAAAGAATCGAAAATGTCAAATTGTTAAAGAGTTAGTCAAATGTTTGAAATGATTCAAATTGTGTAAGGCAGTAAATCCGTGACTTTCAAGAATGTATTCAAATGATTTGTGAGATTTCATGATAGCAAAAAGAGCATTGAAGATGATCCACATCCAGGTAACATTAAAACAATCAGAAGTGAAGAAAAGACAAAAAGTTCCTCAAAATTCTTCAAACTGACCAAAGACCCATAGAGAACTTACTGGCATTCCTCAAAACACTATTCATTGTGCTTTAATGGATGATTTAAAAAAGCCAAATGTGTACTGCTTATCTAAACAGCACTAAAGTGGAACACTACAGAAACCTACAAAAAATTACAACAATGAGATAATATTTCCAACATAGCTATCAATCAAAATTATGAATTTGTAATTCCTGCATACACTGTAATGGGAAAAGACATACCACTTCCAATATGACCACCAACCAAGCATGAAAGTGCAGAATATTGATCATTAAAAGAAGAAAAAAAACTGTTGATGCAAAAGGTCTGAATTAAAACAATGCATACTATTATATATATATATTAGCAGAATACAATCTCGAAGATCATATTTTGAATCATTTGAGGGTTAAAATTTTGCACAAGTGACCAGAATCCTAAGAGCAAGGCTATTAATTATTATTGCATGGCAGCACCTCCCATTGGCAAGATTGTGTACAAGTTTTATGGACAAAATTGCAATGTTGTGCTTGAGCAAATGTCCCATTTTCTTGATTTAGGGTCTGCTTACTTTTGGCTATTTTCAAAATTAAATAAACATGTCATGATCCATTTCAGGACATCTAGAAGCTTGCGACAAAGATATGAAGCTTGTTACATTTAATGTGAATAACTAAACTATAACATTAGGTAACACAAGCATTGACTCAAATATGGCGCTGCAGGCAGTTTGTAGAGATTTCACTGGTACCCACTGGGTACGTGTGTCTGTGATTTACATATATATATATATTGTCTTGATTTCTAAATATTAAAAGGCATATATATAAATTTAAACGAAAATAAAAGTAAAAAAAAAAAAATCTTTGCTTATTACTAAGTAAACAAATAATTGAACAGTTAATTGTTCAGTAGTTCGTAAAAACCCTGGAAACGATACAACTGGGCCGTAATCTTGAGCTCCAAAGCCGGTCATTCTACTCCTATAACAAACCGCGAAGGGTGATATTTAACAAAAAAAATATGTATATATTATTAAAAAAATATTTTTATTAAATTAGGAAAGTAAAGAATTTTAATAAAATTTTAATTCTATTGAAAAACCGGAAGAAAATAATACTTTATTGAAATTGCTTTTTATAGATAAATGGAAATTAAAAACTTTAATTTTCTCGATATAGATTTTTTTTTTAAAAAAGTTCCCTTGATCTCTCTCTCTCTCTCTCTCGCTGCTTCATTATATATTAATATCTTCAAAGGAGTTTATTCTTAACTGAATGAAGACTTATTTTTGCCTGAAACCTTAAATGAGTTGAACAGGCAAACTACGGAATATCCATCTTATACGTGTCTGTTATTAAAATTGTTATCATCATGTAATCGTTCATATGATAAACGAAGGCGTGGGACTTCTTGTCAATAAGTATGAATAAGTGTGGGGAATTTATGGGCTTTCACTGACAAGTTGAAGATTTTATTTGATAGATGAAGAATACAAGTATAGGCATATAGCTGCGAAGTCAGTATTCCACTTTTATATTCAAGCTGAATATATAACACGACAATTTCTCAAGTTTCAACGACTGTAAAACGTAGAGTTATACAATTTGATGGTCTTTTAATCATATATAATAATATATACTCAAACATAAGAAAATATATTTTATAAGAGTGTGTGGAGAATTAATAATTCTTGCGGTGATAACATTTAAAATTGCCAAGACAAATTTTCAATGCAGGACATCTCCATGCATTAGCTTTGACAAACACGGCTTAGCAATTTTAAATATTGGCATTGTAATAATCATTAATTGTTAGTACACTCTGAAAATATATATATTCATCAACATTTCATTTTCATTTATTATCGATCTACTGTAGAAAGATCTCTCCAACTTTAATTTGGTTTCTCTGATCCACAGCTTCTCTTTTTAATCCAACTCCAACAAATATTCTTATTTAATCCATCCATCTTACAAGTGGTCTCTTTCAAGGTCTTTTAGATTCTCTTAGAATTCAATTTAAGACTTCAAATATCCATTACTACTATCTCTTCTGATGTCTAACCCAGCTCCATTTCATTCTCTCCATTTTTCCAATATCATCACCAATACATGTTTGTTTTCTCACTCAACAATTTTGCCTTTAATCCCTTCTTAATAGTTTCAGAGTAGTCAGTAATCTTTCCAATGTTTTTTTTATTTTTTATTAAGCGTCCAAATCTCAATAAGAATTAGTAAAATATATCAGTTAAAATTCTTTCCCTTTTTTTCAAATATATAAGCATATTTCTTTTCAATATTAGATTATTTCAATCAGAAACTATGATTAATTTCATTCATTATATTTCCATCTGTCAATATCTCTTTTAATTCATGATTACCAATCTTCACCTTCTTCTTTTGAGAAAAGCAATTGAACATTATTGTAGTCTTTTTAATACTTATTTTTAGCCCTACTTTCTTACATTCATCTATTAACTCTTTTTTGCCTCCACAACTCTAATTAGCATCTCTCAATACAATGATATCAAAGCAAAAATCTAAAAGGCATAAATAATTTCCATTTATTTTTGTTCCCTTTTTTTTAATTTTAATTAACAATATATTATTTATAAAACTGCTGTAACAAGTTATGGGACATGGAATCACTCTCATGGACACCTTTCTCAATATCAAATTTCAAAGTATCACAATGTAACCTTAATCACTGTTGTTACCTTGTGATAGAATATTCATCAGAATATAAAATTATCATGATTCTACATTCTGAATAACCAATGCTTTAATCATCATAGTAAGCATTATGATTCTAATAGTTTTGCTGAAAGCTGGCCCAGTGCATTTAATTAGATTGTGTTTAATATACCTTTTTATCAGAACTCAAAGGCAACAAGTGCTTTAGAATTACATAGTAATACTTATAGAACCAAATACCTTATTATGGTCTATAAATCCAAAACAAAATCCCAATTTATACTTATTGGTTCTTTATATAACTTCTCTCAATGCCTGGAAGTGATCTACTATGCTAAGATTATTTTTAAATCCAGTTTGTTCTTTTGGTTGGTTTGACTTGTAATTAATTATCTTGGAAAATATTTTATATAGAGCTGATAGAAGGTTGATAGATCTGTAATTTCCAATATCTTCATAAACATTTATATAACAGCTGCATTCTTCCAATCATCTAATGCATATTTATTATTTAGATATTTGATTAAATGTTGCTAATAATTTTCAATTTATCCACCTGCTTCTTTTAAGATATGGATAACAATTTCCAAGAGATTGAAAATAAAATACATGAGTGAGAGTGACATCACTGAAAAAATCGAGAGACTGGAATGAAATTGGCTGGACATGATAATAGATTGACAGTCGAAATCTTAAATGAGATTCAAAGAGATTTTAAAACACTTCGGAAGAGACCAAATGTGAGATGGAAAGATGAAATAAGAAAGTGTACAGTGGTGATGTGGAAAAAAAGAGGCTAGAGATTGAAAAGATGGATTTAACTTGGAGAAGTATTTATCCTGCAATGAATCAATAATGTTTGAAAATGCTAATGACTTTTGAAATTTATTTTCTACAGCTCTCCTTGCCAATTTAGTTCTATTTTCTTATATCATTATTAACACTTTTTCATACAATTTTAAAGAACTCCAAATATTTGATTTTTTTTTATTAAATCACTTAAATAATTTCATTTTTCTTTTTTTCGTTATAAACTATCTTCTCTCAGTTGAAAAATTTATGGATGAATCGTTGCCCTTTTTAATGAGCTATCTTTGTTACTATTCTTAATAGAATACCAGTTATCTTCCTATTGATCTCAGTCACGTTTGAATCACTTTCAAAATATGTTGATATTGTAAAATATTTAGCAAGTTCTTATTTCAATATGGAAAGTGTTTCTGGAGGTTAGAAATATCAATTCTTAATACTGCACTTCCTAACAGATGTCTCTAGTTTTGCATAAATACATATCTTATATATCACTAATTGATCATCACTTCTTGTGTTGAATCTATGGAAAATGTAACAGTCTACAAACGTTTTGGGTGTCGGCTTAAAAAAAAATTATTCCATGTTGATTTTCTAAAACATAACGAGCACACTTTGGGCCAGTAAAGTCAGAATCATAGCACTGGTGGGTGCTATATTTTTGGCTTTACCAGCCAAAAAGCACTCAGCATGTTTTATGAAACCAAGCAAAACTCTCTATACATATTGCCACTCAGTGCAAGCCAGAGTAATCAACGGATGCCAGAAGGCTTGTGCATAAAATCCCTATATAAGGCCTATTCATCCAATATCCCCAGACAAGTTTCTGGCTTGTGGTCATCGTCAGTGAGGAGCCTCGGATCTGAGAGCACTGCACCTAGATCTTAGGATTGAATGCAACCCTCCAGCAGCCACCTTTTATCTCTACTTAACTACAAAACTATGAGACTTAAATTGAAAACACTATAATATTTTCAATCCAAGCCCATCAGTTTATATAGTCATATAGGTCTGATCTCAAATTTAGTACCTATACATTTTGGTGTCTTTGGTTCTTTAATAACCAAGCCAATAAACATTACATGATCACTATTTCTTATGCTTGCTCTTAAATGTTATTAAAGCAGGCAATATGGTATAGAGAGTTTTGTCTGTTTTAATAAGTTAAGATCAAGCATAAGAAATGGTGATCATGTGATGTTTATTGGTTTATGAAATCAACATAGAAAAATCCTGAAATAGATATATTTTCTATAAATCAAAACATAATCCAACTCTGTTGTATTCAGTTTGTTTTCTTCCAAGTTCTTTTTTCATTTTTCTCAAAAAATAAATAAATTGTAAACTATATTTTTTCCTTTTCTGAAAATTCCATGAACGGTGTCTTTTCTCACAACTGACACTGCAGGTAAACTTACTGACATCACTTCCAATATTCAATTGCTTTCCAATTCTAAGTCTTAAAATTTTCAACAATAATTTAAAAATGATATGGTGAGATCAAAAACGTTTTATACATCTATATAAAAATACACTATTTCTTTGTTACTGTGAAAACTTGTTGGGAGATAAACTGACATTATCTCCATAGGGTATCGTCCATTATCATTAATCTCCATAATATTGTTCTTCCATTTGTATTTACATGGAAGTCCATTCCACTTGTTTTCCAAATATTTGCACCTTTGTAGTAAAATAACTGTCAACTTTTCAAATCAATTGGTCTCTTCACATTTTTAAAAATAATTTCACAAAGTCCAACAAGGTCCCATTTAATATTAGATAGTTTTAATTCATATAAACTTCTTTCACTTGAAAATGATCGCCCATTATAGAGATGACTAAAAATATTCGTGATTGAAAGGCTATGAATTATACTTATTAGTAAACAGATATAAATTTTAAACGAAACATTCAGGATCTGTTGGTATTCATTTGTCAATGCTTTAAGTCACTATATTTATTTTACTCTGAAGCGTTTATTTATACACTTGAATAACCAGTGGACAGTAGGTCTACATCTCTAAGATTTACAAATAAATAAGTAAAAAAAATCATAGTTATGAAGCTAGAAAATTGGAATATCTAATTTTATAAAGTATTGATTGATAATGATTTTAGAAATTCCATCTCATAGTATGATGAGAAATCAATGCACTACTTCATCCCCACATCTCTAAAACACCATCAGTGTTTGTAAAGATATTTGACCTTACATTTTCAAATCCTTTCCTAATATTGTCACTATATTAATGAAAGATATAAATGAAATTTTGATAACATTCATCAACAGGAATAATTGCATTGCTTTTCTTATTAGATCAAATGATTTATTCTTTTCCAGTTTTTGTCATATATTGTAAATTTGTTTTCTTATTGGATCAAATTATTTATCCTACCACAGTTCTTCCACATGTTTTTAAGAGTTAGAATTTATTAAATCCCCATTAACTGCTGTCCTGTCCATACCGTCACATTAGTTTCTGTCTTATAATCTTCCCCAATAAAAAATCTTGGGTTTGAATCAGTTGCACCTTAATTTCTTCTGAAAAGCATTGTTTAAAATGAGAGTCATGTAAATTTTTGGGGGTTAGACTTTCTTTTTAAACTTGCAACCCAATCTGATTAGAATTGAGTTTTGCCTCAATAGGAGAGCAGCAGATTAAAACATTAAAGCTTCCAGAATCATTTCTCAACCAAGCAAACAAAAATTTCAGCTTGATTGCATGATTTAAAGAAAAAGCCATTTAGGTGTTTGAACATCACCCTTTCTTTCTGAATAAGTAAGCACATGATCATATACTTATTTATTTATAATAATCAAAAAAGCAAGTCATATATAACGTGACATTACTTTTATAAGCTTGTATTTACAAAAATGTAATACAGAGAGCACACCAATAGCTCAAACAAGCTCTTAATTGATAAGTGCAGTATGAGAAAATATTTAAAATCTCTATGCAGTTGATCTGGAGATGGGAAGGTTCTGGATGGAGATTTTAAATATTTTCTCATATTGCCCTTATTAACTAAGAGCTTGTTTGAGCTATTGGTATGCTCTCTGTATTATTATTTATTTATGTTCAAACTGAAATGTACAATAGTAATTTGATCATATACAATTGTTGCTATAGTGTTTATTATATAAAATGTACCCTGCATGATTGGTGCGGTTCCATCTTGGGATTGGGAGTTCCCAGGATCAATTCTGGTATTCGTACTTATGACCTCCCAAGCAATAAAACCATAGACATTTATATATATAAAATGTATAGTTATAATCTTAGCATAAGTAATAGGGAAGTAGTTTGCCTAAATGACTTCATTAACTATTGTGTGTCGCTGTGAAGACACTGCTGTCACTTTAAAATTTTCTTCCCTCTCTTGTGGCTATCTGTAGTAACTATTTTACCAATTTTGTATTTATTTAATGGCAGAAATTAAGATAAAAACTATACTTATTTGCTAGTTTAAGAAAAATATGAAAATGTCAACATCATACATATATCAAAAAAGCTGCTAATTGGTAGCACCTAAATACATATAAACTGACATCACACTGATGATTAGTAGACACGTTAATCTCGAACTTTGGGAGTGCCTGCAAGAGTACTTATCTTTAATAATATATATTTATTTATAATGACAACTTTTATATATAATCAATCATTATACAAAGTCTAGCACCTCTCATTCTATTGAGAGTTATGAATAAGATAATCAATGAAGGCCAGAGTATATTAGTCCAAGAGTGCAGTGTTTAAGAATGACCATGTGTCTTTGATCATTTTTTTTAATGAATAGCCTTGGTCTCTTTTCTTGATTTTCTCCAAGCTGTTACAAAACAATTGAACTACTTCTGATTTTCCAATAATTATCTTACATCTGATTTTCGAGAATGAGAATACGGTGAAGTTTGCAATTCTGATTAATCCAAAAATTTTGTAATTTATACAATCTCCTATTGAGGTGATACAATTTACTCCCATTTGGGAGTGGTCATGGATGAATTTCCTGCCTGTGTCAAATCGCGTACAAGCTTCAATTAGGTGTTCAATTGTTTCATCTTCTCGCCCACACAATTGGTATATAGAATGAAGTTTTTTGAAACCCCTTTTATATACAAGAAACCAATTAGTGGGCAAAACATCTTGATTTAATTTGATTACAAAATCGATGAATTTTGGCTCCAATGCCCAGAATTTAGTTCTTGATAAGAGCTTATTGTTAGTTAGATTTAGTTTACTTGGCAAACATTGTAACTCTGGATTCATAAGGTTGCATGCTTCCCGCAGTCTGATCTTATTTGCTAATGGTAGTTGCTCTGGCGCATCGAATTTCCTTCGGTATTTATTCAGCTTTATTATCTAATCCTTCTTTGGTGATGGCCGGTCAGTGGGCAAGATAAGCATTTCTTTGCTACTTTAAAAAGAAAATTGTATACTTTTTAAAATTTACATATTTATGATTTTTTTATGCAATACGTTTGTAAAATATTTATTTTAAATCAAAATATTCATGATTACAATTAGATTCTATTTGAAATTGTTTGGTTTTAAGAAGAATCAAATGAAACTATTAATTACGGCTTAACAGAAGTTAAGTGTAACTTTTTACTAGCTCAAATATAGGCAAAATAATGCAGAAGTACTGATAACCCCCAGTGAGTTAGATGTAAACTAATTGTCAGTAAACGTAAATCATACAAATCAATTTTTTGAATAAAAACAACAAACATAAAAAAAAAAAAAAATATTAAAAAAGATGTAACTTACAAAAAAAAAAAACTAGATATAACTGTATCTTTAATGGATATTTAAATAAAATATCTTTTTTTTAAAAAAATTGTATTCTGAAATAATGATCAAAATATTCTTATTGTAAAAAATTTCCCAAGTTTGTTTTTTATTATTTTGATGAAGTATTTTCACTGCATAATACGTCCCCTGTAAATAGATTTTATTTCAATCGGGTGAATTATTTATAACACTATTACAATACCTGAACAAGCCTGAATAAAAATTTTCAAAGGAACAAACTTTTCAACTAAATGATTATAATTCAAATTTAATTATATATATATAGTAATAATAGAAAGTCAAATGTCACATGACTTATAAATAAATAAATATATTTATATATATATTCGTTAGCATTCTGCCAAGATTTGGTTTAATCATTCAACCTTTTCTTTTGTCGGAGCTTGACTAGTTATTACCTTCTTTATTACTATAATAGTGTTTGATCCAAAGAAAATCGATCTAATCTGCATGGAATATGACAAGGAGAAGAGAAAAGTCAAGGAGGTTGCCAATCAGAATCACATCATCTATTTAAAGTCTAATTTAAATAATTATCATAATTATTCCTCAATAAATAGGATAGCAAACCTAATGATTCAGAGAGAGTGATGATTCTGGTGTTCCACACCAAAAGCACACTCAACTGTATATAAAAAGTAAATAAAAAAACCTAATCAGTTGCAACTGTTAAAAATATTTTGCTAATTTATTACTACATAAGCAGTACAATACCAGGTTGCATCCATTCTTTTTTTGTATCTGAAATCATTATTTTGTCACCATGACTTTATTAATTATTTTTTTCAAATATTGTTTAATAAACAGTTTTTGCCTTCTTAGGTTAAATATAGGAGATTTGAACTCAGACTTTCAAGCAACCTTCAACCATCCACACTATCCCAAACTACTGATACACATGACCACACACATCTTCTTAGGTTAAGTAAAAAAAAAATTCTGATATATACATAGAATATTATAATACAACAAAGTATATACATATTCAGAATGCTTTTAAACAACACAATAATTTTATTTCCATTATTTTTGTTATAGTATGATGAGTCAAAAAATGAGTTTAATGTTTAATCGCCATTGAAAAACATGCAAATAAACCACAAGCAACATAAATATAAAATAAAAAATGATTTACAATAATGCAATTTAAGTAACACTTTTGGAAAATTTAAATATTAAGTGGCATATCATTTGCATATTTAATTCCAATAAAATGTGTTCTTTTTAATATCAAAAAAAATGAAAATAAAGAAAGTTCATTATGCTGTTTTTAATATTGTTTTTACACTTGATAAGGACATAATATTCATGTGCCAAACAAAAGGCTGTTTATTAATATTTATAGATCTATTATAATAAGTGTCATATGATATTTGTATTATTTTATATATTATAAACAAAAAACATAAATGAGACATTATATTCATGTAAATGGAGATAACACATAGCTTTTGATGTTGCCAAGAAACTATTAATACTAATTGATAATCCCTGTCACTAAACAAGTTTTCTTTTGTTTGTGTTTTTGTTGAAGTAAAAACTCAAACAAATGAGCCATTATAAGTTAATGAGGACAGTTATTTAGCCTCAGGGATTGTCAATTACTAGTAATTAACCCATAAACCACTAATTATATTATTGGTTGTATGAGGTAAAAATCAAAGCTTTTAATTGGCCACCTCACAAACTGAAGACAAAGCCAATTGTTAAAATATATTCACTTATAATATTAAATTAACTTCAGATTCATTTATAAAAAGTATATTAATAATTTGTCAGGTTATGAAAGTGAATGAAAGTTCTTTCAAAAATAAATTGCTATTTATTTATTATAAAATATTCAATTTCGGCAAGTTTAAAAGCGAACATACAAACAAAGATTTGCTGACGTAAATGCTTTTTTTCAGTTTTACGTTAAGGAAAAGTAAATATTTTTTTTTGCTAAATCTTAAATATTTTTACTAAAATCTTCAATATTTTTCGAAAATAATTTTGTTTTTTTTTTTAGTATATTTTGTGAAAATGATTTTAATTTCTCAGAATATACTTTTTTAATACCTTAAATCATATTCGAAATGAAAATCTCAGCATTTTTCTTTATTTTCTTTGATCAGGTGGTTTCTTTGTTCTTTCCAGCCAATCAGAATGTCTTTGTCGGCTGAGAGCCAATCACCGACAAGCTTATTTATTTGGTTAGCTTTAAATGCCATTTTATTGATTTTTTACTTGTAAAATAATTCAGAAGAGGGCACCATCTTACAGAACTTTTAAAAACCTAATCAATAACTGTCAAATGAATATCCTAGCATTAAAAATAATGGAATTAGAGTGATGTCAACTGTTGACGAGAGGTCTTGTAAGAGGCGGGAAAAGGGTTAATAGTCTCTTGGTAACATCAAAAGCTATAAATTATTTCTATTTACATGGATATAATCTCATCATTTTTATTCTTTATTATAATAACAATTCATGAAAATATTTAATTCAACTAGAACTGGCTGGAAAAGTTAAAAATATCATTTGCAGAATGTCAAGAAAGATGTTATTCTTTTACATTCTGACTTCAATAAAATCATTTTCTGAGTTTAAATCCATATAAGAACTTGGGTTTGAAGTAAACAGGAACCTTTTACTTCAATAAAAAATTTCAAATAAAAGAGCTGTTATATTAATGAGACAACTTGTTTAGCTTTGGATTGTAAAATAGTAGTAGTTGATAGTTTCTTGGCAAGATCAAAAGTTACATTATCTCTGTTTACATGAATATAATCTCATTTTTAGTATTTATTATAGAATAATAACAGATACATAAACTACTCTTAAATGAATAGTATATCTATATGCACTGGCATGGACTAAAAATGAAACTAAAATTAGAATTATAATATTAAGGTGGCTTAGAACTTTTGAGGAATTTTTATATCTTCAGAGCTATGATTATGAAGATACAGCAATTCCTCAAAAGCACAAAGTTACCTTAATATTCTAATTCTAATTTTAGCTTCAACTTCAACTGTATGTCAGAGCATAAATACATAATATTGTCGATTATAATAATAATCCATGAAAATATTTAATTCAACATTTATATAACTTGATTTTTTTAAATAATCCAATAATTTATAACCATAGGTTAATCTAGTTATTTTAACAGGTGATAAAATAAAAACACTAAAGCCCTTACCATCCTGCAGTTAGAAAATGTAGTACTTTTTTGCCTTTTTGATTAAAGAATTGTTAAAAAAGTTTTTTATGTACTTAGATTTTTTCTTTTAATATGGTTAAACTATATAGACAGCATTACCAAATGACTGAATAAAGCACCAATCTAATATAGTTAAACCAAACCTTCTAATTATTTTATCCATAAAATATTCACATCAAAAATACTATTGGACACATGGAAAATTATCACTACTTTGAAGTACAACCACTTTATAAGCTGTTCTCAGATCCAAAAATCATAGTTATGCAGGTACACTGGCATGACAACCCTCAAAAATAAGAGAGTTCAATTGTTTGATTTCAGATGCATATTTCTCAATTACTTGCTAAGTATTCTGCTTTAAATAAATAATTTCTATCTGAATTTAGTATATAAGAGCTTCATTTGAAAATTATAATATGCATTTTAACAAATGTGTAATTAATAAAATCATTACACTTTTCAAATTAGAAGGACTTTTCCTTAACTCTCTCACTACCAGCTCCATTTTGCTGCCACCTAGTGGAAGTTTCAGTTATATTTTAATAACCGTTACAATATTTATTACAAATATAAGTTTACAAATAAAAAACATTCTAAAAGATAATATTTTAATTTTGTAAATACAGAAAAAAAGATATTAAAAGAAAATACGTAATGAAAATAATCACTTTTTCTTCGCATGATCACCATTCCCTATGCTTCAACAAGCTGCTTAAACAGTAGCAAATTCTCCATGCAGTGCATAAAATCCATATCTAGTGTCTATTCATCAAATATCTGCAGACTAGTTTCTAGCTTGTGGTTTTAATCAGTGAAAGCCTTGGATCTGACAGCACTGCACTGAACTGTGTTCAGATCTATATAACTATACAAACAATTGAGCTTGGCTTGAAAACATGATTGTATTTTCATCTTGAACTCATAAATTTACAGTTAATTAAATAAGTAAAAGAGAGATTTTGAAGAATTGCATTAGATTTTAAGACCTAGATGCTCCTCATTGATGGAAGTCACAAGCTAGAAACTAACCTGAGGATATTGGATGAGTAAGCACTAGATAGGGATTTTTATGCAGAAATCTCTTGCATTCATTGATTATAAAGGCTTACTCTAGATAGTACTACTGAATAGTTTGCTACTGTTTTAACTTTTTTCTTATAGGATAGTTACCATTGCCAAATAAATAAAAATTGAACAAATTATTTCTTATTTGGACTCCATTTCTAAAAACAAAACAAAATTTTGTTCAGACATCCTAAAGCAATGAAATTGTTTAAAAATTTAAAATTGCACATATAATTATTAAAATGTCATTAAAATTTTTTTGGACTGGCATATATGAAAGCATTATCGAGGTTATAGCCTCAGTAAATATTACTTACGTAATCAATGTGCGTTTAATAAATTTATAATTACAACTTTGTATTACTGAATCATAACTTCTGCTTTACCATAATGATAAATTTGATTTAATTTGTCTTCCTAAAAACAAACCTTTTCAAATAAGATCTTATTTATATTTTTGATTTAAAATAAATATTTTACAAATAATGTTGCATACATAATCACAAATATGTAAATAAACAGTGGAAAATATATAATAACCAAGGAAAAATGTTCACTCTCAAAATACGAGAACAAACAATCTGCCAATCAGTGCCATTGCCAATTACTGTATATTATGATACTACCAATTATTGGTATTGTCTCCTTTGATATTCTGGTAACTCTATGAATAAGTCAATGTAAATGAAGGCAAAATCAGCAAATTAGTACTATAGATAAGCACCAGAGGGCGCAAAAACTGAAAGTAACAGCAGCAGCATCAGAATCTGCTGAAAACATGTAATGGAAAGTAAAGGTTTAAAAATAGAAACATAAAAACTGTTTACTCCTGCATTGATAGTTGTAAATGAGAGAGAATTTTGAAACATTAATGTCCTGTTTTGGAGTATGATTATAGTTTTAACAGTTTACAGTTTGGTATGATACTGTTTAGAGCATTTAATTTTATTTAGTCAACTGATATATTTATGTAAATAAATTATATACAGTCTTTTAACTTATACCATGATCATATAAATTTTAAGACTATAAGCCATTATCTAATATATAACAATAGATCAGATTTCCCAACATAAATATATTCAACTCCCTTGTTTCATTATTTAAATTAAAAGCTTTACAATTGATGCTTTATGTAAAAATGCTGTAATCAATTTTGTTTTTTCCTTTTGATTTTGCCAACAAACTGTCAATTACTAATTAACATTCCTGAGGCTATACATGTTTTTCTTTATTAATCTATATAATAGCTCCTTTGTTTGGGGTTTAACACAAATTATTGTAAGGATTTAAACCCAGAAACTTTTTTATACATACATAGTTTTTAAATCAAAAATAAAGAATTAAATGGGCTCATTCATGCAAAGCAAAATTTTACACAATATTTATATAAAAAGTAAACATCATTCTTCTAATGATATCTGCAAGTGTTCAAGACCTGTAGCACAACAATGAGTTTGCCATTCTATCTTGGATGATGGTTTATAATTTTATTCTCATCTGTGTAAAATACTGTGCTAAATATATGATTATTGTTTATTTACAATATTCTACTTGTGCTCAATATCACAAAAAGTATTGCTTATATTAAATAAATTAATTTCTTTTTTGCACTTGACACAATGCTTTTTTTCAAATGTGTAATGTGTTACTATGCAAATAGAAAAAACAAAAAAAAACTCTGAAGTAGGCTGCTAGACAGTCGAAATTCTCAAATAATTGAATAAAAAGGAAAGTGAAAGGTGCAAATAATTGATTTTTCTTGAGATTTAATACACTTGGCAGTTATTATTTACAAATATATACATAAATATCATCCCTATTATATAAAAAAGAGAAAGCTAAATACATTTTATATAAGCTACTGTTGACTTAGAAATATTTGCTATAATACTTATATTTCAAATGCTATTAAAATAATGTGGCGCATAAGAGTTAAATTAATACTCAGTGATTTAAACACGCCATTTGATTTTGGATCTTTTCTTTTTACTGTTATAAAGTTCCTAAAATTTTATAAAACAAAAGTTGCATTATATTCCCATAAAAAAGATAATCAAGATTATCTTTTCATGTAGACATGGTGTGGTGTCTCAGTGTTTATAATCTATGATTAAGTATCTGAACGAATTCATTGCTGAAAAGTTAAAGAGACATTGTAATAGGTAGAAGTTCCAAAGAAATATATTATATTTTCCTTATGCTGAATGTTTTTGAATGAGTCAAGTAAGGTCTCTTAAACATAATGAATCAATAATTAAGCAATCTGAAATGAGCCCCCAAAACTCAAAATAATTAAGTTAAAAAAAAACCCCCAAAGATGATGAAATGCTCACACTTGTTTGTGGCATAAGGTTATCCATTAATGCACATCTGGATTTCAAGATGAAAATTAAGTGTACAAAAAGTGACTTTATTCACAGGATTATTATCTTACAACTAATTAACTGTTTTGAAAAGATTACAGTTTTGGTTTAAAATTATAATTCCAGTGTACTATTTTGAAATTCACATTGCAATAGTAGCAGTGATATTAGCATTTACATGCAGAAATTTCTGAAAAAAGTATTGTCCTACCCACACAACCCTAGGCTAGTTTATAATCTATGGCTTTCATCAGTGATAATTTTTGAACAGTACCCTTTGACCTAATGCATCTTTCATCTCATTTTTTATTTTTTGTTAAACTAATAAACTAAACTACCAGCCCAAATAAATATTTGTTAATTTCTTCAATTTAAATTTATTGACATGCATAATAATATAGATCTGAATCTGGTTCAATTTCTACGCCATCGTGATAACATGACAAAAAATAAAAAATTGCTACTAAGGAAAAGATGCATTAGATCCAAGAGGTCGAAATGCACTATTCAAAAATCCAAAAGGCTCCTGGCTAAGAGAAAGATGCATTAGATTCAAGAGGTCCAAATGCACTGCTCAAAAATCCAAAAGGTTCCTTACTAATGAAAGCTACAAGACAGAAACTAGACTGGTAATATTTGGAAAGAACAACACTGGATACAGATTTATTAAGTATTACCTTCTGGCATCTATTGATTACTAAAGCATAACACTAGGAGATAATAAAAGAAGTGAGAGTAGAAGCAAGGTCACGTGATGTCTTGTTAGTTTTGTATCAATTCCACCAAAGATTAAAGTTGTCTAAAGTTATTAAAAAACTAAAGTCACCATAATATATAGAAACTGAAGCGGTTTCAGATCTGTATATGTATGCAAACAAATAAACTTTGATTCAAAAAATAAATAAATTTTTCCAATTTGGGCTAGTACCTTAATAGTATAACAAAAAGTTAAAAAATGGCTGCTAGAGGAACGGTACGATAGATTCAAAAGACCTAAGTGTTGTCAACATCCGTTATAATTTTCAATTATACGATAATGATATTGCTAATTGGTTTATAATTTAATGATTGATTTTTTTATAATTATTTATTTATTAATAATTTTGCAATTTAAGGGACTGCGAGGAGAGGGGTAGGATTGTATCAGTCTATTCCAATGACTACAAAAAATCAATGCACCACTAAGATTTTGTTTGATAACTTTTTTCCCCCACCATTATTATAGTTAAACAAATAATACATTTTAAAAAATTTTCAATCAATTCGTTATGCATTAAAATTACAGAAGAGGGAAAAAATAACAAGATCAAAAATAACTCAGATAAATTTACTAAAAGTCAATTACATTTTCTTCTAAAGAAAGTTTTTTTTTTTTAAAAAAAAAAAAACTGCAATGAAAAACAAAATCTAATTTAAAAAGATTGCTTTGCTTTATATTTTACATCAGAATATCAGAAGTTATTTTTTTATTTGTATAGTAAATTATATAGTAAGGGACACACACACACATATATACGAGGTAAGTAAAAAATTACCCGCACTCTGGCACCAAAATTTATTTAAATTAACTTTCAAAAAAGATAAATATGTCACATTTTGTCACAATTTCTTTGCTTTTCCGCAAACCCTGTTTATCTATCAACAAGCCCTGTGTGATTTGGTGCAGTTATTAGGCGTCTGATTTAAGATCGGGAGATCCCAGGATCTAACTTCATATGAAATAAGTAATAAAGCCATATTGGTGATTATTTATCTTTTTTACTGTGTATAAGTGGTATGAGATAGTGTGGATAATTGAAGGACGCTTGAAAGTCTGAGTTCAAATACCCCATATTTATAATAAAGCCATATGTTATTTTTTAAAAATCTATCAATAAGATATTCCCTTATTAAAAAAAGTTTGAGTCTGAGTTGTGAGCCATGAATGGATCATGGCCTTCACCTCTTCACCAGACGTAAATCTTCCATCCTTGTAGTTCTTCTTTCAGACTCGTAATGATGAATCCATGTCTTGTCACTTGTAATGATTCCCTTTTAAAAATTTCCACCTTCCTCAGAATATTGGTCCAAATGTTGCTTGCAGATATCCAAACATTTCTGTCCCCATGAGTCATTTCTATACCTATATCGCACACATTTTTCAAAATCCAAGTCTGTCATGGATTATTGCATAGTCACAGTTATACTGATTTGCAAATATTTATCCATCAAACAGAAATAAGTTCATATGCATGCTCAATGTTACATGAACGTAGAAAGGAGTTGAACTCCATCTTCATGGCTGACACTTGTGTTATCTTTCTTGAACTTTTTTATCCACTCATACACATTTCTTTATGCTAAAACACTTTTTCCATATTGTGTACAAATACTATAAATATTGGCACCAGATACACTCTCAGAACATAGAAATCAAATCATGGTGTGCTGCTCATCTTTCATGCAAATTTCAAATGGGGCAGTCATGATTTTTTTTGCACTGCAGTGATATTTGAACAGATGTAACATGTTCAAAATCATACAAGTGACTGGGGGTGGGGGTAAGAACCTCATATGGAAGGTGCTGATAAGACATTTGATCAACAGAAGTTTTAATATAATCGATATGTGGATAATTTTTCACTCACCCTCATATATATTTAAAACTATTCATAGAACAACTAAGTTTGAAAATTTCTCTATAATCTCTAAATATAAAATTTTTCTACAGTACAGGCTTTTTCATACCTGCACTTCTATATGTAATCTATAGTGGGTTTGAACTCAGACTTTCACATGACCCTCAACCATCCATACTATCTCATACCACTTATACCCTTGATCACACACATGTCAAAAAGAGAATCACCAATTATTTATCTTTTTGACATGTGTGTGATTAAGTGTATCAGTGGTGTAGAATAGCATAGATGGTTGAGGGTAGTGTGAAAGTCTGAATTCAAACCCTCTATATAATCTATAAAATAAGTATGTATTCCTCTATTTATATTTATTGAAACAATCACACACCATTATTTATTTTTGTACTTAAATAATGTATGCACCTTAGTGGACATTTTCCATTTTCCCTAAATGAATTGTTATTGGGCTCATATTAATCTTTGATTTGTTTGGATTATTTTCACTTAAACCATCTAATGCCTAACTTTTGCTTGATGTTATTTGTGCTTGCCTTCGTTTGATATGTTTGCTGTCATGAACAGTTTTCTTTGTGGATTTGAATTTGGTCCCATATTTGACTTATTATATATTATCATTTAATAGCTCTGTAGCCATGCACTATCTTTTGATTTATTTTTTCTCAAGTGTCATAGCATCAGCCGGGAAGTGAACCCGCTATCCTGGTACAACTGCTTGTAAAGCAGCTGTCGCTGATCTCTTGACCATGTATATTAAATGCTTTTTCTCATTGGATAGTTTTCTTTTTAGAATATCATTTTTTATGGAGTTGCAGTTGCATTTGGTTTCACATGTAATATTTGATTTGTTATGGACTGTTTCACTTAAATTACTTCTCATCATATACTACTTTTTGTTTTCTTTTAAAACACATTCCATGGATGAATTACTATTTTGGTTTTCTTTTATACAGTACACAATTTGTACCTGCTTTTATTTGGTAGAATTGTCATAAATAGTTTTTTTTTCTTGAAATTTCACTCATTCAGATTTATGTAATAATGGGGAAATAAACTAGTCTTCACATATGGCTGTAGAAAAGACATGCACCCCCCCTCCCATCAATAAACATTTTAAAAGCATAGGTGATCCACAGATGCTTACAGCCTATTTTTGAATAAACCAATTTTTATTGATTCTGCTTAAATTAGAGCTTGAATATATTATAGGCCTGATTTTTAAACTGGAAAATTACTTGACAAGGTCATAGGAAAGTTTTGCATTTTTAACTATCTGCAAATTGAATCTTATTAGTTTGAATATATGTAATGTTATAGACCACTTATGCTTTTAAAACCTTTGTTGATGGGAGAGTGCATGTTAAAAATATATTTTCTTGATTTTATCTTTTATACATTTGAAATACAAGTATAATATATATATAACCTAGATTTAAATGGGATTTGAACCCACACTTTCAAGCTCCTTACAATTATCCACTCTAATCAATATAACTGAGACACATGACCATATACATGTGAAAAAAGACAAATGATCTCTAATATACATATTTCATGCTAAAGCAGCACTCATCAGTTGGTCCGGATCATAATTCCCCACACATGAATATAATCAGTGCTCGGTTTATATTAAGATAGCAAATCTATACACTTTAATGAAAAGGCTTCAATCCTCTCCACTCTCAAACTCTTCATCTATGTATATCATTGAAAATCTGATGATGGAATGTTCACAGCTCTTTTCGATGCCAATACTATAGTCATATCCAAATACCTTGCCTGTATTCTGCCCATGCCTATTCTGCTTATTTAAATGAACATATGAAAATCCTATACATGATAGGTCAGATTGACTTAATGTCAACATGGGTATGACTATAATATTGGCATCATCAAGGGCTTTCAGCATTCCACCATCAGATTTTCAGAGATATGGATGTCTGAAGAGTTAGAAAATGGGGAGGATTGAAACCTGCCCTTTAAAGTGTGTACAATTGCTATCTTAATATAAATTGAGCACAGATTATATATATGTATGGGAGATGATAATCCGGACCAGCTGATGAGTACTGGTTCAGCATAAAATATGTATATTGGAAATCATTTATCATTTTTACATGTATGCAGGCATGTGTATTGATTATATTGGATAGAGTGGATGACTGTAGGAAGCTTGACAGTCTGGGTTCAAATTCCTTTAATTACTCATACATTCATAAATAAAATTTCAAGAATAAATGTAGACATTTAAAAAAAAAATAGACGAGTTATTTTTTTTTGGCCATTAGTAAAAATACATAGCTCCATCTAATAGTAGACACTATTCTAACCATGTCAGCCAAATCCCAGGTCATGACATGACAAAAAATATATATTTAAATACAAGTATAAGGTATATACTGAACTTTAAAGAGGAGATTTGAACCCAGATCTTCAAGATCCCTTCAGCTATCCACTCCATCTTATATAACTGATACACATGGCCTGAGTACTAAGTACATATATGTGAAGGAGATGATGATCTCGACCAACTGATGAGTACTGGTTCAGCACGAAATACAGTTATTGGAAATATCAATTATCTTTTTCACATATATGTAGTCATGAGTATCAGTTATATAAGATGGAGTGGATAGCTGAAGGAAGATTAAAGATATGCGTTCAAATCCCCTCTAATTACAAAAAAATATTAATTTCTACTTGGTTTGTTATACAAAACTCATATACTATTTTTTTGACTCTCTCTCCTTTTTTTTTCTCTTGGAGTTAGGCAAGTAATTTTTTTTTAATAATCTTAGATATTTTTTATTTCAAGTTTAATAATTATACAATGAAATTTAATATCTATTTCCTTATAATTAAACTACAACTTTAGGCTAACTTAATATTAGCATATAAAACAATTTACAGTGAATTATATATAATTTTTTATTATCTATATATACTAAATTTAAATAAAATTTTATCTGTAAGAAAGACATTCTTTATGGCGAATGCTCAGTTTATGTCATATTATCATAATATCTCACCTAGATTCACGGCATATATTTTTATTTGGCTATTTTTTGTTCCTTTAAAAAAAGTATTATATATATAAAGCTATTATTAACATAAGCTTAAAAAAGAATCCTGGAATTCATGTAGTTAAGTTACAGATTTAAAAATAAATATAATTGTACATTTTATTTATAGTTAAACAACAAATAATGACTTTTTAAAAATGGGTTTTTTATTTAAATATACAGTGTTTTTTTTTCCTTATCATTTTTTTTTTTTTTTTACAATTACCGCTAGTATATGCATAAACACACTAAATTGATTTCCAAAATAATTCAAAATATTAAAATATTTTTTATATAAATATTATTTATATAAGATTAATAATAAGAAGAAAAACAGTTTTATTACAATAATAATTTTGATTACAATCAAATGATTAAAATTTATTTTTATGTTACTGCTTTTAAAATATCAGGAAAAATAAATACAAAAAAATATTTTTAAGTTACTGAAATATAAAATAACATTTGTAGGCAATATATCCGTATGGGCACGTGTGTGTGTAAGATATCTGAATTGTTGTCGGCCAGCTAAGTGAAAAAAACATTAAGCCTGTAGAAAAGTATTTCTCTGCTTGGATTTGAAACTTAACTAACTATTCAAAATTGGTCAGAAAAAAAACATATAGCTGGTAGTTGTAAATATATTTAGTCTATATTGATCTACTTACTGACAATAGTGTTTTACCATTATTTTGTGACTAAAATTTTATTCCATGAATAAAACATTAAGATGGTAAGGGATATCTAACCATAAATAAAATGAAATGTTGGATTGGAAGTCAAAGTCTAGATATTTAATTAAAAGGTGCATAAGTGATCTAAAAAAACAATGTTTACAAATCAACAATTTTACGGTATATCACTACAAATAGTGAAACAGATTTTATTATTACAAACAGTAGAAAAAGACCTTACTATTATTAATAGTTAACTATTATTAACTGTGGTTGAAAATCAATACTTAATGAGCAAGATCAACAAAAATTATAAGAATCTTAACTAAGTAGTGTAAAACAACAGACATTATCTGCATATATCCAAATATTATCAAAACAATCCATTGTAATTCTTCATAAGCAGAACATTTATGACAAGAGCTAATTGAAATTTATTGAGGATAGTAATCTGGACCAACTGATGATTGCTGTTTTAGCATGAAATACGTATATTGGTGATTATTTATCTTTTCAACATGTGTGTGATCAGGTGAGTCAGCAATATGAGATGGCACTGAGAGTAGTGGGTCGTGTGAAAGTCTGAATTCGAATCCCCCGTATATTAAATATATAAATGCAGGTTTAAGCATGTTCAATGTATTGATTTATATTATATAAATGTTATGGAGTAATGGTTGTGGTGAATGCTAAAATCTGAAAAGTGGATGAATGAAAAAATGTCACCAGTTGAACAATTTTTTTTCTGCTATTTTTGTTACCATTGGAAAAGGTTGCAGCTAACAATCATTATAAAAAAATTATCCTTTCCCCCCTCATAGAAACTATCATAATTAGAGCAGTCATAAAATTACCATACTCTAATCATTTCCATTATTTTAAAATTTGGATGACAACACTCATATCATGATCTTCAATTCTTGATTTGTTTATGATAGAGCCTTTATGGGCTAATGATGAAAAATAAATGAGTATGATTTCCTTGAATGAAATTTCTCAGAGAATTTTAAATCGATTGATGTTTTATTTTAACATGAAGTCATAAGTTGAAAGTATTGTTCCAGTAAATTTATAGGCTGATTTATTTAAACTTGATTGCCGAAAGTTAATTATATTATTTATAGTTTATTATGCCGAAAGTTAATTATATTATTTATAGTTTATCAATATGCTCATCTGTCTATAAAAATAATGGATGATTAATTAGTATTAATTTCTGATTAAGGCAATATTATTTGTGAGTATTTATAATCTAGGTTATTTTACTGTAACATTAAAATGTTTATTCAGAAACATACTTTTTTTCTTTCACCACAACTATGCCACAAACAGTAAGATTCAGTAATTGAAAATAATAAGCTGAGGTCAGGTGATAGTCATGTGACATTTTATTGATACTGAAGTGTTTAGTATTTAATCAGTGAGTGATGATTATTTGACAATTTAAAAAAAAATGTCTGCTGTTTGGTATTTGTAAGAAAAGACTGGCATATTAAGTTATTACAGAAGCTGTAAATGTGGTTTTGAGCAACTACTGAACTAAGAAAGGTGATTGGTTGGTAGTACTGTTCATGATAAATTTATTGGCTGCATTATTTAAACTTGATTAGGAGTAGTACAACTGTAAATATTTCCCTGTATGGCTTACTGAAGTGGAGAATGCCAGACATCTCATAAACTCTCGAACAATGAAGACATTCATTGATTTTATTTTTTAAGCCAATAAACATCACATGATCACTATTTATTATGCTTGCTTATAACTGTTATCAAAACAGGCAAAACTCTCCATACAATATTTACAAGCCAGAAACTAGTCTGAGGATATTGGATGAGTAGGCACTAGATGGGGATTTTATGCACAAGCCTTCTGGTATCAATTGATTACTCTGGCTTGCACTGTGTGGCAATACTGTATGGAGAGTTTTAATGATTTTATTTTTTGCTGTAAAGATTGCTATCCAAACATTATACAATTGAATCCTGAATAAAATAGAAGCAGTTTTTTGAAGCTGCTACAAGAAATTGGTATAAGTATCACAAGCTATCTTTTTATCACCCCAGTCTCTGGTATATATTTATGTAATTTAAGAGATCAATTAAATTGTAAACAGTAATTTATTACTAGTATAAGAAATCACATCTAAAAAAAACAACAAGAAAATTTAACATTATCTAATATTTCACACTTGCCCCCCCCCCCACTGCGACACTCAACTATTTTTAGGTAATATATATATAGGGTATATGAGCACAGACTTTCACATGACCCACCACTCTCCACACTATCTCATAACACTGACACAATCGAACACATATATGTGAAAAGATAAACAATCACCAATATATATATATATATTTCATGCTAAACCAGCAATCATCAGTTGGTCCAGATTACCATCTCTACACATATATGCTATAAGTGCTCAGATATATATTAAGATAGCCAATCCTCATACTTTAATGGACAGGCTTCAATCTACTCCATACTCCAACTCTTCAATCGTCCATCCAATTGAAAATCTGATGATGGAATGCTCAAAGGCCACCCTGAGGCCGAGATTCTTGTCACACCATGTTGACTTAAGGTCAATCTAACCCCTCATGTACAGGACATAATCCATTTAATACATATACAAGGGATGGGCAGACACCCCCTGTGTGTTTCAGTTATTTTTATGTAATGTAAATGTTTGCATTCTAAAAGTAAATTTAATTTGTCTAAGAAAGTAAACCGGATCTCAACACAAAATCACACTTTTATTACAAAGTTCCCTTTTAATAAAAATAATAAATTTCTATATATACCCTTAAAAATAAAATGCAAGTCATTAAAAAACTTCAGAATAAAAAAAAAAAGTATTTTTTTTTACAATAGGTTGTTATTTTTCTGCAACATCTAATTTCTTATTAAGACAGGTAATACTTTATAAATTTAGACTTTTTTTAAAAAAACAAAAAAACATTAGTCACCGTAATCATTCTTTTCAAATTTGATTCAGTTCATATAATTAAAAATACTGTCCAAAATTGCCATTTTTAAATTTAAATTTATTCCTTATTGAATCAAAAACCATATTATAATATTAATATGTCATACTTCTTGCTTCCAATATTTCAACAATTTTTATGGCATTTTCAAGGGTGAAACATTTCCCCCCAGGCATCTAATAATACGCTTGCATTAATATTTGTTATTTTATACTCTAGGAAAAAAAACAACCCTATGAATAATGGTTGAAATGTGGGAATACATTAATATTCATAATGTTATTTTTGAATTCGTAAGCAATAAATGAAAGCTTTAAAAAACAGTGATGTTTAGAAAGTAATATTTTATGTACAAAGTATTAGTTAAATTTCTTTTAAAAATATGCATAAAAATTAGTTTATTATTTTTATAAAGTGATAATACAGATTAAATCATAATAGTTATAAAAGGCTATGATTTACTCCACAAATGTGAAAACACCATATGCATAAAAAATAGTTTATTATTTTTATAGAGTGATAATACAGATTAAATCATAATAGTTATAAAAGGCTATGATTTACTCCACAAATGTGAAAACACCAATCAAAAATTAGTGAATACATTTATTCGTCAATATTTATGTAAATTTCTTCTCCAAGAAACACATATAAAAAAGGTTAAACCACTAAAACACCATATGATCAACATTTAATATGTGTATACAAGCTATTAACCCAGCTGATGAGATAAGATATGCACTATGACTTCTTCTTGGGAGTCAGAAATCTTTCAGCAATCATGCCAGAAAAACCAGTTAGCTGCTTTACCTTCCCTTTCCATTCCCTGCTCTAAGTTTTTCCCACATTCTTCTCTATCCTGCTCCATCCCATTTCCACAACATAAACTTTGTCAACTCCATGACCTTTATATTTAATTACCCCTTATCTTTTTCCAAACCCAGCATAAAAACCAAGAACCCATATTCTGTATAATCACTTTGTTTATATTTTTTCTCCCACAACTTCATTATTTGTATCACTTCTGCTTCCAAGCAATTGCATTCAGTTAACAGATGCCTAATATTTTCTACTCCTTCCTTACCCAACTTGCAGACTAAATCACCCACATTTTTCCATTTATGGGTATATTAATTACCTTGTTTGTTGGTAAAGATTCTCTTCCAGCCTTAAACAGTAAAGTACTTTCTTTGCTATTATTATAAATTAACTCCCACCTAATATATTACTTTTAGATATATTTAAATTCTTTTTACTGTTTATACTAGTTCTCCATCTCTCCAAGTCCCTATTTTCTATTAATGCATCTATTCTTTTAATGGATTTAGTTTTTACTTAAATAGCCAGTAACTCCGCCATCAAAACGTATTGCGCTATTCAACAAATAGCTGCATTGCAAAATCATTACCACACATGATAAAATAGTGACATGTCATGCTCCCAAAAACCTACTGCAGCTACTGTATTTGTTTATTTAGAGCAGCACAGTACACATTGTAACAAAAACCTTAAATATTAATTACAATATGCAAACTCAGAATGCATTAGATTTTTTCTCCCTTTTTCAATACACTGAATTTTTTTTTTTTTTTTTACAGTTGATCGTAATTAAGTTTTTGTAATGTATCCTATGATTATTTGGCTCTTGTTACACTAATTATAAATAACAAATCTTTATTATGATTAATCAAATGATTTGTTATTAAACAATGTTTTTTTTTTAATTTTAATAATTTCATGTAATATTATAGTAAAAATTAAAAAAACAAACAAACTTTAGTATGGATTTTTTTTTTTTTTCAGTGTAATGTTGTGCGGAAGAATACAAACATATTGTTCCTTTATGTCATAGCATCGGCCAGGGAGCGAACCGAACAACCATCTGCAACCAAGCAAGGCAGCTGCGCTGACCTCTCGGCTAACAACGCTTGACTACAAATATACTGTGAAATGCTAATTTAGTTTCACTTTCTCGGTCTATTTTGCTGTACTTTTTGGTCAGTGAAAACATAACTTTTTTTTTTTAGCGATATTAACATTTTTTTATTATTATAGAGATTCTGTTTAAAGTCATTGTATATCTGATATGACCATGAAAAAAACAAGAAAATCTTTGAGCTTGGAAAACAAACTGAATAATTATGATTGGTGGGTGAATGAATCCCAAGAAGTCACAACATTAAGCTAAGTGGGTTTTTTCTTTTTAAAAACATTTAAATTCCATTATTACATATACATCTTTTAAGTGAACGCACATCTAATATATACAGCACAGTTTATCCAAGTATATAACGCACGTTAAGGGTTTTTTTAAATTTTTATATATACTTGATAAGTTATTTTTTAAAGTAATATTCCCATCTTATAGTGCAATTTTTTAGTTGAGAAACGGGCCAATTTTTCCCCCATAGACAACCAGTAAAAATGCTTATTCTGCATTCTTGCTTAACGATGAGTTCTGGGGGACCAATTGCTTTCGCTAAGCAAGGTAAAAGTATATATTAATATAAAGATCAGGTAGTTATCGGATCATGGAACTAATACATGACTGAAACTGCACAGGGGGGAAATTCATTCCGATTTGACTTTTAAAAATATTTATTGACAGAAATTAACACTGACTTATTTAACTATTTCTTAACAGAACTGTTCAGTGCAATAATAGAATAGAAAATCAATGGCTAAAAGTCTCTGAATCAAGGTTTAATTTTATTATTTCTAAAGCACGTCCTGAGTGATAATCCATTCAATTGTAGTTATTATATATTCCTTATTTATACATTGTGCGTGTATTGATATTTTCCATCTAAACCGATGTTTATGAATCAAAAGCCAAACAAATTAAAATGTACGAATGTTATTATTAGCCTGATTCACTACTCCCTTAACATAAATTAGCTGTGAAATAAGGTCATAATGTCTTACAAAATTCCTACACACATCATTAAAAATGACATTGTAAAATTAGTTTTTAACTCACTCATCAAGCAAACTGTCATGCACCAAATCCCATTACAAAAACAGTAATTAATATTAGATTACAACTATATACATGAATGCTCTATAAAAGAAAATAAATAAATAATTGATCATTTTGTCCTCAGGAGTTATTAGAGATGTGAGATCTCAATATTACAGTGGTTTCATTCAATTATAATATTCTTAAGCTTTCGTTTATGTGTGAATTTGTAATTCTGAATTCATTTCTTGTAATTAATAATAAACATTCTCTAATTATACTTTATAATGCAATTTAATTATACAGTTTTAAAAGCAATATAAATTACGATTAATTACCAATTTAATATTTATACTCGTTTTCCAATTAAAATTTTAATTCGTTATTAAAATTTGACTTGTTATATTTTTAATAACAATCTCAATCTTTTTCAGCCTTTATATATATATCACAACTGTTAAATCCCTAATGATATTAATGAAAAAATATTGTCTTGAGTATTTACTAATTGCTTCCTGTTTTTTTTCTTAGAATATATTTAAATTTGGTTTTTATTTAATAAGAACTGTTTATATAGTTTTTAATAAGTAAAAAGTAAACTTAAATGTATTTCGTAACAATTATTAAAAACTCAATATATATATATCTTATGTCTATGTGTGTGTGTATATAATTTAAACGCCCCATAGCTATATTGTTTCAGCCACATTCCCCCTCTAAAAAAATAAAAGCTTGAATTTTGCATCCCATCCTTATGAATGGGCTGCAAATTCCAAGCTTTCGGTAGTCGAGAGATCAGCGACAGCTGTTTTACAAGCAGTTGTCCCGGGTTAGCGGCTTCGCTTCCCGGCTGATGCTATGACCCATGAGAAAAAAAAAGGGGGAATGTGGCTGAAAGGATATAGTTATGGAACGGATAAAATATTTTATATAGATTTCAGCTAGCTTTATGCATTGCTTCTGTATAATATATATAAAAATTTGCTTTTTACTATTTTATTATTTACAATATATTTATTTGTCAAAAAGTGAGAAAAAAAATCGTAATTTGCAAAACTTGAAGAAAAATTATATTACAAGTAGTATGAGACTGTTAATCATGAAAAAGGGGGCAAAAAACTTATACTAAGCATGCTAAATTCAAGGTAATTTTTTTTTTAAGCAAAATATAAACATATCTAGGAAAGTATTGAGTTAGACACCTGTTCAATTAAAAAATGTATGAAATTAAGGCATATAAAAATTTATCCCCAATTCACTTGTAGATTATGTGAATTAACATAGTTATTTTAATAATAATAAAAAAATTAGGGATAATGTAGCTAAAAATTATTTTAAATAGAAAAGAATTGTTAATACTAAATGAAAAACGTATTTAATTAAACTTATTATCACAATTAATTTAAAATGTTAATAACCACTAATAGATATATATCAATAATGTTTGCTTTTTGATAGTATTTCAGAATGTTTCAAGCTAAAACTATTTTTAACTCATATTTAATTTTTAATAATAATAATCAAAAAATAATTAAAAAAAATGAACTAAGGTAATATACTTTTAAAAACTACAAAGATCGTCATGGACTTAGAAAATATTAGATTATGTAGTTCTATTTATATTCTGGCCTATTTCCATCATTAGAAAATTTTTACATTATTTAAATTTTCCAATTACGCAATAGCACACAAGTTAATATATGCACAACATTTCAAGAGGTATTATTTTCTTTTCTTCTTCCTTGCTGGCATGACCAGTGACAGTATTTAGCATGGGAATCGAACTTGGATCGTTAGATTGTTGAATCTTAAATTTTAAAGTAATTCTCTAACCAACTGAGTTATAAGAGAGTAGAAAAATACCACTCAAACTATTGTGTATATACTAACCTGTGTGGTATTAATAACAATTGAATATGATTGGAAAATAAAATTACATTTTCCTAAAGACATTCAATACCTAATATTGGATGATGGAAATAGTCCAATATATAAATACGACTAAAATACTATCTTCACAAACCAACAGAAAATAAAGTATAAAATTAATTTAAAAAACCAAGTAAACTTTCAACATGTTACCAATACACTCATGCTTATCAAAATAATAATATTTTACAATTAAAATTTTAAAAAGCCATTTCATAGTATTTGTTGCGAGATATTATCCAAGTTAAGAATACTAAAATTCTGCTGTGGCCTATCAGTTATCATAAACTATAGTCTAAATCAAGGATGGCCACCCTTCATGTCTGTAAGAGTCACATGCTAAAACTGTGACAGACTCAAAAGCCACAATTAATTTTTTGAAGTATTCATAAATATTTGACTTATAATTTTTTCCATTAATGTGTTTTATTAATTGTACAAAAAATCAAGACAACAAAATTAATAAGTGAAAACAAATTTAAATCAAAAATATTTATTATTCACACATACTCCATAAAATCCAAATGAGAACTGAATTGATCAGTTCAAATAATGTGTTCCAAGAAATGGTAACAATAAAACCATCAAACCTGATGGTATACACACTCATTATAAAATTGCCACCACAAGGAAGAAAGCATTGTACATCATGCTAATATAAATTACAGTGGCAGTCCTTGAAATTTTTAAATCATGGGTGCTTTATTACAGTATCACCACAAAAACATAAGCAAGGAAAACAAACCAGAGCATTTCTAATTTCAGAATCACACAGCCATTTTATTTTTCCATACCCAGTTCTGCTAAAAGAGCTAATGGATTTTTATTGTTTGTTTTTACAAACTGCTGTTTGACAAATAATATTACCTGGAGTAGATGGACTTTTATTTTTTTATTCATTTTTTATGTAAAGTCAATTGGGGGAATGTATTTTATATATACAGTATATATACTCAACAATAACACCTACCATGATTAAATATTTAAAATAATATTTCTTTTATAATTTTCTTCAAGAAGTATAATAACTACTCTTTCTTATTGCATTGCCAAATATATACCATATAATACTAAATCATCCCTGTACTTCACTACTGTTACACAATGCTTTACTTAACACCCACTTTTACAGTTTCGATTGCCCCAGTCTTCTTCAGTTAGGAGATATAAAAGTTCTGAAGAAGATTGCTAAGGCAATTGAAACTGTACACTGCAAAAGTGGGTGGTAAATAAAGAATTATGTATTAGTAGTAAAGTGCCTTAAGTTAGGAGATATAAAAGTTCTGAAGAAGCTTGCTGGGGCAATCGAAACTGTAAAAGAGGGTGGTAAATAAAGCATTGTGAAACAGTAGTAACGTTCATGGACGATTTAATATTATATGGTTTGATTACTTTATTATATTTTTCTGTAATAAATGTTGATATGTTAATTTAGATATGTTAACTGCAAAAAAAAAAAAAAAAATCAGAATATTTTATTGCACATCCTAAATAAAAACAACAAAAATATATTCGCTCTGAAGAAAAATCAGAATAAACATACCACACTCAAATAACCACCAACACTGCTCAGCAAGTTCCGATGGTGTTAGTTATATACATTGCGGAACTTAGTAAAATTCACCAAATATGACATTTTTGGCACTACCATGAACAGCAGTGAATACAATCTCAAGTATGAATTAAAAATAATTCCTTTTAAAAATAGTTTAAATAGTTGTATTTACATAATAACTATGCATAATATTGAATGATTGTTATATTATTGATATTTTCAAGCATAAACTTAATAATTAATTTTGGTATTTTATTCTGGGGTACTGCACTACCACAGTGCCTATGGTCCAGCTGCTACTGATAAATTATATCATAATTTTAATATAACTAAGACCACCACTTCTTTTATTTTGCTATAATATCTTATATAAATGCAATTTGTCCACCTACTTTTTAACACTTTTTAAGAAAAAAAAAACATGTTTCGACTGTCCTGCAGTCTTTTTCACAACCTACAGTCAAAATGTATTTTTTATTTTGTTAAAAAATGTTCAGAATAAGTTGGAGCAATTGAATTTTAATTTTGAACTATCTAAAGAGCCTCAATTGAGCCATATCTGGTCTGTATATAATGTAGTGGTGTTCATTTATGCTACATATATTATTTTAAGATATCCATACATGTTCAAATATTCATGAATGTTAACAAAAATTTGTAACACTTATGACATTAAAAATAATAGAAGGAAATAATATTCCTTTTATTAAAAAATACTTGCAAAGATAAGTAATCGAATATTACAGATAAATCATGGATTTAATATCTATAGACAACATCTTTCTCCCCTTTGGTGAAGGTTGCCTCATACAGTTAGACCACTGACACGGACCAACCTAAATTATTTATTCTCAGAATAGAAATAGATATCTACCTACTGATCAATCATGGATGGCTAAAAGAAGTGATTATATGTCGCTTCCTAAAAAATTTATAATCTTGCTCAGAAAAAAATTGCTTAGCTTACAATTTATGATGAATAGACTTGCACTCTAAGTTACATATAATGCAGAAGAAAGAATTAATACCACTATGATGAGATTAAAATATAGCACTTTAATTTTATTATTAAATTCATTTAGCACAAGACAACATAAATGATGGGAACAAACAGAAAGACAAAGAAAAAATAAAATAACGAATAATCACTTGTTTAGGCAAAAAAAAAATAAAAAAATCAGAAAATAAGACTATTGTAAATTTATAATTATTTATGTCAGCATTTAAAAACAATTATCAATTCTTTATAAGATGAAAAGAAATTGAGGATTTTCCTAGGAAATTGCTCAAGTTAATACAACATTATGATGAGGATTTAACGGCATGTGGTTAAATGAAAACTGACAAGAAGATAGGAAAATAGCAATCACTCATGACATACCACTATCTTGCAAAAATGCTTCCATGCTTAATTTCATGCCCTTCAAAACCATCAAAAACTAATTTCCTCAGCAATTGTGACTTAGCTATGATTTAGAGAATGCTCATAAAGATTAATTAGTCATGTCAATGGTTCACTATTTTTATTTTTACTATTTATGAAATAAGAATATATATAGCTATTAATAGTAATCTTATTAATTAAATGATAGGTTTTTTTAATCCATTTTGAACCATAAAAAAAAAGCTTTCTTATATCCCCCTTCCCCCTTTTCAAGAAAAAATAAAATCCTGATATTATTTAAAAAATGGTGATAAAATTAAACATGAATCAAGTGCATGTATGTTTAAATATATATATATTGTAATAACAATAAAAATACTAAATATAATGATGGCTAACTATTATAGATTGCTGGTATGTATGTTTATATATATATTATAACAATACAAATAAATATATATATTATAATAATACAAATAAAATGTCATTTAATTAAAATATATTGTAATAACAATAAAAATAATAAATATAATAATGATTAATTATTATACACAGTCTTTCAATCCACAAAAGTACTTTCAGTTAATTTCTTAACCCTCTTCAACACCAGTTAAATTCAAAAAACATAAAAGCAAAACATCATCAACTCAAGTCTCAACATTCCCTAATTCGAATGCGATGTTAGCATTAAAGTTCAGGAATTCTAAGACTTGAGTTGATGACATTTGCTTCTGTTATGTTTTTTGAATTAAACAGCAGTTGAAGAGGGTTAAACAATTAACAGAAAGTGCTTCTGCAGATTGAAAAACTGTGTATAATAGTGAATCACTTTTATATTAATTATTTTTACTGTTATTATATATAATAATAAAGAATTATAACTTGAACTATATATAAGTGAAATGGAAAAAACTGTATCTTCCAATAAGTTATGTAATGTAAATAGGCTATTAAAAGACAGAGTGATACCACCTGCCCTTTAGCATTTATTGATACTTATGCTTAGTTTTTTTATATAATTTTAAATGAGAGAGTGAATTCAATCTATTGATTATATATCTGTAAAGAATAAATTATACAGTATCATCATTTGAATATTCATGCTTGATCACCTAAATAATTAAATGGTGATTATATATAATTCTTTCTATACAGATATAAAATCAATAGATTGAATTCACTATCATTTAAAATTACATAAATATTTACAAATTTTTAAGTTTTCATCTAATAATGATGTAGTGTAAATTGTTAAAATTTTGCAAGCATCATTAATAATTTAAAGTGATTAATCAAAATCTTCATGCTCTTAGTTCCAAATGCTTCAGATTGGCCCATACATATAGATTGGGTAAAAAAAGATAGAGTGGATTCTTTCCGTCTTTTAAAAAGACTATCTTGTGTTTGGAAAGGAGAGTATTCAGTTTAATTGGGTTCCCTCTGTAAAGTGCATGTGCAGTGGTTTAAGCTACATTATTATTTATAAATAAATTAAGCATAAATACCAACAAATGCTAAAGATCAGTTGGTATCACCCTGTCTTTTAATAGTTTATATATGTTACACAAGACACTGGAAGGCACAATTACTTTCATTTCAGTTACATATACATATATATTGAGATTGTTAATTGTTATTGATATTGTTTAAGTGTTGACTTCTTTCATGTACTTATATTTATAAGCCTATCTAGTCTTGCACATTATCAGCTTTATTATTTAAATAATACATTGTTTGGGAGTGTGGTTTGAAAGTTATAATTGATTATTATTTGTTAATCTGCTTTCAGAATGGGTTATACTTTATTTATAAACTTCTTTGAATGAATAATTTCACTCTCTGTTATCAAGTTGCAATTTTTAGTGTCTATTCAAACATATTAGACCATAATTAAAGGTGGATTTCCAATTTATTATTAAAAGGTTGTCTTGACAACAGATTGAAATTGCTGATTGTTACTGATATTGTTTAAGTGATGGCTGTTTTCATATATTTATATATATAAATAATATGGCATGTGGGAGAAGAGGGTAATTTCATATTTATGTTAAAAATTTATGTATAAAAATTATCTCATATGTTTTCAATTACATGTACTGTAGATAATAGTTAATAAATAATGTACATTTCTTTAACTTCATAGTCTGAATCAAACTACAATTCTGTTACTTTTATTGCTTAAACATAACAATACCTCCATAAGGATAAACCATTCAATTACAATTATTTATTTATTAAAAAAATGAATCATTATTTGTTTGTCATCAGAGAGCAATTTTTTAAATTCTGAGCTATCATACATAAAATAAGTTTACGATTCCTAACTTATTACTATAATGTTATGAGGGGATAAAAAATCATAAACAACAAACAAACAATCTGAAGGCTTCTCTATTATCCCACAAAGGAGCACAAAAATAAAAGTCATTATTTTAACAGGTTGTGTTTTGATATTGGACTATTTCCATCATCTAATGTCTTTAGAAAAATTTAACTTAATTTAAATATTCCAAATACATTCAACTGTTAGTAATAACACATCAAACAGTTTAGTATATGAACAATGTTTCAAGAGGTATTTTCTCCCCTCTTCTTCAGGTGTTGCTGGCCTGACCAGTGACAGTACTAGCATGGGATTTGAACCTGGACCCCTTAGATTCTTGAGTATTGAATTTTAAGGTAGCATTCTAACCAACTGCCTTGGCAGGATGGCTCAGATGGTTAGAGTGTTACCTTAAATTTCAATACTGAAGAATCTAAGGGTCCAAGTTCAAATTCCATTCTAGTACTGTCACTGGTCAGGCCAGCAACACCTGAAGAATATTTTGCATATACTAACCTGTTTAATATGCTATTACTAACAGCTGAATGCATTTGGAATATTTAAATAAAGTTAAATTTTTCTAAAGACATTCAATACACATATTAGATGATGGAAATAGTCCAATATTAAAACACAACTAGAACACCATCTTCACAAACCTTCAGAAAAACATTATTTAGAAGGGTTTCTAATTGCCAAAAATGAAAGTTTAAGTTGTTTTCCCATCTTATTTTACATATAGCTAAACATAACTAGATCTCCATCTAATAAGGAATGTAAATGATTGGTTAAGTAATTGTCTTTAAGGGAAAAAAATCATATACTTTGTCAAGCATTGGTAGTAGAGAGGTCAGTGACAGCTGCTTTACAAGCAGTTGTTATGGGTTAGTGGGTTCGCTTCCTGCTGATGCTATGACATATGAGGAAAAAAATCATATACTTTCAAGTATTTCTAACCTGAATACTAATCCAGATAATAGGCATGTCTTACAAATTCACTGACCTAAATTAAAAGGTCTGTTAATAAAAAAAATATAAAAAAACACTTTTTATTTATTTACAAAATACATGCTTTCTTTTTTGTTAATTAAAGAAATGATTCTCAGCTCCACGATATTACAAAGTACTGTGATAGCATGAGTGTGCTTTGTCATTAAATCAGTCTCTTGTGGTATATTGGCACTACTTTGTTGGGTTCATATTCATTTGATAGTAAAATCTGAAAATGAAATATATTGATTCATTAGTTTAAAAAAAGTCAGAAAAGGGGTCTTGTAGGCATTTTATTCGTTATCATCATCATCAAGTTCATTTATTATAATTCAATGGGACAAATATTTCTCACCAAAATTAAAAACCATTTATTTATAAATATCCTTTGTAAAGTTTTTGTACATCGAAAAATACAGCAAAACATGATGCTTTTTAGTATTTCATTTCTTTAACTACTAAACTAAAACGTCACTGAACATGCGCAATTATTTAAATGACAGCCATATTAGTTCAAACATCCAACACATGGGAAATATGAAACCTTTTACTAATGCTACAGCAATTCTATGGAAATGCATAATCTATTTTCCGACTTTCTTTTATATTATATTCAATTAATGCTTAGATAAGATTTTTTTTTATATTATTGTAACAATTTTTGTTATACTATTATGCTAAGCCACTTTCGGATCATATTCACAGCAATGACTTATAGACAGAATGGTGAAGGATCAGCTTCCGAACTCCACAATCGGTCAATAGGTTGATCATAATTCCAAAGAGAAACTGCCTAATGAACATACCCGCATCCACACACACACTGTTTACAAAATTGCATGCATTCAAACCAGTTGCAATGCAATCTATTTTCGGGAATCACGTACTAGTCTAACAACAAGATTGTCCCAACATCATTACTTTTACAAACAAGCTAAAAACAATCCAGACCAAAAATCCATATTTCTGGAGAATCAAAACAAACTCGGTCATACATATAAATCTACATCAGCCAGTATCGTGTGCATCCAGAGAAATGATTCCAAGTGCAAAATAAAGAAGGCGTGGTATATCGCAAATAATCATATCCCTATAAATAAAAAGGAAACCTGCTTCCCCTTCTCGAAAAAATGGACGATTTAATTCATTTGTCAAGGTTTATATCAAATTTATACTGCTCACCCTCCTGTCCGTCAGTCAGTGCTATGAATAATGATATCAGTCTAAGATATCGAAAGCGACTTAACATAATAGTTTAACAAACACATATACGTTCAAACCCCCAATACCCCCCCAATTTTTTTTTTTTCAAGCTGGAGACGATTAGAATTTTTTTATCTAAAAAATAATAATCACAACTTTTATAGAAACAACTCAAAATAAGTTTTACTGTATACATACAAAAGATTACCCAAATCAAAATATGGGTGTAAAATTATGTGTACACTTCTACAATGTTTTTAAAAAAAGATTAAAAACTAATAATGCAAACATATATATATATGCACGGGAGAAACAAGTCCGAATACATTATTAAGATAATTAATTAACGCAAATATAAATATATATGTATATATGGTTGAAATGATTTTAGCTTGTTTTATTTTATAAATATAATTTTTTATATGTATTTTTTCCCATACGCACACACATTAAAAATAATGCCATATTTTCAGAATTAATACCAGTAAGTTGTTTTAAATGGATTGTAAATAATTTTTTATATAGTAAAACTGTAAAATAAACACTATGCAGGGTTTTGGATGACCAGATTTTAAACAATTAATTAGTTATTGATAAATGTTTCATTAGTTGTTTCAACTCCGAATGATTGAATAAATAATTATTCTAAAATTCAGCATCAAAGACTGTGTATAAATATATTTGGTATTTAAAATATTACATCTCATTTTCCTTCCTTTCTTTTAAGTAAATCATTAAGAGAGAATGATTAGTGGAGTGTAGAAGAATGATCAATAATAAAAAAAGTCAGGGGGAAGTCTTCATTTTGCAGTAAAGTGAAAATTTATAATAAATCACAAATAATATTAAACTACAAAAAAAAAATCGAATAGTTTATAACTGTAGACATCGTAACAAGTTTAGGATGCGACAAAAAGCTGGAGCAACGGTTCCAGATTCCATCCCTCTATCCGGAACTAAACCATGCAGAGTATAAATTATTGATATATTTTATTAATAAATTCAGCTAGTTCAAGCACGGATATGAGTGGCAGACATTGGAGCTCAAAATCCATGGATACTACAACTTGTCACCGCCAGTTCACAAATTTCTTACGATGACTCTAGAAATAGAACATTCGATTATTATCATCGATTTGTTACATTTTATTGGTACTGTGGTATTAGAGCTGCGACATGAAGAATTATAATCGTTTAATCATTAAATTAATTAGGTTATTAAATCAAAAACATATTTTAAAATCTACATTAAAAAAACAAAACAATTTAACAAAAAAAAATACGAAAGCATTAATGTGAAGAATAGTTAAAATGCGAGTTTAAATCAAATCGAGTGTGTGTTTGCACGTGCATATTCTGCATAATCTATTTTAATACATTGTACAGGCTTACACTTGCATTTATATATGTATTATATGAGATATTCGAACTCAGACTTTCACACGACCTACAACTCACAGTGCCATCTTATATTGCTGACTCACCTGACCACACACATGTTGAAAAGATAAACAATCACCAATATATGTATTTCGTGCTAAACCAGCACTCATTAAAGTATGAAGATTGGTTATCTTATTATAAAGCTGAGTATTAATTGTATATATGTGTGAAGATAGTAATTTGAACCAACTGATGAGTGCTGGTTTAGCACGAAATACATATATTGATGATTATTTATCTTTCAACATGTGTGTGATCAGGTGAATCAGCAATATAAGATGGCACTGAGAGTTGTAGGTCGTGTGAAAGTCTGAGTTCGAATCCCGCATATTATATATATATATATAAATACAGGTGTAAGCCTGTAGAATGTATTAAAATAGATTATGCAGAATATGCAAATGCAAACACACACTCAATTTCATTTAAACACACATTTTAACTATTCTTCACATTAATGCTTTTCCTATTTTTTTTTTGTTAAATTGTTTTTTTTTTTAATGTAGATTTTAAAATATGTTTTTGATTTAATAACCTAATTAATTGAATGATTAAACGATTATAATTCTTCATGTCGCAGTTCTAATACCACAGCACCATTTTATTTAATTGACCAATAATGCCATGATTTTATGCCAATATACAATAACACATATTTAATCTAATAAATAATATTAAAACACAAGTATAATTTAATATACTTAGAAATGAGATGTAATTATAGAGGATTTGAAGACAGCCTTTCAAGCATCTTTCAGCTATCGATTCTATCTCATACAACCGATACACACGGCCACACATGTGCAAAAAAAATAAATGACCTCCAGTATAAGCACTTCGACCTGAAACAGTATTCATCAATTAGTCCATTTCATTACCTCCCACACACATATATAATGTATTCGGTTTATATTAAGATAGTAAATCTTCAAACATTAATGAACAGGCTTGATGATTTGCTATCTTAATATAAACGAAGCATTGATTATATACGTGTGTGGAAGATAATGATCTGGATCAACTGATGAGTGCTGGTTCAGCACGAAATAATATTAGAGATCATTTATCTTTTTCACATGTGTATCGATTGTATGAGATAGAGTCGATAGCTGAAGGGTGCGTAAAAGTCTGTGTTCAAAAGCTCTACAATTAATCGAATACAATGTTTAGCTCTATAACAAGTGTTCATAATCACATTCTGTTCGGAAAGTAATAAATCGTCTTAATTTTTCAAATTTAATTAAATAATCCGTAAAGTTAAAAGCATCAATTTCAATGATCATTTTTGATAACTCAAATTTTCCTTTTAAAATGACAAAATGCGATTAAACTTTCAATTCCTGATGCCTTTTCATTTTAAAGTTGGAATTTCGAAAAGTATTAAACAGTGTTTAATTTCCAAAATTCATTTATTATCTTTATTGAAAAGAATACTATCTTAAAAATTTCGAAAGAGCTATGTTAAAAAAAAAAGTGATAGACAGCTCTATATTTATTTAATACGGAATAAAATACATTAGCACATGCTTATAAGCGATCATCATCAACCGTTATCAATCCACTGCAGGATGAAGGTCTCTCCAAGTTCAATCCATCCTCTCCGATCTTTAGATTCTCTTCTCCACATCATCCCTGCACACTTTCTTATTTCATCCATCTATCTCACATGTGGTCTATTTCTGGACCTTTTACAACTTCTTGGAATGCAGTTTAAGTTTTCAATTGTCCATCTATTATCATCTTTTCTAGCAATATGTCCAGCCCAACCACTTCAATCTTTCAATTTTTTAATGAGGTCATATATTGCATTTTCAATCTCTTCTTGTTACTCCTAACATGCATTTCTCCATACTTCTTTGAATGGTCTGAAGTCTCTGTTTTGCTCTTCTATTAATTGTCCAAGTCTCAGATCCATAAGTAAGAACTGGTAAAACACATTTATTAAAAAAATCCTTTTCAAACACATAGGCATATTTCCTTTTAGTATCAAGTTATTTCTACCAAAAGCACCCCAAACAAGTTTAATTCTATGATTAATTTCATCCATTATATTTCCATCTGTATTACTAATCTGACCAAAATATTTGCAGCTGATAACTTCTTCTAACTCATCATAATCAATCTTTATCTTCATATTTTGAGAAAATCCATTGAACGTTACTTTAATCTTTTTAATATTTAGCTTTAGTCCTACTTTCATCTGATAACTCCTGCAACATTTTCTGCAGCTCTAAAGCATTATTTGCAAAAACAACTACACCATCTGCAAAATTTAAATGACTTCCCATTTTAATCCACAAAATACTTCGTGCAGCACTGCTGTAAAAAGTTTTGGAGATATGGAGTCACCCTATCTTACACCCATCTCAATGTTGACTTTCGTAGTATCATTATGCAATCTAATTGTTTAAAAAATTTCATAGTAACATGTAATCTAATTGTTGCTGCTACATTTTTATAAATATTTTTTAAAATATTACAATATCCTGGATCTATACCTTGATGATCCAATGCTTCATTGAAGAAATGTTTATAGAAATGCTTATACGTAAACTGGAGAAAATATGTGGTTGAGAAATAAATAAAGCGCAGCTTTTATTAAACACACATATTATTAAGAAATTATTTGTTTGATGCTACTCTTCATTTTTTTAAAAATATAATTATTGCCATTGCTTTCTATACATTTTAAAATACATAATTAACTACTCCATTATCAAATTTAAAAAGTTTTTTGTGTTTTATAAAAAGTGCAAAATGAATAAAGCATTGATTTTTTTAGAATGTAAATAAGGCATATATTATGGGTCTAGGATTTAATTTACAAAAACAAAAAAAATATACTTAAAAAAATCGTATCTGCTATGTAATTTTAATAATTATATATTAGAAATTCTACTTCGTTATCAATCACACAAGTATATTATTAAGTCATGCGCGCTTTCTATATTTGTGTGTGTGTATATATGCGAATATACATATAAATTTTTTTTTTTTTTTTTAAAATCATCAATAAATTATGAATGTGTCAATAATGTGTAATTTGTAAGTGTATACATATAATCAAAAAAAGTCAGACAACTCAATGAAGTATGAAAAGATGTGTATTAGAAATAATTAGAAGGGATCGAAAACAAAATCACATGGGTTAGAGAACAAACATGTGTCACTAATATCATTGAAAGAATTAACTAAAATAGGGCTGGAATGAACAAATTACTAGAAGATATAATAGTAGATGGAAAATGAAAACCTTAAACTGAATTCTAAAAGGCTGAAAAAGACCCAGAAAAAGACCACATCTGAAATGGATGGATGAAATAAAAAAGTTTGCTGGCGTGAGGTGGAAAAGAAAAGTTAGAGAGTAGAGAAAGTCCCAGCGCATCACATCACATCAACAGATTATACACAAAGTGAGTTATTGGTTTTTATGCTAGGCGGGCGGGCTTAAAATTGGGAAGACCTTTATTCTGCAGTGGATAATGTTAAAAATGATGATAAATAGTAAAGGCATGGCTAGATATATTGCTAAAAAATGTAAATAAATGAACAATTGATGTTTTAAATTGAATTTCAAGAGAATATAAAACAGCAATAACAGACATAAAAAAAAGAGTACATATAATAAATGAAAAAATTCTGGATTTTATGGAGAAGAATGTTTACAAATGATGAAAATATATAAAGAGCAAAAAATATATATTAATAGAAATTTTCATTTACATATATAAAAAAGATCACTATTAACTGATAGAAAGATCTTTGTTTTTGACAATGAGTCTATAAAAATGACTTACAGCAAGAATCACTTTCTACATTCTTGTAGAACATAAAAGCACTACTAAATCTAGGCATATAAATTTTACTTCACTTTAGTTTTGTTTTATAATTGTTACTAATAAATCTATATATATACAATCTCTTGCATTTTGTGTCTTATTTACCACAATTAGCTGGATATAAGAGAAAGGGCATGTATGCTAACATCAGATGTGTTGATCATGTGAGGATGGTCCTAGAGGCATAGGCAATGAGAATCACTTTGTACTGTTTGTATGGATGTTACACACAGACATGCAAATTAGTAATCATTGCTTGGTTCCTAGGATTGGTTTAGCTGACTATACATATCTGACCTGTACATATATTGGGGGGGGGGCAAATGAGGGCAACAAAAACACCCATCTTTTTTTTCTCAGATCCCTGGTCTAACAAATGAATTTTATGAAAGAAAAATAAATGCAAATACTTATATACATACATGTGAATGAGTGCGTAATTATAGTTAATAAGATGTAGTTGCATTTGGTATTATTTAATAGAATGTGAATTAATAGTCTATTATTTATATAGCACAGACTGCATATATAACATCATGCTTTTATAACTGATGCTCATTGGTGAATGCATGTAAATTTGTAAAAGGACATGCACAGAGATTTGTTCTTTCTTTATAATAGAATATAAACTGTCTGCAGATTTTAATTAGTTAGTTTATTCACAAATCAACTCAAAGGAACTGCAAACTACACTATATTTTGTTCCAAGCCTCTTGTGTATAATGTATGTAATGAATAGCAGCTCACATTTTGTTGATAAATCTTGATTATAATACAATAAGGATTGTACCAAACTCTCCATATAGTAGTGCCACTAAATGCAAACCTTCATAATCAATGGATGCAGGAAGATTTGTGCATAAAATCTAGTGCCTACTCATCCAACATCCCCAAACTAGTTTCTAGATTGTGGCTTTCATCAGTGAGAAATCTTAGAACTGAGAACACTGGACCTAAATCTTAGGGTCTAATGCAACCCTCCAGCAGCCATATAAAAACTAGTCTGGGGATGATGGATGAGTAGGCACTAAATAGAGATTTTATGCACAAACTTTTCTGCATCCATTGATTATGAAGTCTTGCACTTGGTGGCATTACTGTATGGAGTTTGATACTCTTATTAACAGCATGTATAAGCATATGAAATGATGGTCACGTGATGTTTTGATGGTTTTATACATATTTTGCCAATAGAATAATGGTGACCGTGGTTTTTGAAAAACAATTGACACCAAAATGTATAAATGTTGAACTGAGTTCAGATTTATATGGCTATAGAAGTGAAGATGTTTTTATCATGGGTTTTTAGCTTTAAGTTGCATTAGATCCTAAGATCTAGGTGCAGTGCTCTCAAATCCAAAGTTCTTCACTGATGAAAGCCACAAGCTGGAAACTAATCTGGGGCTATTGGATGGGCATGCACTAGTTGGAGATTTTATGCACAAACCTTCCTGCATCCATTGATTATGAAGGTATGCACTTGGTGGCACTACCGTAGTGAGAATTTCGTACTCTTATTAACAGCATGTATAAGCATTTGAAATAATGATCACTTGAAGTTTTGATGGTTTTAATAAGTATCATTTATTATATTATGACTGCATAGTACAGTAATTTTCAACATGCATATATATATATATACGAGACACTTTGTGTATAGTATAACTTAAGATTAAAATATAAATCATCAAGAAAGCATACTTATATAAATATTTTTACTACTGTATGTTTAATCAATCACAATTCTGTTTCATCAAAGGTAAATAAATCCCTGTTCCAAACATTTTTTTCTTCAATAACTTTTTTTAAAATTCGAATTAAAATGCAATGGCAGTTTCATTATAAGCAGAAGTATCAGGAATAGTTTTATTTTTAAAAGTAAATTTTAAAACTAACAGTTTTGGACACACTCCCCCTTCTGGCAGTGAATAGCGGCGATCCAGATTCTTGGCTAAATTTTCTGCCTCTATTTGCAGTGAATAGCTGGGATCCAGATTCTTGGCTAAATTCTTCGTAGAGCCTTAATTAAGGCTTTCTGAATATACGATCTTCAACTATAATGTTCTTGTCTTACATTGGTGGTCGAGAGGTCAGCGCGACTGCCTTGCACTTGCAGGCAGTTGCCCGGGTTGCGGGTTCGCGTCCCGGCCGATGCTATGACACTTAAAAAAAAAAAAAACTATAATGTTCTTACAATTCTTATCATTCAACGATAAAATTAAGGTTTTTACCATTTTAACCAAAAAATTACCCATTACCTTAGTTACAACTTTAGTTATTTCAGGGCCGTAAGCAGATAGGGTCATGCATCTGCTTTTTTTATACTTTTTCAGATCAATGACTTATTCTTTGTGAAATATATGGTTGATTTTTTACTTTTCCTTATTCAATCAATCTTTACCTCCCTCATTTATGATTTTTTATTTTGATTTATCACTCATTATACTACATTTTACTAAAAACACGATATTTTCTATATACAGTATAAATCTTTAAAAAAAAATGCAAAAAGAAAGTTCTGTATATTTGCTTTTTTTTCTCTCTCCATGTGTCATAGCATCGGCCAGGAAGCTAACCCACTAACTCGGGACAACTGTGCTGACCTCTAGACCACCAACGCTTGACATTTGCTTTTTAACTAATATTGAAGTACATTTACATCGAAGAAGAAAATATGATTTAATAACATGTTTGAGATTTGAAAACATTAAATTTATCAAAAAACAAAAAAGATTGTCATCATAGTGAGATTTATAATATTTGATAAGATTTCAGTATTTTTATTAGTTATTTGTATATATATGTTTTATAAAATATGTTTCAGACCAATCATAAAATAACATTAAAGTAAATAGATCGGATGATAAGGTTTCAACAACTGGGTGAAAAAACATAATAATCATGTGGTTGTAGTGGAGACAATTGTATCATAGGATTGTTATATCATGTAGCTATTAAATTGTTTGACTTGAATATGACAATATTTTTTATATTCATTTGTCTGAAGAAACTCTTCCACATGGTTGGAAATTTCATTGGTTCATATATATATACAATGGTTATTGTATAATTGAAATCACATAGTTTGATACACTATAAACCATATTCCTAAGATATTGCAAAGTTATCCGTCAAGACAATAGTGGAAATAAAAAACGAATGGAAAATAAGAATCCAGAGTTTCAGATCTAAGTTGAATTAAAATTTGTTATATTTTACAATAAAAAACAATTTAGAAATAAAAATAAAATGAGATTTATTACAATTGAATGACAAAAAAATAACAGTGGGAAAACTGATGGTATATTAGGCAGAATAGCAAGAGTAGTTATTTACTTTAATGAATATAAGATGTAGATATATGTTTGTGTCTTAACTTTTACTGCAAATTAAAAAAGGAGAACATCATTATAGATGAGACGAATACTTTTAAAAAAATTAAATATCATTTTTAATTTGTGATGGAGGACTTTAAAGTAAGAATTGAAAAGCATTTGCCAGACAAATAACACAATATAAAAAAACACATAGTTATGGAATTTTCACAAAACAAACAAATAATCTATACATCATGAAATACTTTAAAATTGTGCTGGGGTTTTAATGCAAGAATTGAAGTGCTTTGATATACAAACAATACATATGAGAGAAATATATACTTAAGAAAATTTTCACAAAATAAAACAAAAGGAAATTATATATTTTAAACATATTAACAAAAAAAAATCGAACATAAATAGAGTGAAAGCATCCAAATCAAAACATAGCAAACATGAATTAAAAAGACAATTTTCTTTTCTGATGGAATAACTTCATATATCCTAAGTTTATTACATTCTTTTATACTATACTGATATGACATAGGTAATTCAGTCTCTATCTTTAAAAATTCTGAAATTGACTTAACAGAAAACTTCTCATCTTAATGATAATTATACTATTCAACATTTTATTTCTGTCTTTATCATCCATTTTTTGATGTTATGTCAAATCATTAAAATTATTTCAATTATAGAGAGATAGTAATTCTAAATTTTTTATGATGTCACATAGTATAATATGACATGAATTATATATTGGACTATTGTCATCATTCAATATTAATTGTTAAATGTCATTAGTAAAATTTAAATTTTATTTACACTTTTCAAATACATCCAACTGTTAGCAATAACACATAGGTTAGTACATAACACAACATTTCAAGTGGTAATATTCTCCTTTCTTCTTCATAAGTTGATAGCCTAACCCATGATTGTATTAGCATGGGAATCGAATTTAGACTTTTAAATTCATGAATATTAAATTTAAGGTGACACTTTAACCAACTAGGCGAGTTATTCTATCAAAGACAATTAACAGCCAACAGAAATTCCATATACTTATCTACAGGGGAATAAGTAGCAAAATCAGAAAAAAACTCATAGATAAATGTATGGAACTTCTATTAAATATTGTCTTTGGAAAATAGCCTAGTGAGTTAGAGCGTCACTTTAAATTCAGTATTTAGCAATTTGTCACTTGTCAATCCAGCAAAACTTGAAGGAGAAAATATTACTACTCAAAACCTCATGTTATATAATAACTTATATGCTATTATTGCAATTGAACCTATTTTAAAAAATTCAAATAAAGTTTGAACGTTTCTAAAGACATTTAACAATTAATATTCGATGATAAAAATAGTCCATAATTGGTAATAGAATGCCAGCATCATAAACTCTCACTCACATTACAACATGACATCTTTATTAGTAATTTTCATTAGTCATTCATTAGACTAAAGATTAGCCACTTAATGAATAATATTTCTTTTTTTTCCATATGTCATAGCATCTGTCGGGAGGTGAATCTGCAACAGCCATCTGCAAACAACTGCTTGCTTGCAAGGCAGCTGCGCTGGTGTACTTTTTACTACACTACTTTCACACAAGGTAGGGACGAGTTTCTATAGCTTTTAATAACTTGTGAAAGGGTGTTATCATAAACCTATGACCAAAGACACGTGAAAAAGATTTATGATCCCCAAGATGTGAAAAAGATTTATGATCCCCAAGATGGACATTAAATGCAGAACTAGCATTTATCCACTGACCCAGATCATTGTGATCTGGATCAACTGTCGAGTGCTGGTCATGTCCACAAGGTAATAAAAGTGGATAGAAACCAGTCCCTACCTTGTATGAGAATAGTGTAGTTAAAATTACACTACAGAAATATTATTCGTTATGACATCTTTATGTTTGAAATGTAGAAAAAAATATGCCTAAGGGAAAGAGTTTTCAAAAGATATTAAATATTATATAGGTCTATATAGTACAAAATGTTTGCTTTTAATTTCTTTTTTGAGATCATTTCTTACATTATTTAAGACTGTTCACGAAGACTCTTGTGATATGACTTGAGTTTGAATTAAAATATGGAATAGTTGAAACATTTATAAACAGATAAATAGCCCATAGTCAACCTAAATAATCATCGATACTAGTCAATAATTGGTTTCTAGTATTATTAAACGTAATTTATGAGTGTTCACTAATACTGCCCATAAAAAAAAAGCATGATTGTTCAAAACGGTTGCACAAATGTAGCATTCAATTATGTATAGGTGTGCGTGTTTTTTTATTCATCAAAGACTTAATATAGTGGAATAATGTATTGATTAAAAACCACGTAAAAGCATTTTAAGCAAAAAAGCATAAATCAATAAAAAGAAAGATTTAACTTCATTTTTTATATATACAATAATTAACTGAATTAAGCTTTATTAAGATAGATCAATTAACTTCTGTTTACCTTTAGTGCGCACTGTTTTGATTTTTCACAACCAGTTTGCTCTTCTTCTTAAACAAACTACTTGAAGTTTGAAAAGATTAGAAGAAAAAATCTAATTTAAAAGCTTAACAAAAATCTTAGAACGTTAGGCAAACACTATTTTTCATATCAAGTTAATTAAATAAAAGAATAAAGCTATTTATTGAAGTTCATATTAATAAATTAAATATTATTTCATTGCTAATTAAAATTAGTTTGAATTCCACGTATAAAATTTTCAAAAAAATTAAAAAGAAAAACAACTCACACGAGAATATAGGAGAGTTAAATGCACACACGCACACGTGTATATGTTTTCTCACTAGGAAGACTGATTTAGTGGTTATACACTATTTCATTCCAGTAAACACACATTATTTTATATAGTTACATTTGATGTAGGATAAAAGAAAAATCTGATTCATATCAATTTCGCAGTAATCGGCTTGTAGAACATTCGAAGAGAAATGGTTAAGAAATACAGGTACTGTGGTATTAGAGCTGCGACATGAAGAATTATAATCGCTTAATCATTAAATTAATTAAGTTATTAAATCAAAAACATATTTTAAAATCTACATTAAAAAAAAAACAATTTAACAAAAAAAAATAGTTAAAATGCGTGTTTAAATCAAATTGAGTGTGTTGGTACGTGCATATTCTGCATAATCTATTTTAATACATTGTACAGGTTTATACCAGCATTTATATACGTAATATATGCGGGATTCGAACTCAGACTTTCATACGACCTGCAACTCGCAGTGTCATCTTATATTGCTGACTCGCCTGATCACACACATGTTGAAAAGATAAATAATCACCAATATATGCATTTCGTGCTAAACCAGCACTCATTAAAGTATGAAGATTGGTTATCTTAATATAAAGCTGAGTACTAATTGTATATATGTGTGGAAAAGGTAATCTGAACCAACTGATGTGTGCTGGTTTAGCACGAAATACATATATTGGTGATTATTTATCTTTTCAACGTGTGTGTGATCAGATGAGTCAGCAATATAAGATGGCACTGAGAGTTGTAGGTCGTGTGAAAGTCTGAGTTCGAATCCCGCATATATTACATATATAAATGCAGGTGTAAGCCTGTACTATGTATTAAAATAGATTATGCAGAATATGCGCGTGCAAACACACACTCAATTTGATTTAAACACGCATTTTAACTATTCTTCACATTAATGCTTTTCGTATATTTTTTTTGTTAAATTGTTTTTTTGTTAATGTAGATTTTAAAATATGTTTTTGATTTAATAACCTAATTAATTTAATGATTAAACGATTATAATTCTTCATGTCGCAGTTCTAATACCACAGTACCGAAATACATTTTGCACTCTTTTTTTCATATGTCATGGCATCGGCCGGGACGCGAACCCATACCCGTCTGCAACCAACTACTTGCTTGCAAGGCGGGTGCGATGACCTCTCGGCTAACAACGCTTTACATTTTGCACTCTTTGTTGTTGTTATGTTGGACACAGCAAAAACAAAATTAATATTGGTAGAAAAAAAAAAAGGATTTATTGCTCAAAAAATTCGTTCAGGTGCGGAAGTGCAAGCATTGGAAATGATCTGAGGCCCTCATACTTCAGTTTGATACTGTAACTTCATTAACTCATGCAAACAAAGTTAGTAGGAGGCCATGTATTACTATCAAGTGCATAACAATTACTGCTTGAGTCTTAAAACTAATTCGTATTTGGCCAAATAAATGGAAATTCTGTGTTCAAGTTATTATTTTTTTGCTTAAGCAATTACTGATTTTCCAAGTGACAGAATATATAATAAGTCAGCCTTTATATTAGGCCACTTAATTATCATAGAAAAGTTAAGTCCAGTAATAGGATGATGAACAGTGACCAACTATCCCAAATTTTTTCAAGCCATCCTTATTTTGGGCTCAGTAGAGATGTCCTGAAAGAATTTTGGATGGGATGCCTTTTGTCCCAATTTATAACAAGGGTTCTCAAAAGCATCCATAGCAATAATACAAAATGTGATATCAAACCAACTTCAATCAAAACTTGTGGATATACATGTTTTCACATGACATATCTGAAATATACTCACGCACTAATTACAATATTCCATGAGAAAATAAATCAATCAACTATGAAATGAGTAGTATTTTTGAATATAATGATTTTCAGTTATTTTTTAAGATACGGTATTTGTTTTATCGTTATCTTAAAATATTAATACATTCTCTTAATTATTTATTTATTTCTTGAAATTAAACAAAACATGTAAAAAATAATTTTATTTCAAGAATTTTAGTTAATTATTTATTTTCAGTCTAGTTTTAAAAAATATAGAACGCTAAGCTATGATAATTGTTATTTGCTAAATAATAAATACATATTTTACTAGTATTTATATATTGAATTATTTTCATCATCTAACATTAAGCATTGAATATCTTTAGAAAAATTTAACTTTAAATATTCGAATTACATTCAATTGTCAGTAATAGCACACATGTTAGCATATGCAGAAAGTTTTGAGAGATATTATTTTCCTCTCTTTTTCAGATGTTGCTGATCTGACCAGTTAAAATGTTAGTCATATAAGAATAAATGCTTAAATTTAAAATTTATAAACTTGATAAATATATATTAAACTAAATCTCATACTGTACTTACAAACGTGCATATTTGTGTCTAATGCTTTAATTTCAAAACTGAACTACAACTGTGCTAAAATTCAAATTCAATAGAGTCATTTAATTAGATTAAATTTCACACTATAATAATATGGGTACATGTTTGTGTCTAATGTTTTATTTGTGAAATTAAACCACAACTATATTAAAATTGGAATTAAATATATTTAATTAAATGGTACCTCATACCCTACTTACAAGCATAATCATTAAAGTACAACTCTAATAAATTTGAATCAACTTGCAAACCCTCACTTTTGTTGAAAATCATTGAAAGTTTTCTCAGAAAAGGCACTATAGTTCAGTAACTTAGATTGTAGTATTAACATTATCCTAAGTAATAATGACCTGTAGTTCTTTTAAAAAGTAGATTTTAACATTTCACTTTTATTGAAGTTAAAGTTGAAAAAGAAATATGAAGAGATCAGCATTTTATGGACTGGTGCCAAGATTAAAAAACTTCTTTGTTCTTTGACAGAAAGAAATACCCAGAAAACATTCACATCCTTCTAGTCTAGTTTTTACATGAAGATTTTGCTCACCTATAAAAAATTTTTGATTATTTTTACACACTAATTAGTTGATTATTATAATGAAATACACAGATAAACTTTCAATTTATTTATGTTTTATTTGTAACAATAGAAATTAACAAATTTGGATTATAATATAAAAAAAAATATGACAGTGTCTGTTACATCTTTATCTGTCAAAATTGACTTGGTGTTAAAATGTTTTAAAATATTGTAATTTTGTAAGACAATATCAGATTTTAAAGTAGAATTTGATAGTTATCATAGATTAACCTCCTTTTATACACATTAAAAAAAAATTAAATAACTAAAAATTGTTGTTTTCAGAAAAAATATTAATACAAACATCCATGTTTATGGTATATGGTCAGATTTTATATATTTAAAATGGTCAAATATGATTTAGTAGAATATTATTCATTTATAAAATTACATTAAAAATAAATCAAATCCAATTTATTGAGTTCTAGTAAAGGTAAAGCATTTCCAAAAACTCTCACCAGATGGAACAATAGAAAATGTCAGAATATTTATTAAATTACCCTAGATAGGTAGGTTCATATTTGGGTCAAATATTTTAACTGTAAAATTAACCTACAATTTTATTAAACTTTGAATTAAATATATTTTAATTATATATCTCACACTATCATTATATAAGTGCAATTCTGGAATTACCCAACAACTCTAATAAATTTAAATAACTAAAGTAAACTTCCCATCATCAACATAACTATACAGGTGCATATTGGTGTCCGAGGCTTTGTGAAATTAAATTAAACTAGATACTCAAATTCAAATTTAATATACTTTTTAAATTAGATTATATCTTGCATGTTTTTGTGTAATAGTGAATTTGAGCTAAAATTTCCAAGATTTATATTAGGTTGAAAACAGTGATATACATATATAAATATATAATTACATTTTGATACTCACATTCTAAATATTAAAATAAAAAATACTAAAACAGAGACTTGATTTTGGGTTCATTACATATTCATTTTGAGTAAGGAACCATGCCTCTTTTGTTTTATGTTTGCAATCATTTCTTTCTTCACACATAATTTTGACAACACTTGGTTCACAACTATGGCAGTGACCACTTTCATGATTATGAAAGATGGAGGAAATTAACAGCTTTGGGCTTAATCTTAGATTTTTCATATATTAAACTGCTGCCAAAAAGTCTGTTAGAAGTAGGATGACTCAACATTCATTAATATATAAAAAATCTAAGATTAAACCAGAAGTTGTTAATTCATCTGTCTTTCACAATCCTGAAAACAAGCACAATCATAGTTGTGATCCAAGTGTTGTCAAAATTATGTGCAAAGATAGAAACAATTGCAATGTAAATAAAAGTGGCATGATTCATTACACAAAATGAATATATGTAATAAACCAAAAATCAAATAGCATTCAAATCAGCAAAAAATTAATGTTCTCAGCAGACTAATCATCAATATGAGGTAAAAACCATTGAAAGTATACTTGGTACAATAAATCTAAATTTTATATTTAAACTCTGTTTTAGTATTTTTTACATTAACATATTGTACCTACTGAAGTTTGAGATAAGTTTTAGTATAAGATAAAATGTTATTTTCTTTCTTGTTTGACTTTGATGGCAGATATATTAACCTGTGAAGCATTGAACTGTGTTGCTATGACAATGATAATATTGATATAAAAAAGTTTATTATTAATAGTGGATTGAAAATAATACACCAAAATTTTTAATATCTCAAATATATCTATTTTATTTATATAATATTATAATGCAAAAATATATATATGTAAAAATATATTTCTAGTGTGATATGGTGAGAATGTATTATCAATTGTTTAATTTGTGTTAGAATGAAAGAATGATATTTATATAATGAAGCTCCAATGTTTGTCGTATGTTATAATTCAAAAACATTTAATTTTATTTGTTATTATTCTTATGTAATAAAATTTTGAGAGATGCTGGTTAAAATTGGCTAAAGAGTTAATAAAGTGTATTACTATAGTTATTCTGATATCAATGGGAAAAGTTATAAATGGAAATAAATGAACAAAAATCTCTCTAGATTGGTTTCAGTAGGAGCAAATCAAAATTCTTTAATTATGACTTTTTTTAAATTTTATTTTTAAAAAGTATATGATTGTACAATAGATAGAATGCTGGGCTGAAAGCAATGATGTTCATCCAATGATTGGACAGGATTATGGAATATGTAGGTGACAATTTATTGAAATATTAATATTAATTATTAGCATTTTATAAAAAAGAACATTAGAATGTTTTTTTGCTTTAAAGATAAATATCACTTACTTTTCAATGATGAAGTCTAAAAGCTAACAATATAAAATGTACACAATTACTACAATTTTATAAGCTTGATAAATAATTTATACACCAGATAAAAATTGGTTCAATTTTCATAGCATCATCATGGACGAAAGTAATGTTTTATGAACTGATTGCTTGCTAAATGAAAAGATATCTACATTGCACTGTCATGTATATAAATTAGTGTTTGCACATTTATAATCTTATATAGATCAACACATCTTCTGAATAAAAAGATACTTATGGATATTCGAAAAATATTAGAATTAACAATATGTGCTTTGAATCTCATAGCTTTTTATAACATTTCTTTTTCTGAAATCATAAAATATCATTAAATTACTATTAAAAAAATAAATACTAAAACTATAGTACTATTTTAAAAAGTCTGTATTTAAAAATTACTTAGGTTGATGGCTTATATTTAGCAATATTATAGCTATGTATTTTTTCCCATTTAATATATGAGTATTTAGACATAAATTGTAGTATAATTTTAGGTTAAATAGTAATCTATTTACATACATAAATATAAAAGTTATGTTTTTCTGACTTTAAATTTATGTCTTGCAGCATAGTAACTATTATTGTAATTTAAAATATTCATTTTTTTAAAATTTATTGATTACAAATTAGCTTTAGGTATATCACTTATATAAGGAGTTCAAAAAGATCACATCGTAATAAGTATTTATTTATTTTGTTCTCTTAAATTTACATTAACAAATACGTATATTCATTTTGTATATATATTTATTTATTTCAATTAACTACATTTTTTAAATATAGAGTATACAATAGGAAAATATATATTGAACTCTCTTATATTCCAGAAAGTATAAATGTTCTACAACATTTTTGTGTTACATAAACATATGTGTTCATATTTATTATCCGCTAAGTGGAGATTGATATGCAATCACTTATTTAAATATGAGGTTAATGTCAATTGAAAACTTTTTGCATAAAGTATAATCCGATCACATACATATATTTTAAATGTTTATTTGCTATATATATATATATGATTTTAATTTATATCAATTTGTTAATAAATTTTGAATTAGTTTAAAACAAATAAACTTGCTTGGTTGTCATTCAATTTTACAATGCAAATTTAATGGTTAATCATATTTGGATGAGACAATATTCACTAATTGATTATATGACATAATTAATTAGAAGTAGTTATAAAAATAATTCAGAAATCAAAACACAGGATGGGTAAGAGAATAATTACATATCATTTTCTTTGTATTCAATTTAATGTTTATTATGTGACCTGGTATAGATTTTAAACAGCAATAAATTAACTGATTTGACATTCTTAAACATTTAATAAGTAATTAGAAGCTTTTTGAAATTATTTTGTTAATAACAATCATAGCCATATTAGGATAGAAATTATATGCATGAATTGATTTGATGATTGAAAAGGTACAGATATGATAATTATTAAACATGAGTAAAGGTTGTTGTAAAAAAAATGTTCATGTATTTTATTTTAAGTCAATATTGATTAAAATGAATATTATATTAAGTCATATACATCCATAAAGGTCATAATCTTATTCAGTTATATATATTCGATTCTGTTATAAATTACAGCGATTTGCTTTAATCATATTTAAAGTTCATTAATGTGAATCAAAAATTCAGTTTAAATATTAATTTTTAACAATCTTTTACATGCTTTGACAGTTATAGTCTAAAGTTTTAACAATTTAACTTTATTAAACTAAAAAATGGATATGATTCGTCCATAGCATTTGAATAAATATCAATTATGAATCTATCATTTATTTTATAATATATTAAGTTGGTGAAAATGGAAAGATATGTTAGGTTAATTGAGTATTTAATATTATTATAATTGACTTAATTCATAAGACTCATTATTAATAAGCACTGAAAACTTTGAAATTATTCAAATGGAAGTCAATCTCTGATAATATGCTATAAGTTTTTTAAACTCTTAACAGCAAAAGAGTGCACATAGATTTATAATATTTAAGAAATAATGCATTATCGGAGATTGACTTCCATTTGAATTTTCATAAGAGTATATTAATATTAGTGGAATAGTGTAGCTGAGTTAGCATTACTTTTATTTAATTTAGTTGTAATTAGATATTAATTATTGAGATATTTTGTTAGCTATCATTGATATTGTAACCTTGTAGGGCATATTAAGATTATAATTTCATCCATCCTTGAATTATTTCATTTAAATATAAATAATGTTTGATTTTTGGTACAAGTTTGTATTATTATAAACAGTATGCTGATTCATGAGGAATATTAAAGGGTATTTGTATAATTCTTTATCATTATTTTCAATCTATTATAAGAGATTTATATAATATGCATATACCACTATATATAAAATAGTGATATTTAGTTTTATTATTTATCTTTAATCCAGTGCAAATGATGCTTATATATTTAGGATAGTTTGAAGTAATGTTTTATTTGTTTTCTATCCTTTATAAATGCTATTAAAATTTATGAGGTTTCAGCAAAGATTATTATTATTGTTTTACTATTTTCATTCAGTTACAGATGATGCTACAATTCGTGGACATTAATAAATTTGGATTGTTCTTCTTTGGAAAATGGTGAACGAAAATTAGGCTATGATTCAGGATATAGCATGACACATAATTTTATTCTGTTACGAATGGCATTCAGTTGGAAATGGTGACGAATGATTGGGCTATATTTTCATTCAGATTATATTAAAGTTTTCATTTCCCATAATCATTATAGCTATTCGGTTACAAATGGCTCCCAAATCTATGAGGCATTAAAAAAAGAGATACCCTCATTTTTAGTCTGATACACATGCTGTTGCAATTTGCAGAGCATTATCAAACCAGAACCATTCTTTCAAGGCTTACATATTTATTCTGTTATATATATATATATATATATATATATATATATATATTGCAATGGTATGATATAAGGAAGTAAGTATGAGATGGGTATAGAATTAAATTAAAAACATCTATCATATATATTCCAAAATGAGAGGCCTATGTGAAGAATCTATAATTTGTATAACCTATGTAAAGACTATTAATATTTATGGAATTTGTAATTTACAATTATGGAATTTTACTTCATGACAGTAAAGACATACGTATATGTAAAAAAAAAAAAAACTAATTTCCTCACTCACACTAACACAATATGAATTTATTTGGTTAGTAAAAATTTCTAGTTCTTACGACTAAATCGATTATTGAGAAATATGTCTGGTGATGTGAATTGGTCTTTAATTGCATAGATCTATCTGGGTAATATAAAATGAAATAACTAATGTTAGAATTTTAACTTAATAGATATTTTATTTACATAGGTAAATAGAATATAGGTCATAAAAATGCATATTAAAATAATATTAGCTTATAGTAATTAGTATGTGTGTATTGACGCTATAGGTAAGACTATACAAGATACAATATAAGTAGCATAAATTAAAGGAAGGTACACATTCAGCTTAATTTGGCTGACAATGATTTGATATTGAGGATTATAAGTTATTATGGTCTATGTTGAGGTTAAAACTGAATAAGTTATCTTGGCAAGTATCATTCAATAATTATTTATCCTTTTGTAATTTAAGGCAGCTACCTTTAATTGAATATGTAAATGTGATTGTGTTAGTTTACATAATACTGCACATACAAATATTCTTTAATACTTGTATATACCATAAGTAAAATAAAATTAAAAACAAAATTAGAAGACATCACTGAAACAGTTAGCATCCAACTAATACCTATATTGGATAAAGTGGTCAATTTGGTATAAGAATTTGAGGGTATCCAAAAAGAGATGAGAATAGCACTAACAATTTGATTATAGTTCTTGGAATAATCCAATATAATTTATCCAACAGTGTTTTTGTGATTTCTTTTATATATTTGTTAGGTAATTGGTAATTGCGTAATTCACTTTCATTACATATATAGATATATCCAAAGGTAAATCATAATAAACACCGATTTCTGTGTTATGTAATCAGCTTGTAGTATCTTAATTCCTTTTAATATCAGCTATAGGTATTCATATATTTGCTATGTTATCACAAATATCATAATACAGGTGTTAGAATTTCAATATGTACATGATAAGATGTTTCCAGTAGGATATAATAAGCTAACTATATATGGTAGGTCGTGTTACGGTCTCACGGCTAAAACCAAGTACTGTATATTTGATATTCTATATTTCATCCTCTTCCTTCAGTGAACGATCCTTAGGGTAGTTCTTTAAAACTAATTCAATTTTTTCGATGAAAGTGGCATTTTATATTATCTATAACGGTTAACACTTTACTCCTAATATGTGCACGATTATTTCATTTTATACGCGTATATTGATGATTTTAATTTAAATACATGGTCCTTAAAAAACAGACATCAACGTGTTTAAATCTATCAATCCATTTTTATTGTTCTTTTTCTAACTGGTTTTATGAATACCGACATTTCAGTAAATAGAATACGCTAATTAAAATATAGTTTCTTCTACGTAGTTTATCGGCGCGTATGTGTGTAGATTCCTCAATATATATATATACAGTAAAGTTAATAAAAGAATGTCCCTTTTAATCCAACTTATCGATCTATTATTTTCACCCCAAAATATATATTTTTATAATTTCCTTTCTGGTTTCTATATCACTTTTTCGTTTGTGAATTTCATTTGACATTGCTTTAAACAATTGACATAATAATGTTTATATAATATTAAATATACCCGCACGCATACATATAAGTGAATTATTGTATGTGGAATATAACATGTATTAATCATTCATTAATGTGCACGTAAATAACGTTATTTTAATAAAATATTTTCCCTGAAATTAAAATGTTTTATTTTTCTTCGGTTCTATTAGTATTTCAAACACAGTGCGTCACAAGTTAAAATTATTGTTGAAGTTTGCCATACTAAATATTTGTACTAACTAATGCTGATAATCCTTCGTTGATTTTAATTTTGAATTAGTAATAAAAAAAAATACAGTTAATATATTAATTAAAATCTTGTGGTAGTTGTCATGTTTTGCCAGATGGAAGTAGGGAGTTATCAATTGGCAGTTTTATTAATTATTATTTCAAAGTGAAATAACAAATTGACACACACACAAAATGTAAATACTATACGTATATAATCATATTATGAAGGAGCATTCTAACTGATATATTATAACCCCGTCTTTCAACATCAGCAACACCCCCAGTATCGGTTTCTGCTACAAGCCCAAATTTAAATTTAGTCCCAAAATGGTCAAGCGTTGGTGGCCAAGTGGTCAGCACATCTGCCTTACAAGCAGTTGTCCTGGGTTAGCGGTTCGCTTCCTGGCTGATGCTTTGACACATGAAACCCCCCCCCCCCAAAAAAAAATTATATTTAGTTATACAAAAATATAAGATTTTTTTCTATCTCAGGTTTGAATCATATGATCACTACCAACCATATCATGTACCATAAGACATTATTTATTCATTCTTTGGTAACTATTTTGAACATGAATCATAAATCAATCAATCCAGTTATAACATAATAAAGTTACTCTTTCATTCCAAGTACTCTTATCCAACAACATGCGAGAACGAGTGACGGAATGAGTTAAAAAAGGGGAATTTGTTCATACTCATAGATCACCTTAAGCTTTCTAATAATTAAAATGAAGATAATATAATCAAAATAATTTTAAAGCACTGAGAAATCTTCAACATTAGATAACAATAACTTTAACAAATTATGTACTATGTACGTTATGATACTAGTGAGATTTGGATTTTCTGTTTATGCAAATGATGATAATGAATACAATGTCAGAAATGAAGATCAAATAAACATTTTATTTATAATATCAAATATAAAATAAGTCAAGACATCTTATGAGTTCATATATCAAAAATAAAAATAATTACAATAGTTTAATAATTCATTTAAATTATTAAGGAAAATATATATCACCTATGAATAAAGTCCTCTATTCCAAATCTGACTATCATTCTAAATATGTCATTAGTATAAGAATCTTTCATTCATGTGTCTAATAAACTATATTGCCAATGAAAGAACAACCATAAAATTGGAGAGGATGCATTATTTTCTATGTCTACACAGAATAACTATTTAAGTTTAAACAAAGAATGTTTTTTAGTCTTGCATTGTTAGCCGAGAGGTATCGCAGCCGCCATGCAAGCAAGTTGTTGGTTGCAGACGGTTGTGGGTTCGTGTCTCGGCAGATGCTATGACATATGGAAAAAAACAAAAAAAACCAAACAAAGAATGTTTTATCATAGTCTTTGCACATCCGGTATTCATGCTATAAATATCAACACCATTACCATCATTTCAAAATAACTCTGATAATATACAAAGTAAATAAAGATGTGGATCATGATTCATATCATGCCTTCAGCATCTTATACCTAACACAAATAGTATCAGCAGAATGATGGGCTAATGAAGAGTCCACACTTATCTACAAGAGCAAAATTGGCATTAGCATCATATCACACCTCACAAGAAGAAACCATCATAAATAATGCCCAATACAATATATACATCATTTATGATGAACTGACCTTCAAAGGCATATTTCAAAATAACATTTGAAAACCGTTGTAAACATATACTACTTATCACCTATAAAACGATTTAATATACTTCTCCTAAAAACGTAATAGCCTAAAAACGATTTACTCGCTAACGAAGAAGCTTCCAAATAAACAAAACAAATTTCGCTTAAAACTATTAAATGGGCCAAGCGCTTTCGAGGTTTGCCCTCATATTCATGGCCGACGAAAGTAATAAATCTTTACGTAGTGTTATTAAATAACAAATATGCAAATGTAAATGCAAATCAGTTCGAACCAGACAACCCCAGGATTGTATGCCCTGAAACCAAAGACTGTAAAAGAAAGATCAAAGAGGCCTACTTTATTGTTTGCGACAACAATTTTATCAATAGACGCGACACGTGTTTTTCCATTTCAAAAAAATGGTCAAACTGATTTGCATTTACATTTGCATATTTGTTATTTAATAACACTATGTAAAGATTTATTACTTTCGTCGGCCATGAATATGAGGGCAAACCTCGAAAGCGCTTGGCCCATTTAATAGTTTTAAGCGAAATTTGTTTTGTTTATTTGGAAGCTTCTTCGTCAGCGAGTAAATCGTTTTTAGGCTACTTATCATCTAATAATAATACTATAAACACAAGATGAAAGACTGATAAAACATTATATTACCAATAAAATAATTACGCATAAGCATTATAAATCAATAACTTATAAAATAATACAGTATCTCCAAATGAACATTCATTCATCCATATCCCATACCAAATGTTCATATTACTTTTGTTGAAATAATAATGCAAATATATTTTGAGAACTCCAATATCCATATATGATAGACATAAATTATACAAAAATTACTAGCAACAAATATTATAAGCATAAAGAAAACTTATAGATAACTTTATACCTAAAATAATTTTTTTTAAAAATTTTTATTAGAGGAATAGAACTGTGGGATTGATATATTATATTTAATCAGTTAATATTAGGTACTTTTGTTTAGCTACCTACAAAGTTGTATTGCTACTTTGACCTATTTAAGTATACATGTGGATCAATTGTGTCACTGCACCCCCACCAATACAGAGTATACTTTATTGGGATTTGTAGTCTGATTGAATGTTGTGTAAATTGTACTTAAACCTAAATCTTTTTACCAATTGTATGAAAGTAAGTGCGTCCATTCTTGTTAATTTTCCAGTGTGGTTGGTAATCAATAGTTCTGCAGTTAAGTCACCAAGTAGTCTGCACATTGAGCTTTAGAATTATGCAATTGAGTAAAATGTCCAATTGAGGGAACAGGTTCCAATAGTTTATCTACCATCTAGTGGTAACTTTGTGAATTATTCTTTTATCTATTGATGTATTCACGCTGCCGCTGAGTGATGGAAACTGTTGGTTGAGATAATGAGTGATCACAGGGGAGAGTCCAGATAAAGAAGGTGTTCAGAATATGGTAGGAGTTGGGAACAGCCTCCAAGTATCTTTAAAGGTTCCTGTCAGTGTAATTTTTTTTTATCTCTTTCGTTGATATTGGCGATTTTATGAAGGAATATTTCTCGGATGTTTACACCTGACTGGCCAAACAAAATTAAGCATCTGGTGGTCCAAGTTGCAAATAAGAGAAATGTGGTAATCCTCATTTTTGGGAAGACTCCCTCAATGATCCAGTCAGTAAAAATGTGAATACCCGCTTTAATTGTTAGTGATATATATTTTTTTATATATACCATTCCCAGATAGTTTACAAGTTCTTAAATCATTTAGTCTAAAACGCACTTCAAAAATTTCCAGCTCACATAATAATTCCATTAAAATCAGGAGTATTTTATTTAAAATATCCTTAATGTTTAAAGATTACAGTTGGTGAAGCAATTCTATAAAATCCGAGGCGACAAATAGAGCACTAATACAATATGAAGCAATATGAAGTTTAGAGCACATTATTTCTTTATATAATATAGCACATAGATTATTTGAATGCAATAAAGTACATTTAAGTAAATATATTTCACATTGAAATAAATGCCAAATAAGAGTTAATTTTTTCATATTATCCTTTGCAAATAAAACACAATTCCTTGGAATGCATTAATCCTTATTTTTAGAAATTATGAAAGCATATTACTATCAATATAGTTAATTCCAAATGTAAGACAATATCTCAGATATCCATAGTTGGGAAAGTTTAACGCTACTTTAATTAGCTTATTGAAATATTCCTCATGCCAGCATAAAGTTCAATTTAGTGTGACAAAGAATAAATTTGTGAATAATATTATAACAGCAGAGAATGGCAAAGCTTATAATTAGCAGCAGGATTAAGACTTAATAAATTATTCATAGAGGTAAATATAATTCTTGCTTCAAAAATATCAGCAGTAATGCTTATTTTAAATTCAAGCATGAGCACAACAACAGACAGTTGGTATAGTTCCTAATAATGCAATTTTTACAAAATACTTTTTCTGACATCAGCAAATCATTGTTATAGCTTGACATTTCCTTCCTTCAGTAAAGTAAACTGGTGAAGTTTCCTTGTTGTGTATAATTAGCAGATATATTGTGGTAAGATGAATAGGCCAATTTGTAGGAGATCCTTAGCAGATACATTAAACAATTAACAAGATAGTTAGTCAGCTAGATAAGTAAAGAGTAAGTGATCAACACATGGTAAGCTGTAGTTATAAGACAAATCATGTGATCTTAATGAAATTGATGTTCACTGGATTTGGTGCATTAATAATTAATGTGACTTTAATTAGTTGACAAGACAAATATTCTAATTACAAATTAAAAAAAAAAATCTGGATGTCTAGACATACTAATTAATATGACATTTAAATACCATTTATTATTTAACAATAAATTTAAAATATTATAATAATGATAAACCAATTAACTATATTTTTCTTAAAAAAAAAGTTCTCAAAATTTAAAATATAATATTTTTTTTCCTCATGTGTCATAGCATCAGCCGGGAAGCGACCCGCTAACCCATGACAACTGTTTGTAAAGCAGCTGTCACTGACCTCTCGACCACCGACTAATACAATGTTAATAACAATATTACAGTTTAAATATTATAAAATAGTAAATCTTTTCAACAATGAACATTAATTATAATCAATTTCTTTTAAACTTATCTCAGTCAAAATAATAAGTATAACATGCACATACCTGTAAGATTTAAAACGTTAATTAGAAATGTTTAAGCAACATGCCATTCATTATTTGTATTATAAAATATCAAAATATATAAAATGTTTTTTTTTAAATGTAATTTATTTTTGCTTTATTTTTATCACATTACATCTAATGTGTAATTGTATTTTAAACTAAGAGAGAAGTATACATTTCTGGAAATGTTAAATCTATAGATTTAAAACATAAAATTACAAAATTAACTAAATATAATTTATATACTTGGAGATTTAGATGTAAATTATAAGTGACTTGGACACAGACTTTCAAGCCCCCTTAAGGTATCCACTCTATTCTCATACAAGTGATACCCATGAAGCCTGCTCATGGAAGCTTGAAGATTTGCTGTCTTATGTGGGAGATGATGACCTAGACCAACTGATGAGTGCTGGTTCAGCGTGAAATATGTATATTGGAGATCTTTTATCTTTTTCACATGTGTGTGGTCATGTGTATCAGTTGTATGAGATAGAATGGATAGATGAAAGGAGTTTGAAAGTCTGTGTTCACATTTCTTATAATTTAAAATTAAATTGATATTTTAGACTTATTTAGCTTATCTTTATTCAGACTTATCTAAAAAATAGCCTACAGCAACTGTTCTATAGCTAAATTTAATTTATTAAATTGCTTACCACATCTAATATATAAATTGACTTATTGGAAGAAAGTAAAATATGTAAAATGTTTTTTTTTTTAATATATATCCACATTGCATACACATATAGTTCTCTATGCAAACCTTAAGGTTATAATATATATATATTAAAACAATGAGTATACTTTTCAAGCTATTGGCAATCTTTATATGTATATAAAATGAAATGGTAGAAGCAAATAGCACTTTGCTAAAAATCCAGGATATAAATAAGAGATTAAACTTTTTCCTATTTGACCTTTTTTTTTTTTTAAAAAAAAAGGACAAACTGTTAAAAATCTCTGCAGAAACAGAAGATCTGTAGTAAAAAATACAGTATTTTGAAAAAGTATTAATAATTATTTAACAATAAATTTTATTTGGACCAATTAAATATATGTTAAGGGAAAAAAGTTGCATTTTATGAAATAGTTAATGCAAACTTAATTAATTTTGTAAATAATTTCATAATTTTTGCTAAAATATATAAATATAATTTATAGTTTTTTTTAAAACATTTCCTTAAATTAAATGTTCTTCTAGTCTTTATGTAGATAACAAAAGTGATGATTTTATATAACTCTTTAAATGTTGGTGAAAAATTGGGAAAATCTTTCAACCATTTTTTTTTACTTTTGAGAAAAATAATTTGAAAGCATTGAATTTAAAGAGAATCTTTGTTATTGCATTCTTTCAATCTTTCTCTTTTGTGGCAAAAAATCTTTAAGAAAAAATAGAAATATACTTCTACCCTAATAAGTTTTGCAAAAAGTCATAAGTGATGATTTTATATAATGTATTAAATAAAAGGCATTTAAAATTCTATGTATATGTATTTGGTGTCATTCTTTTCTAATTTTAAACAACTTTAACATAATACTGTTGGAATATCAAAAACACCTTATATATATATATTGTATCGAAAGAAGTATTAAAAATAAATATTTTTCTATAATCTCTACTGAATGTGGGAGAAGGGGCTGGATGGCAAAAATGACAAAGTGTGTGTGAATGGGACTATTATGATTAACTTATCATATATATATATCCAGAACATGTAGCTTGTTAAATCTTATAATAAATATTTTTTAATACTTGATTCCAACATATATACTACCTATATATATATTACAAATAACATTCCATTTAATCAGCTGTCAGATTTTTAGATTCCCAAAAGCACAATATCCTTTTTTTGTGTGTATTAATTATTTACAAAGAACAGATAAATTAATTTTATCTCAAAATACATTATCTTTTTTAAATAAACTATTTTTACATTATTATTATTATTATTATTATTATTATTATTATTATTATTATTATTATTATTATTAATAATAATAATAATAATAATAATAATAATAATAATAATAATAATAATAATAATAATAATAATAATAATAATAATAATAATAATAATAATAATAATAATAATAATAATAATAATAGAATGAACAAAAAACAAACATGTAATTTTGAGATACCTTAGCTACATATAATCATTTTAAATATAAAAATTATGTTTTCTATGAGTTCTATTATTATAAATGTATACAGATTTATAAATAATACCAAAATTCACAATTTTATAATTACATAAGAATATAAAAAAAATGCAACTTTAAAATAGTTTAATATTTAATCTCATTGCATAGTTCACAATTACCACTTAGCTATGGAATCATCAAATAATTAATGCATTATGACTCAATAACCATTGGGTAAGTTCTCTACCTCTAATCTTACATTAAATCAATGTAAACATCAAGCTGACTGCCCTCATATTATATACACGAGGTATGTAGACGATATATTTATCACAGCCGCTAAACACACTACAGATTGTATTATACAAGACTTCCTACAAGATATCAATTTAACCATCAACTCCATAGCTGGAAGATGCCTCCCAGAGTCTAATATACCTTGACCTATGCTAACTCACAAAGAGAGAACCATAAATTCCTCCATGATTATAAAGCCCCCCCCCCAAAGCAGAGGCTTTATACAGCTGCACTCCAATTCCCCAACCTCTCACAAATTTGCAGGCCTTTATGCATTCTTGTATAGAAATATGCAACTATGCAAATTTGAATCGGATAGAAAAGACAACCTCTATCTCTACACTAAAAACTTACTACAAGCAGGCTTCAAACTCAATACCATAAATTACAAAATCAAACAATTCTATAAGAAAATTTTAAGCAATAATAAAGATCTTAAGCTTCCATATATTACCCTCCCACATATACCTAAAATCTCTAACCAACTGATTACGATCTTACTTAACAAATTTAAAATCAGTTTTCATACACCCCCCCCCCCGTGCTAATCGGCCTATCAATAACTCCAAAGACAAAATCGACCTTACTCAGACCCCCCCATGTCATTTATAGCATCTCATGCTCTCAATCCGGATGGCGTGTCATTTATTATGGTGAGACCAAAGCCGGCATAACCAACAGGACTGCTCAACATAGATACACTTACAATAGAGCACAGAAAAATAATGACAATTTATCAACATTTTTGGAACACTCTGAGAAGACCGGCCACATATTCGAACCCTCTAACCCCAAGATAATTTGCATAGAGAAAATCGACATCAAGCGGAAAATCAGAGAGGCGTATTTCATTACTGATAACAATAACTCTATCAATAGACACAACACCTGCTTCGACATCTCCAAACACTGGGCTACCTAAATAATTTGCATGTATTTTGCATTGCCATTATCTCTCTGTTCTGCACTGCTCAGTATTGTTATGAATATAAGAAAACCCGCCTCAAAAGTGCTAACCTTTTAATATTTTGCACCCCTTATAGCTTCTCTTTCAAGTGCTTCATATGCTTTTAATTTTATTTTATTAAATCAATGCAAAATTGCTCTGAATGGTTTAATATAATAATAGAATATCAGACTCTGGAGTGTAAGGTCCTCAGATTGATTCCATTCACTTTTGACACTCAAATTTCTTATGAATTCTCGAGGAATACAGTCATTTGATTATTTTCTCTTGAAAGATTTAGTAAAGTGAGAGAGTATCAGATTCTGAAGTGCAAAGTGTTTTGATTGATTCTGGTACTGGCACTTCTGTTGCACAAACATATTAATTCTAGAGTAATAATACAATGATAGTTTCAGACTGTCGAGTGAGAGGTCCCTTGATTGATTCCAGTGCTGGCTGTTTTTTTGCTCATACTTTTTACAAATTTGTGGCAATAAAGTCATTCAGTTCTTAGCCCTGGGTGGAATAGTGCAATTGTAGATTGACAAATGTGGCAATGTAAAATCCTCAGATTGATTCCTTTGCCATCACTTCCAGCACTCAAAACTTCTTATGAATTCTCAAAGCCATTTTCTTATTTCCTCATAAAGGGATTTAATGCAATGAGTGTCAGACACTGGACAGTAAGATCCTTTAAAAGATTCTAGTGCTCAAACTTCTTATGAACTTCTGAGAAGTAAAAGCCATATGATTATTTTGTCCTATGGGATTTAGTGTGGTGGTGGAGTGTCAGTCTCTGGAGAGTAAGAACCTTTGATCAATTCTGGTGCTGGCATTTCTGGCACCCAAATTTCTTATGAATTCTCAAGCAATAAAGACATTTGGTTATGTAAAATTCTCAAGATTGATTTCTATGCCATCATTCCTGGCATTCAAACTTCTTATGCATTCTCGAGCACTACTACTATTATTTAACATAAAATGTAAATATACTGACTTTAGCAATCAATCATAGAGAGTACATATATATTTTCTTATCGTTATTGTCTTTATTCTGCTCTGTCTTGATTTCTCCTATTTGTCTTTTTCTTTCTTTGTTAAAATCTTATTAATAATATAATATTGAGTGGTGTTAGTGAATGGTTAATCACAATTCCATCAACAGCAAAACATTTTAAATTGGAAAACAATCACAAACTATTTTAGCACAGGTAGGTGCAAAATAGCTGTTAAATAGTCTACTTCAGTGCAAAAACATCTCTAATAGTCCTTCATACAGGAACTCTGAAAAAAAGATAAATTTCTCACCAGCATGCCAACTGCTATACGATGAGAGTTTGTGTAATATCTCATCCCTGTTTGCTTTCCAAGAATGCTGAACAATATTGAATGGTCAGTTAGATTGGTTATGAACCAGATACATGAAAAAAAAAGTCATCTATTCATCTGGTAGTATGCTGAGTTCACTCTTTATTTTTTCATTAATGTTGGCAAGGATAAGTTAATGAACACCAAAAGCTTAAAGAATAGATGCATCTAGCCTATGGTTGATCCTTTCTCAACAGAGTTTTTTTATAGTCTCCAGAAGAGAGTAGTTTATTTCATTAATTATACATACATTAAATTATTTTAATCTTTACAATTATTAATTTGATGTTGATGTTTAAAACAAGATCATTAAAAACGAGATTGCCTCTATTCAATTATATATATATCTATTGATTTAATATTTGTTAATACTATGTTTTCATCTAGCTGATATGTTGAGTTCACTCTGCATTTTCATTACTTAGTAAAAATAAGCTTAACATCTAAAGCTTAAAGAGTTGCTGGATACATTCTACTCTTGACCCATTATCAAGTTTTATTTATTCAACGCCAGAGGGCAATTGGGGATTACTGCATTAATTATATGTATTTTAAGCTATGGTAATTTAATGTATCCATATACTATGTAACTAATCAATTTTTACTAAAAATATTAATAAATGCAAATTTTACAGGAGAGGTCAATTCATTTCAAAAATGAGTAAAAGAAAATTTTATTAAAATAGGCTTCAACATTAATAACGATTTTTAAAAAAAAATTTTTTTTTTTACAAAACTCAACAAGCCCGCCTTCCCCTCAATGATTTATAATAAAGTAAAAAAAAAATGCTTTGAAACTTTCATTATCTATAAAAATAATTACTAACGTTTCACTAATAATTGTCACTTCCTTCATATTTAAGATTATTATAATTCTTATGTTTTATTTAAAAAAAGAATATCATTCCAGAAAAAAATTGTATGGTCAGTCATTCAAAAAGATAAATGCTGTTTAAGCACCAAAATGAGAGCTACAGTTGTATTCAATTTGACTAAATTCGTACCCCCCCCTTTTTTTTTAAAAAAAAAAAATAAAAAAAATAAATAATTGTACGGTCAGGTGTATAAAAAGATATTTGCTGTTTAAGCACCAAAATGAGAATCTACATTTAAAAGTTGCATTCAATTTGCCCAATTGGGATTTTTTTTCCTTTTTCCTTTTCTCTGCTAGGAAATTTCAGTGTTTATCGTTTAATTGCAGAATTATAAACTTTAATTTTAAATATTGGCAAGCAATTTGATAATCAATTATTTTGGTTCTGTTGATTATTTTAATAAGCTGTATTTAATCGAATGTAAAAAGAAAGATATGGGGGAGGAAAAAAAACTTTTTCATAGAAAATATGATTTAATTGAAAGTTTGAAGTCCATTAGAGTTTCAAAGAAACTTTACATCATCTTTTTGGCCTGCAGTTGAAAGCACAAGTTAAATTATTAAAGGTAGTCTTGAGCCCAGAGTTTTCGATGATTTTAAGTTAAAATCATCAACTTCGTAACTCTTGGCTAAAATAGTTAAGAGAAAATGCATTATAAAACATTAGAGAAAAAATAATCAATTTATTTGTTGTTATCTATATTAAAGATATGTAAAAGAATAGAGAATTTCAAAACTGTACAATATAAAGAAAGTAATATATATATATATATACACAACAAACAATAAACATTATTGCTCTAAGGAATTATAAACAAAAGTAAAATATAGTTATAAATATAAATTATTTCGATAAAAATCACATACAGATATGTCTAAAGTTTTTGTATGTATCAATGCAACTTTCATCTGAACTGCATTACAATGCTACCATGCATTAGGCAGAGAAGACAGATTAAGCTCTCACTATGGATGCACTTTGAAACACCAACTTCATTTTTCAAGTCATTTTAAAATATACTTAAAGTGAACTTCAAGTATATATTTTAAATATATCTCAAATATCTATTTTATCACACATTCCTGAAACATATGAGCAAAGACACATGAAAAAGACTAATGATTCCTAAGATGCATATTTCAAGCTAAACTGCCACTCATCAGTTGGCCCAGACAATAATATTTTACGTGAGTCTTCCATATTTCTTCAGTATTTATATGAAGGGGGGGGGAGCGCAAAAATAACCAGAATCATTCTCTGGTGCATACCTGTTGTAAAATATCCTTCAGCTACTACATACCTCTTGAGGAAACAGTTCTGCATTAATCTTCCAAGTGATGTCACCATATAAAATCATGGCCCACATAGCAGTGCATTTGGCATATTTGTGAATTTTTGTAATGGCTGTAAAGTTGGAACAACATGATATTCTGTTTTTTTTTTTTATGGAAAATGGCAGGAAAAATATTTGTAATGTTTGAAATAGATTACAAGCAAGCTGATCTTGCAAAAACACAAGTTTATGAGTGGTTTAAAGGAAGTGTCAAATTCACCACATCTCTAATAAGTGCAGTGAGTGAAATACCATGCTGATTTTTTTTTTGACACAAATGGAACTTTCGTTCTCAGAATTAGTTTGTAATGATAAAGCATTTCATCTGCAAGTTCTGAAATGTTTTGTGATGCAGTAAAATGTAAATGCACCATTTTGTGACAAAGTGAGAAGTGCAAGCTTTACCCTAACAAAGTGTCAGCTCACAAAGCCTAGAGTGGGAAACAATTAAATTCAGCAAGACACAGATTACATCAGCCATATTCATTTGATCTCAATTTGTGCAAATTTTTTTTTATTCTCTCAAATAAAAAAAATGCCTCAAAAGTATTTGTTTTAAACACTTAGAAGTGATGAAAAAAAAATGATGTAGGTGATAAAAGGCATCACTTTCCAAACATTTCCAGACTGCTTTAAAACTGAAAAACATATTTAATCTGGTATATTGCATCAAATGGATAATATGTAAAAAATGTATTCTCTCAATTTATTTTTATTAACAATATTATTTAAATGTTTTTAATATCATCATCATCAACCATTATCAATCCACTGCAGAATAAAGGTCTCTCCAATCTTCTTTGATCTTTAACTTCTCTTTTCCACATCACCCCTGCACACCTTATTTCATCCATCCATCTCACACGTGGTCTCTTTCTGGGTCTTTTACAATTTCTTGGAATCCACTGAAGATTTCAATTGTTCATCTACTATCATCTCTTGTAGCAATATGTCCAGCCCAACTCAATTTCAGTTTTTTAATTTTTTCAATAAAGTCAATAACATCTGTTTGTTCTCTTACGCATATATTGCGTTTTCGATCTCTTCTTGTTACTACCAACATACATCTCTCCATACTTCTTTGACTGGTCTGAACTCTCTGTATTACTCTTCTATTAAGTGTCCAAGTCTCAGATCCATAAATAAGAACTGGTAAAATACATTTATTAAAAACCTTCCTTTTCAAACACATAGGCATATTTCATTTTAGTATCAAATTATTCCTACCAAAAACATTCCAACCAAGTTTAATTCTATGATTAATTTTATCCATTATGTTTTTTATATAGTATAATCTTTATTTGTATATGTTCATTATATAAATAAAAAAGCAACTGTTATTTATATATGCATAGTAATGATATTAACTATTTACACTTCTATACAGAATGTAATAAATGTAAAAAGTGAACTTATATGCAACTCTAGAGAAGCTTGTTATTTTTATAAATTAAATAAGGCTTAGTGCTTTCAAGAATTTATGGCATTCTCATATTCAGAGCAAGATAAACTATAATCATAATGGAGAGATGAATATGAGAATGCCATAGTTCTCAAAAGCACTAAGCCATATTTAATTTATAGAAATAACCTTCTCTATAGTTGTGTATAAGTGCACTTATTACATTTATTATATATGCATAGTGTATATATCTTTTGAAAATACTGCAAATCTACAAGAGAAAAAAACAATCAAAGTTTATAAATAAAATGTGAGCTATTATAAACTATAAATAATATACATAAAGAGAGGGGAGCTTGAACCAAAATATAGTAATATAGAACCACTATACTCATAAGTAATAAACATAAATATATTTACTTAAGTACAGTATTCCCATGGTATCTGCAACTTCCATATTTATAGTTTCAATTATGCATGATTAACACAAATAAAATAAAAAACCCATTAAATATTAGTAAAAAAAAATTTTTTTTAGTTGATAGTGTGTACATTTAGTATGTAAGAACATCTATACATATTTTCAATATGTATATACATTATGTAAACACTCTTTTATATATTGTAATATATTATTTTAATACAATATTTTTAATGGATGTTTTAGCTGGAAATATTTAACTTGTGAAGTTATCCATTATAATTGCTTAATTAGAAAGCACTATACTTATGAACATTAGCTAATGAAAGCCAACTTCCCCAGAGAAAGAGTTAAAGTAAAACTGTCATGCTGATTGCATTCAAAAGGAAGAATCAGCCTGACAGTTTTACTTTAACTCATTCCCAGTGGTAATTGGCTTTCATTAACTACTGTTCAAGGTTTAGTGTTTTCTAATTAAGTAATTATAAATACTTATATATTGTAACATCCACTACACTATTAGGGTTTTTTATGAGTTAACTACTCATACTCGGTGACCAAATTATGTCCTATCTATTAAATTTGTTTTGTCAGACAATTCAGTAAGATGTAATGGATGCAATTATTTTTCCTGGTCACACAACACCCTTTTAACTAATGTAACTACTAAAATAATAGGATCAAGTAAGTCACCTTTTAATTTATTTGAAAGGCACTAGGATTCTGTATCGGAATCCACTGGCTAAACCCCTTTTATTTATTTAGTTATGACGAAATTATCTGGAAACTCCAGAGGATTGAGTTTCAGTACAGCATTGGCAAAGATAAATTATCTTTTCAAATCTTAATAATTAACATTAATAAATTTATTAATAATCATTAATAATGCACAATGAATAGTTGTTATAAGAAATAAATATTTTTATTCTAACAAATTAAAATATAAAAATAAAAAAAACACATTATGAATTAATTAATTGGAAAGATGACCCGCACGCAAATCCAGATATGAATCAATAAAAAAAACCAGTTCAACAATTATAGTTCTTAGGTAAACAAGAGTCTCTTGAAGAATAAAAATTTAAAGTCTTTATCAGGCTTATTTTGATCTTATTTTTAAGAATTGTTTGCAAACTTTGTCACAATCGGGAAAAGTTACTCTTAACTTACCGGTAAGTTGGTGTAGATTTATGGGATCCCAAGCTCATAAGAATTTCCATTGGTCTCTCCTGCTGGCATCTTCCATTATTGGTCCATTCTATAGCTGGAGAAAAGGCATGGTTGTAGTGACCTTTTCATTGCAAAAAGTGGTCTTCACAAGGCCCGTTTCCATGCTTGCATGACCTTGGTACAGCAAGTGGCGTACCTGTGCAGAAGATATATTACTGCCACAGGTTATGCTCATGGAAACCTCCAACTCTCAGACATGTAACTAGAAGATAAAGAGAAGACCTAGATTGAAGTTGTCCTCCTCTTTTTATACCTCAATCCTGTTTTTGAAACTTCTGTGCATCCTTTTGTCCTTTTATCAGCATATAAGATAATAATCTTGTATACTCTTTCTTAAATTTAAGTTACAAAGTCCTCCTTTCACAAAGTCCCTCTGCCATCTTTAATTAGCTAAAATATTTTTCTTTTAGAGTATTTCCTCTTTTCTGCCATAGCGTAAGCTTGTGGTTAAAACACCTGTAGAGGTCCCTACTATCACATTTTATACGCATATGATCGAGGTTATAGCCTCAGTAAATATTACTTACATAATCAATGTGTGTTTAATAAATTTATAATTACAACTTTAAATTACTGTAATAGATTTCTAAATATAAAATCTTTCCATTGACTCATTGTAAATCGAAAGATTTCACGAGTATTAATGTGTAATAAGAAATGTGGACTTAATCAGTGAAGTATTGAATAGCTTCACGCTCGCAGATCTAACCGCTTCAGATTCACCTATTTAAATAGAAAGTAGGTTGAAGTAAAGAAGGGTTCCCCTCTTTTCTTCCATAGCATAAGCTTGTGGTTAAAATACCTGTAGAGGTCCCTACTATCGCATTTTATACGCATATGATTGAGGTTATAGCCTCAGTAAATATTACTTATCTGGATTAGTAATTTCTGTGTCTTTTGTTCTTTCCAATTTCTACCTTAATTTTTAATTAGATACAAAAAAAAAAATGGATGAAAATTTTACTTTTATTGTACGTTTTAAAAAAAATAATTACACAAACGAAAAATTTAATTGCGTATTTTTTAGTAAGAACGCTAAATTTACTTATTCTTTTTTTTCTTAGCTTTTAAATATCTTACCAGATGCCAACATATTTGTACCGTATAAATAAACGGTACAATATATATATATATATTACATGTGTGCATATTATAATGCAGTTCAATATTATTCATGAATGTTGGTATCCAAAACAATGTTTGAAACTAAATGTCACTGATACAAAAAGAGGAATGAGGTTATCATATACTGAAATACACATATATAAAAAATTGCATCAGATTTTTTTTAACTATTCATATTATTATTAAAACATTGAAATAAGCAGAATACAACAATAACTTCTGCCAATCTATGTACTTTATATTTCAATGTGATTGTAAATAACTATTGTCTAAATTAAATTTGAAAAATAAATGAATAAAAAAACAACAAAAAAAAATTGTTAAAATAATAAAAATCCATTATTAAATTTTTTTTACAATAAATTAACACACATATATATCATTAAAATGTAATAAATTAAAGGCAATAATAACACCATATACTCAGAAAAACATTGAGAATATTAAAAAAAAACCTAAGGCATTCTCAATGCTGCGCACATTTGTCAAAGGTAATTGTTATATTCAAACAACAACGGATGTTTTTTAATATAACAGTTGACTTTGGCAAGATTGTGCAATATTGAAAATTTGCAAACGATACATTTAACATTTTAAATGTTATCTTTGAGAATACATTATTAGTACTGCTATTAACTTGTTATATAAGAATGTATAAACATCACATGATGACTATCTTCCATGCTTGCTCATAACTGTGTTAAAAATATCTGTGTGTTTTCAATTTTATTCTCATAGTTTTGTAGTTATGTAGAGATAAAAGTTGGCTGCTGGAGGGTTGCATTAGATTCTACGATCTAGATGCAGTGCTCTCAGATCCAAGGCTCCTCACTGACGAAGGCCATAAGCCAGAAACTAATTTGGGGATATTGGATGAGTAGGCATTAGATGGGGATTTTATGCACAAGCCTTCTGGCATCCATTGATTACACTGTCTTGCTTAGAGTGACACTATTGTATGGAGAGAGTTTTGCCTATTTTAATGTATAAACAATGGAAAAAATAGCAAGAATCATTGTAGTATACTTTTTAATATGGTATAGAACTACTATTTGTACAAATAGCTGCATATACACTTATGTAGGATGGAATAACAATGTTTAGAAAATTTTTAACTCATTCTTAATGAAAAACATCCTGAGGTTTTGATGGAGATATCAATATTTCACCCATTATTTAAAACTGGCACAAGAAAGGCTTAATACTGTTAAAATCAAGGGTTTGAGAAGACTATGATATGAGTAACATCATATACACAATATTTAAACTAATAATTGATTGAGTTATATAAATTAAAGCATTACCCTCTAAAAGTATGTTATCCCATTAGACAAATGTTCAAATTTTGCAAAATTGTGATTTCACAAAAGAATAATGATTATACTAAAAGAAGGTTATAACATAAACTTCAACATGATGACAATTCCTATTACATTTGATAATTGGGAAAGGAAGTATAACTCAGACTTTTTCTACAACTACCAGACATAAACTTATCCAGTAGTTAAAGAGAAAGTACAAGGTGAATTTCCCAATCAATATTTGTGATACTCAGAGTTCTCTAGCATAATATTAGTACTGCAGCCCCTGTCTTTAAAAATAGTAGCACATCAGAAATATTATGAAGCCCTGGGGTGAAATTAGAATGATCAAATATGTGATGAGCTTTGAGTAAATGTTTTGATTACCACTTGGACTATTAACATACACTCTTTATGATGGCCCATATTTCTCCCAGAAAACATCAATTTCTAACCAGAGATGAGTTTAGAAGATTTCTCTCCCATTTTAAGTGAATGCAGTCACCAAAGTTGAAATGATATATTTAAAACAGTATGTAATTCAGAAATTGTGGGCATTCAAGCCTTCATTTTAAAGAGATAAACTATTTCATTCCTTTTAAAATTAGACAGGTCCTACATTTGTTCTCATGGGCCTATGAAACCGATATCAACTTCCTGCCTAATATAACTTATCAAACATAAAGATTTCATTTACAAAAGAAAAAAAAAACATTTCTGTACTAGATGATATTAAGAATACAATATTATAACATATTATTCTTTTTATAACTCATAAATTTAACATCGCTTTATTTAGTATATTAAATATAATTTTTTAAAAAAAATTTAAATAGAAATATTAACAATTAAAAAATTAAAATTTAAAAAGAAAATTAAAAAAAAGCTACACATTTAAAAAAAAAAATTGAATTTAATGAAAGATAAAAATTTCTTAGCTTAAAAATAAACGCAAAAAAAAAATAAATAAAATAAAACTAAGGGGAAAAAATTGCTTAAAATATCCAATACTAAGTTAGTTATTTAGAGTTCAAATAACTCTGTGGTATATAAATTGATTATTTTAGTAAAAAGGAAAAGTGGTCATACCAAGTGAGGCTTTACAATATTTTCTTAAGGCTAAGCAAAAATGTTTTTTTTCTCCTTCAAATATTTACTTAAAAACAGTTTCTACAGTTTGTATAAAATAAATAACCCTACTTTTATCACAAAGAAACTTTATTAAAGCAAGTTTAATAGTTTATCTAATAGTCACACAACTATCATAATAATATGTTTTTTGCATAATATTAGGATGATTGATTATAAAATTGGTTTATTGCTCAGTGGTCAAATATAACACTTCACAATTCTTTTGCTGTTGACAGAATTCATACCAACATTAATATACTTTGAAACCATATCAAGGTATTCAATAAAAGTCAATCTTCTCATAACTGTTGAGATATTTACAGTCTTATGATGGACACAGCTATCAATGTTAGCTTTTCTTCATCATTTTGCAGTTATCTATATACTGTACACATATTTTTTGTGTAAAAATTATTTTTAAAAAATATTAGTTTTAATAAAAATTTAAAGATGTCAGGAAAGTAGTTTATTGTTTAAGGCTTGAACAAGATCTTTAGCAACAAGAGAATATACATGTAAATGGAAAAATATGGGTGATTTATTTTGTAAATTATGTAAGAAAGGAATATAAAATATTAGGCATTTGTTAATTGAATGTAAATGCTTGAACAGCAGAAAGGTTACATATAATGAAGTTATGGAAGAATAAATATGAAAAAAGTGATTATACAGAAAGTGAATTATTGGTTTTTATACTGGGTTTGGGAAAAGATAAGGGGGATTTAGATATAAAGGCCATAGAGTTGACAAAGATTATGTTGTGGAAATGGGATGGAGCAGAATATGGAAAAATTAGATTGGGAAATGGAAAATGAAGTGGCTAACAGGTTTATCTGGGCATAATTGCTGAGATATTCTTGACTTTGTTTAAGGAGAAGCCACAGTACATCACATCAAATATCACTATAAATTTAAATATGAAAGTAAGCTGGCAATGCCTGATTGGACACAGGAATTTCAGAGCATGCTTCATTCCTTTAGAATTTACGAAAGAAAAATTGTAATTTTCAATAATTTATTTACATATTTAAGTTTATTTAAGAAACATATTTGCAAAAAATTATTTTAAATAAAAAATGAATTTGATTAGAATAAGATTTTATTTGTAAATATTTGCTTTAAAGAGAACCAGTCATAAAAATAATGTTATGATAAACCAAAAGCTATTTACTGGATAACAATATTTTTTCCATAAATGCTGATAAAAACATTTTTTGGTGAAATTTTAATAATAATTTTAGTTTTCACTTTTGAGATGTATTTTGTTTTTTGTTTTTTTTTACAATGCCTTAACAAAAATTTGTTTCCATTTTAAAAATGGAATTGAAATAAGAAATATTTATTTCAATAATTTTTATGAATAGTTTTGTGATCCAATATAAAAAAATATATATATAACTGAAATTGTCACTGATTCTTTTAAATAAAAGTAGGAAGAATTGAACTTTAACAAACAAAATTGTAATCCTCTAAGTGCAAATGTTATTGCTAAGAAATTAAAAAAGAAACAATAATCAATAATATGTAGAATAATTTCTGCATCTGATCCACATAATTTACAACTTTATCAAAAAACCACATATAAGATTTGTGGGAAATGTACTTGAAAAACAACATATAGAAATTGATAGTTATATGTAGTTTTGCAACAAGTATTTTGTGGATTAAAATGATAAACTAAAAGAGTAAAAATAAGTAGAGATTTTTTTTAAGTCATCTTGTCATCTAGATTTTGTAGATTGTTTTTGCAAATAATGCTTTAGAGCAGTGACCTTCAATCTTTTCACACCTGCGGACCGGCAAAAATAAGAATAAGATTTCGTGGACCGGCAGAAGTCTACAGATAAATTTTCCTAAAGATGGAAACTGCTTAGCTTTAGATGAGCATAATTGTTATAACTGACCAAAACAACACACTAGTTACTATGTATTGTAATGGTGTTGTTTACCTTCACATGCTGAACACTCTTTCTCGAGTTGCGCAGTCATACTGCTACAGAAAACAATATTCTCATTAATGTGCCTGCATAGCTATATTTATTATTTCACTGTTAAAACATGCAAGAATAAATTGTTATTCACCTGAATGTTGGGAAATATCACAGCTAGTGTAATCACATGACAATGATTATGATAAATGTAATAACTGTATTTAATGTTAAATATAGAAGATGAAGTTATATATATATATGGAGTTTGTATAATAAAAAAACTTTTTTGAATTTTGAATTTTTTTAGAAAAATAATAAAAAAATTAATTTCCCCCTCCCCATAAGTGATAACTAGAAAAATAAATTAATTTATGTATGATTGATTAGATTTTATTTTCGTTCTGTTTCTTTTTTTTTAATTGGGTAAAAATGAGATGAAAAAATAAATAAAAATTGTTTATATTAATTAAAAGTTTAAAATCTTATTATTTTGTTATTATAAACCTTTCTGCTAGTCTAGCGTGGACAGGCAGAAAACTTCTGTGGCCCGGCACTGGTCCGCTGACCAATGGTTGATGACATCTGCTTTAGAGCTTCAAGAAATATTGCAAGAAGTATCAGATGAAAGTAAGAAAGTAGGATTAAAGAGAAATTTTAAAAAGACTAAAGGATTGTTCAATGGATTTTCTCAAAATATTTATAATGATGAGTTAAAAGAAGTTAACAACTACAAATACCTTGGTCATTATTACTATAGATAGAAACATAATGGACAAATTTAATCATAGAATTAAATTTGGTTGGAGTATTTTTGGTAAAAGTAACTTAATATTAAAAGGAAATATGCTTATGTGCTTGAACAGGAAGATTTTTCATAAAGGTGTTGTACCAGGTCTTACTTATGGATCTGAAATTTGGACACTTAACATAAGAGCAATAGTGACATTTCAAACTAAAAAAGTATGGAGAGATGCATGTTAGGAGTAACAAGAAAAGATCGAAAGAGAAATATATGGGTGACAGACTGAAGTGGAGTTGAGATGGACATATTGCTAGAAGAGATAATAGATGAACAGTTGAAATCTTAAACTGAATTCCAAGAAATTGTAAAAGACCCAGAAAGAGACCACATGAGAGATGGATGGATGAAATAAGAAAGTGTGCTGGGGTGGTATGGAGAAGAGAGGCTAGAGATTTGAAAAAAATGGATGTACCTTGGAGAGACCTTCAGTGAATCAATAATGGTTGAAATTGATGATGATGAGTCAATAATTCAGCCAAATAACATAAAAGTTATACTAATTTTTAAAAAAATGTAAATTTAACAAGGCAAACTTATTCATAGAACAAACAAGTCTGACTATATTACTAATATAATTCACAAGTGAAATTCAAAGAATCATTTAAATGAACTTGCAAATAACACTTTTTGTTATATCAATGTCAATCTATTCTGTCAGATATCATAACACAAGATGAATGTTTTAACAAATTCATTTAAATGATTATTTGGGGGTATAGCTTGTGAATTATCTTAGTAACATATTCGGACTTAATTTCTTCATTGAATAGATTTACACTTTCAGCACTACATACTTAATAAGCTGTAAACTTATTTACATGCTCATTAAAATCATTAAAATTTTAAAACATAGATTTATTACATCATGATTTAATGATAATAAATTTATAGTTGAATTATTTATACTGAAAACTGTATCATTTTAAATTATAATAAAGTAACAAATAATTACAAAATTGCATGATGATAAATTACACTAGTATAGAAACATAAGAGACAAAATTAATTAGAGAATTAGATTTGAATAGAAGCTTTTGTAGAAATAACTTATTGCCGATATTAATATGTTTGAAAAGGAACATTTTTTACAATGAATGTGTCATTTGAATGATAACTTATGGACATGAGACTTAGAAGAATGATGCAGGGAACTTTAGATTACATGCAAAGTATTGAGAGATGTAGTTTGAATAATAATAGGAAGGTACTGACAACAAAATACATGGAACTAGGCTGGATGTGTTGGTGAAAGTGGTGACAAGAGAAAGCTAGTTGAAGCCAAATTCAATATTACAAAAGATTATTAAAAAAAATTTAAAAGAAAAAGACTAAGTAAGAGATAGATGGGTAATGAGGGTGAAAATATTATGTATAAGTGAATCTGGATCAAATTTATGGGGACCATTATTCTGTAATAAATCCATGGTGGCTCAAAATGAATAATAAAGTTGGTGCTATATCATTAAACAAATTTATGTAAATAAAGAGAGCAATAGTAGCATTACCTTGTGCTGATGTGCACTATATTTTGGTCAAATCCTCCTATATAGATGTTAAATTCTTTAACAAAGGACAAGTAGAATAACTAAACAGTTATCATTATAATGACCATTATACATTTATTTATTTATTTTCTTCAAAGTTTATTAAAATTTAGATACATTTAAAATTACACTATCTTATCATTTAATATTTAAATGTATATACAGAACTTAATCTAATTTAGAAGGGATTAAAACCCAGACTTTCTAGCTCCCTACAGCTTTCCATTCCATCTTATACAACCAATACAAATGACCACATACATGTGAAAAGAACCAATGATCTCCAATATACGTATTTCATGCTATCTTAATATAAACTGATCACTGATTATATATATATATATATATATATATATATATGTGAGAGATGATGATCTGGACCAACTGATGAATGATGGTTTAGCACAAAATACTTATATTTGAGATCATTTGTCTTTTCCACATGTATGTGGTCATGTTTATTGGTTGTAAAAGATGGAGTAGATAGCTGTAGGGAGCTTGAAAGTCTGACTTCAAATTCCTTCAAAATTATTATCTTCATATTATTTATTAAAACAATGATGTGAGGATTTTATGTGAAAACTTTCAATTACTAAAATATTGCAATGAATATGAATTTAACAACAAGTGCTAGAAATATGCTACAGTCACCACATTCATTATAACAATTGTCCATTATAAGTTATCCAAAAAATAAAAAATAAACAAAAAATTAAAATATTAAACTGTATAGATTAATTAGAAAATGTAGATGTTAATATATACTGTATTATTTTTGACTAAGCAAAAGATATCTTCATGTTGTAATAAGTCTTAAGAAAGTTTCAGTCTGGTAAATTCTTTCTATCACTGTAATTTATGCTGTATTAAATCTACTCACAAATCTAGTGATCAGAGCAATTTTGCCATGTCTAAAAAAATTACAAGCTTCATTTAAATGCTAAACTAAAAATTATTAATACAAAAAAATTAAAAAATCATATTTAGAACTCAAGTCTTAGTGTTAATAAAAAAAAGAAGAAATCTATCACTTGTGAAATAATGAAAGGAATAAAGATATAGTGAGTTGTCAAAATAAGTCATAGATCACATGACCCTATTCTCTTAAGCTCGTAAGTTATAAACAATGAGGATTGCCAATTCCTCAACAAGCTTTGTGATAAATGCTTAGCCAGAGAAAGCATTTAAAATATCTCTGTCAGGAACCCTTCCCCAAACCCCTGACCATGGTTTCGTGCTTTGGAACTCCTCAGAGAGATGTCAGGGTAGGTTCAGACACTATATCTAAAAATACCAACTCAAAGCCAGCATATAACTAAAAGTTATCGAGAAAAAAATCTGAATTTTTCAGACACCTACATGTCTTCAAACCCAGCTATCCAACTCAAATAGCTATATAGGGGTGATAGATGTTCAGCCATACCATATATTAGTAGTCTTAGCAATATAACATTGCATAAGACTTAAGACAGAGACTATAAATAGTCAAAGTAAGAGTCATAAATCACATGACCCTATTCTCTTAAGCTTGTAAGTTTTCTTATTATTACTTTTCTGTGAGAGTGCGAACATATACTCATCAGTTCTTATAACTGTATATACAATTAAGTCAAATTCAATGAAAACTTATAAAATAAACATGTGGTACAAGGAATACTTTTTCTCAAAAAATTACAATTTAATATAATACAAAATATACATACACCCATATTTAGAGAAAAGCTTTATAGTAATATTAGCGATCAAGCCAATGCACATGCACTTTAAAAATAAATTATAAATGAATACTCATTATATATGTTTAATTTCAACTAAAAAATGACTGTTCATAAATTGTAAAGATTTTGCAAGTGTCATTCGTTCAAACATAACAAATGTAATTTAAAGTGATCGTGTAACACCTTCACGCTCTTATTTCCACACACTTAAGATTTGCCCATACATAAATGTTTGGGTTGAAAGAATGGGTGGATTCATTCCATTCTTTCTAAAATACTATATCTTGTGTCTGGAAAAATTGAGCATTCATTTATAATTTATGTTTAAAGCGCATGTGCATTGGCTTAATTGCTAATATTACTATTACATAAAAAACATAGCGCTATATAAAATAATATCTCATTAGAAAAGCTTTATATTATATAATTAGTGAGGTATGCTTAGCATGCTTTTGACTACTTTACAATAATACTCATAATCATGGTAATGACTGTGAGAATAGTTTGCAGTGTTCATTATTGAATAAATCACAATAGAAAATTTGCATATTTGAATGGTAAATAAATGATTTATTTTGGTCATTTCTTTTTAAAAGGGGGGGGCAGAAATATTTTTTGTTGATTGTGTGTTTATGTCTAGCAATGTGCCAGGCTTTTTTCACATTGCGTTTGGCATCATTATATTTGGGGCATAATGCTGGTGGAGATAGGTTCAAAGGTATGGATTAGGTTAGATTCATGTCCATAAAAAAATTGATTTTGCATTGATCTGCACTTAGGCTTGGATTATATAAATATCTGTGTTATGCAATATAGGTGGAAAAATTGGCACATGATTCTCCATAATAAACAGCATGGCAGTTAGCATAGCTGCATCCAATTTTGCAAACAACTTAAGATTTCAGCTTTAAAGGTGGTTTATCTTGGGTGTTGTTAATTAGTCCATTCAGAATAGGAGGGATGTGAATGCCAACTTGATGTGTCATAGCACAGACTTTGTTGATACAATGGGTAACCCCAGGAATACAAGGCAATGATATCCAGGGTTTGACATTGGTTCTGATGGATGGATATTAAATTTTAGAATAAAAGTTTTTTACAGTTTGGATCAGACCTATATTTTTATATCCAATATAGCATAAATCTGTGATGTAAATTTTGATGTTGTTTTTCCTGTCAACATCGAAACTTACATTACAAATTTATGCAATATTGGATATAAAAATATAGCTGTGATCCAAACCATAAAAACTTTTATTCTAAAATTAAACATCCAGCCATCAAAAACAAAGACAAACCTTGGACATCACTTCCTTACATTCCTGGTGCTAGCCATCTTATCAACAAAGTCTGTGCTATGACTCATCAAGTTGGCCTTCACACCCATTCTATTCTGAATCAACTAATTAACAGCACCAAAGATGTACTACCTAGGAATCTAAAATCTGGTCATTTACAAAATTAGATGCAGCTATGTTATCTGTCATGCTGTTCATTATGGGGAATTTTGCACCAATTTATCCACCCATATTGTGCAACACAGATATTTATATAACTGAGCCAAAATGAATACCAATGCAAAATCAATTTTCTACGAGCATGAATCTAACCTAGGCCATACCTTTGAACCTACTTCCACCAGCATTGTCTGGTCCAAACATAATAATGTGAAACACAAAGTGAAAGAGGCATGGTACATTGCCAGACATAAACACACAATCAACAAAAAAGATTCTTGAATTCCTCTATCAAAAAAATGGCCAATATAAATAATTTATTTACAAATTCAATATAAAAATTTTCCAATGTGACTTATTCCCTAACAAATACCACAATTTTGTCTCATGGTCAGGGCTATGATTATGAATTACTGTTAAATAGTCAAAAGCATGGTAAGCATATCTTGCAGATTATATAATGCAAAGCTTTCTTCTAAATATGGTTGTATGTATATTCTGCATTACATTTTCCAAAATAAAAGCTCAGTGAATTCTTGAAGTTAAACTACAACTGACATTTAATAAAACAAATTGTAGATGTTAAAGATATCTTTGTCTCATAAAATCTAGTTATCAATTTAGAATATTGTATGCATTTTTTTTTCTCATGTGTCAAAGCATCAGCCGGGAAGCGAACCCAACACAACTGCTTGTAAGGCTGCACTTGACCACCAATGCTTGACTGCATTTTTTAAAAAAATTTTTAGGCATGAGATATAAAAGCAGAATTTGAAACCTGATTAAAGTTATAAAAACAAATGAAGTAAAATTATTAGAAGAATAAGAAAATCGAAGTGCATAAAATCACACAATCAGTGAAAATATTGTAGACATTTAAAATAAAAGAATTCTACTAGATGTGTATCGTGTAATAATTTTAGATATGAGCTATAAAAACACAAAACTGTTTAATGGTGATATGAACAAAATAATAATTTTAAAGTGGAATTACAAAACAATGAGGAAATCTAAGTGGAAAAACCTCAGCAGTAAAAATATATATATATATAAAATTAGAATTCTCCTAAATGTGTATAGAATCATTTGCTCAACATTTAGAGTGATTTTAATTCATAGCCTGTGAAAAGAGTGATTTACACTCTTTGTTTACATATACATTGAATTATGCTTAATTTAAAATTTATATGTATATAGTTTAGGTTTAGAATAGTACAGCAAACAATACAAATTGTAAACAAAACATGACATAAATCCCACTAATTTATGTTATCTGCTAAGAGCCTCGAAACAAAATATAGTTGATACAACAATCCAACTGAATACTTATAATGGAGAGCTTAAGTATGACTAACTTATGAAGTCTCCTACTATTTCAGCATAAAATTCTTCTATACCAAAAATCTAAACTTTTTCTTCACGCAACATCTGCATTTCAATCTCCCTATTCCAGAGTACTCTATTGCTAATAATCAATAGATGTTAAATGGATTAATTTCTACCTATTGGGCTGTATTATTATTATAAAAGTCATAAATAAATGCTCTATTTTGAGATTTAATTAATGCCTTTGAGCTTCATGTAAGAACAGCAAGTACAACTTTCAAGAAGCTTAGTTAAAAACTAAATTCTGATCCCTTTGACTATTTGGAGTAATGTATACTGAAATAATGTACAAATTATCAACACATTTAATCTGATATCAAACTAATATTTATTATTACAAATTCATTATAATGTAGTAATAGTTGAAAAAGTAATAATAAGAAAAATTAATAGTCGAAGTTCAAGATTTTTAGATTGTACTATGCATACATTCGGCAGATGCCGGCCAGAATCACAGTGGTTTTAATGTAGCAGTTGAAAATTATGCCTACATATAGAAATAATTGATTATGTAATTAAAGCATTTAAATGGTCCATTTTTTCCGACAACGGAACACATCAATTCCGTCTGTTGATTGCATTTAAATCTCTTGCAATTGCCATACCTCCTTGTACTTTTGTTTTCTATCGTCTCTTTTGGCACAAATCTCCCTCATGCTCTGTTGTATAAATAAGTATGCTGGGATTCACCCACGATTCACCATAATATGCAGAATTACAAAATGGGGCACAGCATGTAAATTTTGAAGACAACTTGGGGTTAGTGCTCCATTGGTATTTTGTATTTTGAATTATTTAATAAGTTGTTTAGTGATGAAAGTGACCTAAAGTTGATCTTATAAATCCTGAGCACATATATTCCTTAAGGTTTTTTCCCGCTATTTTAGGTACATATGGAAGGTTTATCCACGCTTTGGCACATTATTTGTAATTTTATTTAAATTAATGTAAAATTTGCCGATTGTTCTTATTAGCATATTTTGATTATATCGGAGACTTGTGAGATTGTTGATATAAGCATCAACATTGCTTTTCCTATCAGCCTAATACTTGCATTAATTCATGTTTCTGTACAAGATATATTTAAGACCTGCAAGTTTGTGCACTAAAGGAACTCTTGATTTGAGGTGAATAGCATTTCTTATTTCAATGGGTCTTAAATTCATATTTGAGATTGTTTTTTTTTGGGGGGGGGGTGTATAGGTTTAAAAAACTAATACCATGATTTTTATCTTCCATTTCTATGGTCCATTGTAGAGGCAATATATTTTCAAGAATATATTATTGTGTTTCAGATCCGCACCAACATATCTCACATAAATCTCATTACACAAAGGATTTAAATATTTCAGGGATAATAGTGTTCCTTTTTTTAATTTTTTTTTAAACATTCATAATTCCATCAATATATTTCTTTTTTGTTATTATTGTTAAAACAAGCATTATTGTCAATAAACTATGTAAAAATATTAACATATTTACAGCAGAATAAATTTATGTTACATAGGCAAAAGTATGATGAAAGTGCCACACCATAATAGTCCAGGTAATACAATAAGATGTTTACCTGTAATGAATTGTGATCCAAAATTGAAAAGTGAATGTTCTAAAATACCACAATTATGATAAATTAATCTATTTCAATTATGATAACTAAACTGAAAAAAGAGGCTAGAAATTTATTTCCAAAGGTAAAATCTGATGTAGAATGTTAATTGAAATAAATGAATAAACGATGAAAGAGCACAGCTGAGATAGATTGTTGACTGCCATATTTTAGTCATGATGTTTCTGTATAAGTAAAGGTATAAGTTAAATCATTCTTTAATTATTTTCTTTTTTTACATTTAATTTTTTATTGTCAAATATTATGAAATGGCATGTGAGCTACATAGATATTAGTATATGAATAATTACAGATGCCTTAAAAGGGTGAATGCTTGAGATTGATTGTTCACTTATGAAATATGAATAGGCATAGAGACGAGGAGTATGGGCAGGTTTGAAAAGATGTAGCATTTCCTCTACATATTTATTGCACAAAACACATATTGATTCATGATTTAGTTAAATTGGTCTTTAAGAAATATTTTGATTGGAATTGTATCCTGTAGTAAATTAAAAAAAAACAACAACTATGATCAAGGAGCACAAAGGGTTTTGGAACTTGATTAGAATTTTAGCAACTAGTAGGATATTCTTAGTGCAATACTAAAATCATCATTTTCAACTCTTACCTTTTCTTAATATTCAATTATAATGAGTTTATAATAATCACGTTAAAGAAAAGAGAATTAAATATCATGTACAATTACAAACTAATATGTACATAATTCTACTCAAGAGTTATATATTGAAGTGAGACTATCGTTATTTTACTTTGTGTCTAATGGTAATTTGCATTTGTATAGATGGAATTTCGCAATGAATATTTCATTTTAATAAGTTAAATTACAACAAATAAACAATTAGAGAACATTATATACATTCTAATCTATTTCATATTCTATTTGCAAGAAAAAATTAAATTTAAAGGACACAAAATAAATGAAGTTCTTTCATATGTAAACAAGAAATAGTATAGAAATTTTAATCCATGATAAATAATAACAGTACAGATAACAGGGCAAAGCAATCAATAGTAAAACATTACAAGAATAGCAAAAAAAAAGAGAATAACAATTACTTTATTAATTTCAGGATGATGAAGGATTTAAAGTTTTTTTTCCCAATCATGTCTTACTTTCTAGTTAAGATTAACCAAATACCCATTTATTGACCGATTATTAGTTGGTTACTTATTAACCACCTATAAGAAAGAAAATTCCAAAGTGTGCTAAAAAGATTTTCAAGTTTATTCAGCCCAGATTTAATCTCAAGTCATAGACTGGATAGGCAAATGTGCTTTGGGTGCTCCAAGAGATTTGAATAGAGTAATGGATTAGACAGGTTTGGATCATGACAGTCAGGATAAAACCATTTTTATGAACACAACACCGCCCTGCTGCTAAACCATAGTGATAATAAAATCAGTACCAGATCCATCCAATAAATAAAACTGAATCTCTCCTCTCTCTCACTTTCAAATTATTTATAAATTAAAAAAATTTATTGGGAAAAATGATCTCACCCATATACATTTTTTTTTTTTTTTTTAAAAAAAAGGTTTTAATTTTATAGCGAAATAAAAAAAATAATTTTAACAAGTAAAAAAAAAATTTGAAGATTTAGTATTTTTTCCTTTAAAAAGACTCATAAAAAAACAAACAAATAAACAAAAACAAGTTAATAATATTAGCATCATTTCAAATTATAATTTTAATTTGACACATATATATTTCTAATAGCTACTGTTATTATAGTATATATTTTAATAATAATTTATATAATATTTTTAAATAATATACATCTAACATAAATATGTATAATTTTATAATTCATGTTTAAATCATTAACACATTGCTATGAAGCACACCTTCTTCGGTATCTGTTAGACTACAAAAAAAAAACAATCAATTTTTCGACAAATACTTCATACTAATTTCACTCCTTAGCTGAAATGTAATCACTAATCTATGTCTAGTTTAACTCCAACTGCATATATTTTATAGCCACTAACTCGAGGAATTGAGTTCCATTTATCATGTCCCTGATCAAATAAGATGGCAGTGTTGTATTTACTTCAATAAATTTAAACAGAAATAATCTAAAGGTAAAACAAAACAAACAACTAAAACATTTTCATATCTTACAATAATTCTAAAGCAGTATGTAATTTGCTTTTACCAAATGTTTCTTATATATGTAATTAGAAGGATTTGAACTCAGCATTTTTTAGACTATTCACCCTCCACTCCATCTCAAGTGACCAATACGCATAACCACACATGTGCAAAACATAATCACCAATATACGTATTTTGTGCAGAATCAGTACTCATCAGGTGAACCAGATCATAATCTCCCACACATATATACAATCAGTGGTCGGTTTGTATTAAAATAGCAATTCTTCGAACTTTCAATAAAATAGTTGGAAGGTGAGAAGATTGAAACCTGTCCATTAGAGTTTGAGGAATTGCTAAATTACTGCAAGCTCAGCATTGATTGTATATATGTGTGGGAGATTATGATCTGGCCCTACTAATGAGTGCTGGTTCTGCACGAAATACAGATATTGGGGACCACGTATCTTTTTTACAAGTGTGTGGTCATGAGTATCGGTTACTTGAGATGGAATGGAGGATAAATTAGAGGATAAATTAGAATGAAAAATCCTGAGTTCAAATCCTTCTAATTACATATATCTTACAGTAGTATGGGCACACATGCATAACTATTCCCACAAACATGCACACTCGAAGGCAAAAGATTTTGACAAGAACAAAATGTTTTAGAAATTTTCTGTTCATAGTAAAACTTGAAACGTCAATACATTTCTATAGGTGGGACACATGCGTAAATATTTTTGTAATTTGTTTTCGTATTATTTCCTAACAGAATACTGCTTTACAAAAATAAAGATGAATTAATTATTTTTTTTTTGTGCAAAAACAAAAACAAATACTATTTCATTCATTTTCAGTACAAATATATATATTAATAAAAAAATTTATTCTACAAAAAATTATAACTCTAAATTAAAAAAAGAAAATAAGCAAAACTCTCGTATATGAAAAATGAAGGCTATACGGTATTACGACCATGAGAGAATACTTGAGCATCATCATCATCAATAATAATAGTTTTCCATAAATCAATCTAATATTTCAAATATAAAATAATTATAAAATAAGCCTAGTGAAAATGTAAGTACCTTATGTTCCAATAGCTGCGCTTCTAACACATCCACGGTCTGTCCAACTTCACCCATAGTAGCCAATTTCCTCTCAGCCTGAGTTAACCATCGTTCAAATGATTCTCTCATACCATCAAAACCTCTACTATCCGCCAACATGGTGTCCAGTTGGTTTTTTCTGAACTTTACTTTGGCATTAGCATCTTCCCAGCTCTCCCTGAGCCGTTCAACTACAAAAAAAAAGAGGTCATATATATAGGTATGTGTGTGTATATACGCACTCTCATTTAGATTATATAAAAAATCATATTAAACTTAACAGTCATGCAAAAACATATTAATATTTTTAAATCACTTTTTATTACAGAGTTAATTATTAAATAACCAACAATTACATTTCACATATTTACAACACTGATATGCAAAATTAACCACTTAAGAGACTCCATTAGAAAATATTTTGTTTCTAAGTCTTACTATTCAGAGTATTTAAACAAATTTTCAACTAATAATAATTTCTTTTAAAATGCTCACAGCGAAATCCTCTAAAAAACAGCGACTTCAACTTTCGAAGCATTCGCTCTCAATTTTTTACCATCTCCCAGAATTCCAGAGGGAGTGCCCAATAATTCCTCAAAAATAAACACTTTGAATTACTTGTTCATGAAGAGAATTAGTGTCAAAACCGATGAAAGTAATCGGTTTACCACTTCAAACTTTTTCTCTCCGCAACAGCACTGTTATTCAATCAAGATATCTGAATTTTGAATTTTTTTCTGCCTCAGTCTTTTACAAAGCAAAGATGTCTGAGAAATCTTCAGATGTCAAATCCAAAAGAGAAATTTTATAGAAGGGAAAAAGATCAGTGCTACGGTTTTCCTCTCCACAAGTGTTTTAAAGCACGAGACAGTTATAGGAGATAATGCTTATTGTGTTTATTACGACCATCCGATATATCCCCATTCACAAGTTTCCTTTACAACTCCACACACATACAAGCAAATGGATCAATTCATTTAGAATGCAAGGGGGAGATTGCTAAAGGAAGGCAATTTTAAAGGGATTATAAATACAGCTGAGGAGAAAATAGATAAAGTGCTTTCAATTTTCTTTATAAAACAGAAGTTAATTTTAAATTAATATAAGTTTAGAACGGTAAAAATGATTTTTAAAATGAAAATATGAATTTATTTTCCACGTAAACATTTAGCTTGCTGTAAAATTGTTCTTAATTAACAATGAATGCACCCAATATAAATTTCAATAATAATTAAGTTTATTGTTATAGGGATTTTATCATTTTTGTAATGAAATTTTAAATATCTTATAAGACGATAACAAAAGTGTGCGAATAAATGGAAGCACGTTTATAAAGTTGATCTAATGTAAAATTAGTTTCTTCAATTCTACTAGAAATATACAATCCGTAAACTCGGTAGCATCAACGGTGAAATTATTTCATTATTATATAGCTTTCATTTCCCCCAACACACATCTTACAATACTCAATTAAAAATATTATTTTTAATTTGTCAAAAATCACCTGAGAATAAAATGTACGATAAAAGTTATTACATTTTGTTTACTTCAAGCTAGCAATTTCCCTACATAGAAGAAGGCCAAATTTATTTGTAAAATATTAACAATTACGAGCAGATCAGACAAGACTAGTCACGCGAAGCATTGAAAATATTTACTAATAATATATAAATACTGGCCTTCTGCTATATATTAAAAAAATAATGAAGTATTTCACGGAACAAAAAAATAATTCTTTAATATCATTACCTGTGACTTTAAAAACATTAATGCGATAATGTAGCAATAAATGATGCAAATAAAAATTTGTTTATCGCATTATTAACATCGAGTTAATGGGTAATTAGTTATATGAGGTTTTTTTATTGTAACAATTGGTTTTTTGGATAAAAAATGTAAAAAAGGGAAAGTTTTTTTGAGAAGGGAGTCAAGTAAGTGTGGTGTATGTTTTGTGTTTTTAATTTAATTGATTTTAATATATTTTATTTATTTTTAAATTTTATGGGGTTTATATGCTTTATATTGTTTTTGATTATTTTTGTTTTTATTATATGAAGTTTGTTTATAATGTAATGTTTTTTCTAGATCCTTGAAAATGACTATAGAGTAAAGATAGTCGAAACGTTGGAAATAAATGGATATATATATATACATTAAATAAAGTTTTTGAAAAGAAAAGAAGTGATTTTTAATTATAGAATTATATGGCTATATGTACTGTATATTTTTGAAAAGAAAAAAGGATTGAGTCGTGATTAGAAACAGAAGTAAATGGATTTAAATAAATAAAGATACTGATTGACAAGATAAACAATTACTATAACAATTATTTCCATTAGCCTCTTCTTTTTCTCATAAAATATGGATATTATACATTTTGTTTACATGAAATATTGAAGCAAAAATAGAAACCAATATCAATTAATTCAGTCAGGTACTCTCAATTGCACACAAAATATATTTTACTTGTTTAAAAGTATCAGTAACACGTCCAATCAAGGAGTAACTGATTAGAAAACAAAGCACTCTTATCAATTCTAGATTAAATTGGAGAATTTGAGAAGAAATTATACTAATGATGGTGATTAATGCAAAAGAAACTATATAATAATCATCATCATCATCATCATCAGCTATTAGTAAACGAGTATGGCCAAAACATTTGAAAGCCGAAAAATCAATACAAAAAAAAAAGTCAAACGTTAAAGAAGACGGAATTAAGACTTACAGGATAAATAATTAAAGAATGAAAATGTAGTCGCGCACACATTTATCAGTGACAAAAATCAGTGGACAGAGTCGAACATATTATTAGTCTGTGTTAGCATAGACTAATCGAAGTGATTGAGGCTAATAAGGAAAAAGAAAATAAAGAATGACTTTACAAGCTCAGAGAGAAAACAGAAAAAAATACAGTGCACAAGCTATCGATAAGTGGTAGAACGACGCAATCGCATTTAAAGACTGCTTGTAGATGAAATATACATTCAAGATATTATATATATTTTTCAGTCATAGAGGCACTCTAAAAAATTATATTTCAACATTTTGATAATTAACAATGAACAACTATACCGTTTAATAAACTCTTCTTTCTCTACATGAGTAATTAATGGGTGAAATTATAATCCCAATATCATGTATATGTGGATGCCAATCTGTGCATCCCTTTGACATTTGATTTGGCTTGACAGATGTTTATAATAAAGGGAAATGCTAAAAACTATACTAGGGAGCAGCATCAAGATTTTTGTAGGTTGATGAACATACATAGGATAATTTTGATGGGAAGATTATCCAACACTGAAACCAAAAAAGAAAAAAAGGATATGCTAAACATTGTTAGGCTTAATCTTAGATAGAACTTTTGGAATCACAACTTTAATAATTTTTTAAAGTAGGGCAGATCTCAGTTTCAATCATTCTGGCCCTGAGGATTTTTTTTATATATGAAAAATTTGTAAATTTTAAAATTATTTCAAAGCAAGACCTCATCATCTAAGGTAATTTTTTCCTATAATGCATGATTTAGGCAAAAAAATAAATAAAATGATGGACTCAAGAGATGAAGATTTCTGATTTGAAAATCAACTCACACTTCTGGCGTTCAAATGTTACATGACTTCTTGATAAATAAACCATTTGAGTAATAAATAAAATCCCATATGGGCAGTGCAATGGTAGAGTGGCAGATTCTTGGACTTTAGGCCCATATATCATGCTCTTGTTTCATGCACTCAAATCTCCTATAAACTCCCAAGTATATTTGATTAAACTACTCTTTCCTATTACATTGCTAAATGTATACCATATAATACTCAATTATCCAAGCACTTTACTACTTTTACAATGATTAGGATATATAATGTTCTGAAGAAGTTGCTGGGGCAATCGAAACTGTAAACTGTAGAAAAGGGTGGAATATAAAGCATTGTAAAAGTAGTAAAGTGCTTGGACAATTGAGTATTATATGGTATATTTGATTAATTATTTTTATTTGTTGGACATATACTATTTATGAGAATACCAAATAAATTGAAATAGTAACATGTATAAAATGAAATAAAAATATAAGATTGAAAGCAAGTTATCCATCTGTGAGTGGAGGAGTTTGTTTTTATTCCTAACAGGATTTCAAAAATTTTAAGTTAAAATATATGTTATTTTGTTTAGTTCTTCACCAGAAATTGATTTTATAACTGATTTGGATTTGGTAATTGTAGATGTCATTATATTATGAGTATGATAAATTTTGCTAAATTTTACTTGTATACAAGTTATGTTTAATTAGATTACACATGGTTCCTAGAAAATAAACAATTGGAAATACATATTACAGCAAAAGTACAGTAATAAGAATATTGTTTTATACAATTTTCAGCAATTAAGTGATTGACTTAAGACAGGAGTGGGCAAATAGCAGCCCGAGGGCCACATGTGGCCCACTAAGAGTTTTTATGTGGCCCACCAAGACAATCAGAAAAATCTGCCTTGAACTGAGATTTCCTTCCCATGCACAACTGAAGATTCGTCTCTTATTTTCCACTAGAATAGTCATGTCAATACATATGCACAGTATAGATACAATGTGCAGTGCTTTTCCAGTTGATCTGGTTAATTTCAATTTTGTTTTTGCATTAGCAAATATATACATTTCCAACTTTAGTGAAACCATGAACCCTCCGAAAAAATGTAAAATCGGTGATAAATGTCATGTGTTTAATGAAGAATGGATAAACAAATATTTCTTTGGTAATACAAGGAATAAAGCTGTGTGTTTATTGTGTCATGAAAAAAAGGTGTGGCTCTCCGCTAACCTTTGCTTCCACAAAGTGGCCCCCAATGCGGCCCTCCACCAACCTCTGTGGCCCCCGAGCCAAAACAATTGCCCATCCCTGACTTAAGAGAGAAAAGTCCCTGCTATCAAAACTTAAATTATCACTTCTGAAACCCCATAAACAAAAAACTGTTCTAATTTTTATTTTATTTTATTGACTGTACTTTAATTAGCAAAAATGATAAATGTAATGTTACCAAGGGTAGTTTTAAGCCATGCACATACATGTGTCAGAGCATCGGCCAAGAAGTGAACCCACTAACCTAGGACAACCGGTTATAAGGCAGCTGTGCTGGCCTTTTGATCTCCAATGCTTGACATGCATTATTAATAGTGCTTCTTTGCAAAAGGCAACAACTAAAAGTATTTAATATTTTAAAAAATAATTGATAACTAAAAATAAAAAGCAAGATCATATGATCACTTTTTTAAAGCCTAATCTGCTTTCTGCCTTAAGTTGGAATTATATATTGTCAGCATGAGTTATCAAATCATAGTGATACATTGTAAATCCTCAAAATTTCACTTCCATCAAGAAAAGCAATGGTTTTGATGAAGGCTAAAAACCAGAAAGGAATCTAGGATTTGGATGTGACATTATATTTAGTGTCTATGAGGCCTACAAACAGTTCTAAATTAAATAGAATAGATAACTTATACTAATGTAGATATTCAAAATAAGTAAATAAGAAATCAATGATGAAAAACCCATAACTCTACTAATTCATGACAATGTTGATTTATTTGTATTAGTTACTCTGTACAATACTGATATCTTCAGATTTTTTTCAAAACTAATTTAAGTATTTTATTCCTGTTAAATAAACACAAAACAAAATACTGTTACAGTAAGCACAAACTGGAGGAAAGAAAAATGTGACCCCATCACCATCATTATACCATGAACTGAGAATTAAACTTTCAAAACAATTAAAATACTTTAAGATATCTATTTTCAAATAAATATAATTGAAATCATTATCATCTTCATTTTCAACTATTATTAATCCACTGCAGAATAAAGGTCTCTCCAAGTTCAAGCCATCTTCTCTGATCTCTAGCCTCTCTTCTTCACATCATCCCTACACAATTCCTTATTTCATCCATCCATCTCACATGTTCTCTTTCTAGATCTTTTACAATCTGTTGAAATCCAGTTTAAGATTACAACTGTCCACCTATTATCATCTCTTCTAGAAATATGACCATCCCAACTCTACTTCAATCTCTTAATTCTTTCAATGAAATCAGTAGCACCTGTTTCTTCTCTCATCCATGCATTTTGATCTCTTCTTGATACAACTAACATACATCTCTCCATACTTTGTTGAGTGGTCTGAAACCTCTGTATTGCACTTCTGTTAAGTGTCAAAATCTCAGATCCATAAGTAAGAACTGGAAGCACACATTTATTAAAAACCTCCCTTTTCAAATGTATAGGCACATTTTCTTTTAATATTAAGTTATTTCTACCAAAAACCACTCCAACCAAGTTTAATTCTATGATTAATTTGAAATATTGATATATAATTTAAAAAGTAAAATAAAAGCATATAGACTTCTCTCTATACATATTATCATAAGATCCAAATATTTTAATTTTTCTCAATACAGCTTCAAGAGATTTTGTTGTTTACTCATATCTCATGGTATTTTCTGAAAACAATATATATATATATATATATATATGTTAATTCTAATATTTTCACGGATAAAAGATGTCATATTATTATTACTATTTGTGGGATATTCCGTGTAGTGAAAAAGCTAAATTCTGACGTTTCAGTACAATAACTCCTCAGAGCATTCTCTTTCTCAAATCATAAGAATGTGCATGGGATTTAAAACCATTTTTATTGTTTTCTTTCTTCTCATATTTAAATTCTATTGGTTGAGAAGTTTTAAAATTTATTTTCTCTTCCAATAGCTTCTTCCAAATGTTGTTAATCTTCTTTAATTCATATTTTTCGTTTATGCTCTTGGGCCTTTTAAATATCTCTATAGCCTCTCTTAGCAATCTCTGGTCATATTGTTCAATTATATATATATATATATATATATATATATATAATTATAATATATATATATATATATATATATATGTACCAACAAAACATCACATAACCTTTTCTCTTTATAATCAACATCTACATTTATAACAATCCTGCATATTTTGGTGCAGTGGGTAGAGTTCCAGTCTCTAGAATATGAGATCCCCAAATCAATTACAATGTTGGTACTTCTGGCATTTGAACTTCTTATGATCTCTTCAACAATAAAGCCATTTGATTATTAATATTTACAAACTAATTCATTTTTATTTTAACTCCATACCAGATCCCACTATTGTAATATTGAATAATCAATGGATATTAATGCTATATTCATATCACCAGATCAGTTTTGCAATTCTATTTCTCATTGATAATGGTTAATAGTCAAAGCATAGATTGGAGATGTGGGTATTGAGCAACCACATGACAATGTTCATTCATTAGTCAGTTTTTCAATTGACAGCTCTGAGGTAATATAAATATAGTGAATTATTACTTCTAAGTATATAAATTAAATGCAATGGCCAGATTACAAAACCAATCAATGTGTTCTTCAGCTTGCTGATCGTGACACTACTAAGTCCACTATTGCAAAATAATACCTCTTCCGGATTGGACATGTAAAATGAATCAATAATGGAAGACTTCCTAAAATAGCATTTTATGGTGAACTTACTATTGTTTTTCATGAAAAAAATAAATGTCTATCTTATGAGGATTATCTCAAAAGACATTCAAAAAATGCAAATGTTTCTACTGAAAAGATATGGCAGAGAATAGAATACATTGGAAAGCTACAATTAGAGATGGTAGTGAAGTATTTCAGAAAGAAAAGTTCTTTGAAGAAATTAAAAGACAGAAATATAAAATATCAAGCCACCCTATATGTGGACATATTTATGTTTCACAGACTGCTTTGTTTAGTCATCTCAAAACTCATTTTTGGCCTTGCCTACTAAACACTTTCTGGTGCATCGCCAAGGATTCTCAAACATAGAGTCCACTTGCTCACTATGCCTCAGAGAGGATGAAACTTCTCTTCACCTCCTCTGCCACTGTATTTCCTTTCACCCCTACAGGGTCCTTATAGCCTCCATTGTTAAATAACAATACGCCTGCTCTGTCGACTCTCACTGACAATATACTGTGGGGTTCCATCCTGGAGATATGATTAACAACTCACTATGGAACACATGGTGCTGTCTCACCTTTAATCATGCACTGGAGTGTTTGCTCAAGCTATATATTAAGAAAATGGAAAAAATTGGGAAAAAGAGACCAGAATTTGGCCCCCTCTTACATCTACGATTCTACATGGAGGTTATTGATTTGGTCCCCAAAAGCTGATTCCTTTCATTCATGAATAGAAAGCTCCTACTTTGGAAAGTGATTTGAGGCTGAATGGCATGCATCCCTTTGTGATGACTGACCTTGCTCATGATTATTGCCCAGACCCTGACTTTTATGGAAATGACCTCCAATATGAAGGGTCGACTTCCTTTTGGCCAGTGTCAAGCAAGATATCAATATTGAACTTTCACCCCCTGATTACCATGTAATATATTCTATGTTTAATTGTTATCATGTGTTGTAACCAAATTTCTGAATAAAGCATTCTATATTTTATTTTAAAAAAAAACTCATTTTCTAATGCAATTTTTTTTCTCTCTTTTCTTTATATTTTTGTTGTTTGTTATCTTTTGGAGTTGAATGTCCATACTCATTTAAGAGTAGCTGTAATTTTTACATAAAAACGACAAACTTTGCAGATGTCAAAATTTGTGAAAATCAGGCTTCTGTGGCCTAAAGTGCATTCAGCTACTGCTAATAAATAAAGATATTGAACAAATCTTTTCCTTAGTTACATTAGAAATGTTTTCAGCAACTAATTACAAAACTCTAAATAATTTTATGTTATTATGTGGTAAGCAAACGTTTTATTCAGATAAAAGCCTCAATAATAAAATATGGATTTTCTTGCCTGGTTTCTAGAATTCTGATCTGAGGAAATAAACATTGAGCAACACAAATTGATAATAAATAAAACTCATATATTTTTTTTCACCTTTAAAAAATAGTTGCTTTAGTTGTTTAATCAAAAAAATTTATGACATATATAACGTAAATAAAGCTTAAAAAATAATGCGAATTAATTTTCATTTTAAAAATCGAAACGACTGTTTCAATTTCTTTTTTGTGTAATATTTATTTATTTTTATTTAAAGTGACAAGTAAACACATTTGTTATTTTTCAAAAAAATAAAAGAAAAGCAAAATAAATAATTTTTTTAAAGCAAACAGCAGATTTTTTCACTTTTAAAAGATCTTAATTTCATTTCATTTACTTAATAATCTTACTTTATTTGTACAAAACATTGAAATCTATAGTCAGAAAAGTAAATAAAAATAATATTTGCAAATGCCTGAGCTATGAAAATAATCTAGTGGGAGATTGTGGTAAACAAAAAGTTAGGATAATATAAAATTATACACCTCATAATAAAGATTAAGATTAATAAAGAAAAAGATTAAAAAAAGCACAAATGTTACAATCCAAATATTTCAAGAAGAAACAGCTAGAAATACACGCATACAAGCAAACATACATTTATCCAAAAATATTATTGCAATAATATAAAATCCCTAAATATTTGTCCATAACGCTGTCACATGATATTCAAGTTAAATATTTCTTTGTCAGAGAGCATATTTTTCAAGGAAAAAATAATTAGTTGCTGTCAAGCGTTGTTAGCCGAGAGGTCAGCAGAACCGGAAGACGGTTGTTGTGGGTTCGCCTCTCAGCTAATGCTATGACATATGGGAAAAAAATAATTAGTTGCTGTCATTAATAAACTGTAATTTTTTACAAAGCATTTCATGCAAAGAAAGTGATTCCTTCCTTCCTTTCAGAGGCCAGAACATTTAGCAGCAAGTAAATTTGCAAAGGAAGAAAAAATTATTAAAGCAACCATTTAAAAAAAAAACTACTATAAAAACAACACCTTTCCATACATCAGGCATATTTCTGGATTCTAAAAAATATATTTTACAACAGACATATGGAATAAAACTTTTTGAATGAAAAAATCAGTACATGTACTTTTAATTACAATACAGTAGTATTTAAATCACTAAGAATTTATGGTTACAGTACATAAATTCATGTTTGTAATGTGATATTTAGTGAGAGGAAAAATAGTTGCTATAGTACTGTATTTACATTTAGTTAATATTTAAACATTCAACTATGTGTTAGAAAAGTATTTGTAAACTCAATATTTGTGTTAATATAAATACACATGTATAAATTAAATATAAACTATAATATATATATAATCACTGTCTCAAACGAATGACAAATTTTATCAATTTACTCAAGTGCTTTCAAATGTCTAAGCCTTCATTTTCAAGAAGAAAATATGCAAATTAATGTATAATTGAAGCCATGTAGTTTGATATTGTGTAGTTCACCACTCCACAGTAATACCATGCATGATTGAAATTTATTAAAGCAACCAATAAAAAAAAACTATTACAAAAATGACAGTTTTTGTGACAATATTTAAAAAAAAATTAACTACTCAATACAATATGCTTATTAAATTCATTCATTTAGCTGACAGTTTTATCTGAATGGCGGCTTTTCTCAGAACTTTTTGCCGCTTCACCCACAAATGATAAAAACATTGGTTAAAAAGAAAAAAAATTCTAAAGAAGGCTGTTATAAAATTGAAACTGTCAACTGAATGGAAAACTTCAATAAAGATAGTGTGTAATATTGACTTTTAAAGAAACATTTAAATAATATTGCTATTTATATTTGAATTAATGAAACCAATGCAAAAAAGACAGTGGAATTAAAGAAGAAAATAAATCAATTCTATAATTAATTAAGGATTTGCAATTTATTTTATGCAAAATGGATTTTCTTTAGATCAAGTCAAAAGTTTCTGAATATAGGACATTTACCAAAAGTTTCTGGAAGCTAAGTTTAACATTGTATAAGTTCCAACACCTCATCCTCATATTTACTGTTCTTCTCGTAGACAAGAATCAGAGCATCAAAGTACTTTCTTCTGAAATAATTTTTAAATGAGATATTAGATGATTAAGAAAATAGTCAATTTCTGGATCACAAATTGTGACAACACAAGCCTCATTTATTTATTTAGTGTATAGATTTAGACAGCTCAACTTATCATATAAAGATCTGTCAAAATTAACTAGCAAATGGATTCATGTGGCTTAATAAAGTTATTGAATTCTGCTTCTGTAGCCATAAATATGGCAGTCATTAATTATATGCTTCATAGATTGTTCTTGCCCATCTTTACCATGATCAATGACTAATGTCATTTATGTAGCCATAAATATGGCAGTCATTAATTATATGCTTCATAGATTGTTCTTGCCCATCTTTACCATGATCAATGACTAATGTCATTTATGTAGCCATAAATATGGCAGTCATTAATTATATGCTTCATAGATTGTTCTTGCCCATCTTTACCATGATCAATGACTAATGTCATTTATGTAGCCATAAATATGGCAGTCATTAATTATATGCTTCATAGATTGTTCTTGCCCATCTTTACCATGATCAATGACTAATGTCATTTATGAAACAAATGAGAACAACAATCATGAATTGTCTTGTATCTGTTGATGGGACTACCATTATGTCTAACAAAGATCAAATCCAGATGGATTTATTGAAGAACCAGAAAAAAAAATTGAAATCTTGTAAGAATACCATTTTTTACACCATAATTTTTCAATTGTACATTCTTGACTGAATATCCAAAAAGGGGATCTTGATTGGAGTCGAGTCTTAGATGGTGAAATTATATCTTGAATAATTTGCAAGTTCATCTGCTTGGCAGTTTTTTTTTTATATATTTTCTGTGAAGTAATTTCTCTATTGATATATGGAAGAGAAATATATCAGATATTTTTATTGCATTTTAGTTTATTTTTTCATTTTTTCTCAACCTTTTTTTAAAATTAGTTTTTATTTGAAAATGTCTTCTATAGAAAATGATATATCTACTTTTAAAATTAACTTTTATTAGGTCTAACATATTGCACAGTTCGAGAAATTCCTAACAATATACATGGATATAACAAGGTTTATGTGCTTTGCAATTTAATCATATTAAATAGTCAAAAAAAAAGTATAAAAGTTCTTAGTAATTATAAATATATTGGAAACACCCTTCCAATACACACCTATACCATGTGTGTTTATCAATATTTTTGATATATATCTATCAGTTAATAGCCTAGTATTACAAATGAGGCTCCATGTGGCATGATAATTATCAGGGAGAGCAAGTGCCTTATCTCTGTTTTTGATTTTAGATATGTGATTGTAAAACAGACTGCAATTAGGAATGGGTAAGACCCAAAGGGTGAACATGATAAAAATTGTGACTCCAAAAGAAAGAAAGTAGGCATAATTCACGCTATCTATGAGATTAGTGATCGATAAAAATCTGTGATTTGATGATAGATTCAATAATATTTTTATATACATGAAAGGTTGGACTTTGGAATAAAAATGAATTGTTTCTTTTGATTTGTGACAGAGGTAGCAGATAAAGTCAATGTTAACATATCCTATTCTTTGTGACAAATAGGTATTTTAGTTCTAGATGTCAGAATTTGAATTTTGAAATGATTTGTTTATTATTGAAATTAAGCAGAGACAGTCATTGAGATTGATTTGTATTATGAGTCATATTATAGGCCTTTCGATAAATTATTTTCTCTGAAAAGAAATGTTGATTTTGGTCAAGATGAGCTGAGACACATTTGATAAGGGATTAAAAAAAATGAACCACCACTGAACGGGGGTTTATCAGTAGGGATAATCTGACAAAGTTTATAGCATCAGGGTATACAGATACAAATTTAAATATTGAGTTAAATGATCTCTGAGAAAAAAAGGTAGGAATTATAAAGAAGCTATAGAGAACTCAACTGTAACTAAAGCCCCAAGAATGATTTTAACATTATATATTTTTTATTTTAGTGTATAAGTATTTTAGGTACTCGTAAATTTTCAAGTAAACCAAGATGGCAACCCATATTTTTGATAAATATACAGTTTCAGCCCCCCCAAAAATTGTTTACAAAAAATGCCTGCTAGGAAATGTCATATTTAATATTTGAATTTTATTTTTTATTCTGACTTTTTTTAAAAAAAAAAAAATCATTGTGGCAAAAATAATTACAATTTTTACAATTTATTTGGATTAACTTATTAACAGAAAAATAAAAAATAAATATAATATTTACACTTTATTCATGTCAGCAGATACAATCATAGTGTGACTATTAATGCACACTTTTCAGGAAGGCAGGAACCTATACCTTTGGAAATAGTCCACTGCATCATGTTACATAACATGAAGATCCCAAATTTTATGATTAGGACAATTTACTGCAGCCCAAAAAAAAACACATGCTGAATTGAAGCAAAGTATGACAATGTTAAGAGAATCTCATCACTTCCCATATTATAATATGTGAGGGAAAAAATGGAAATAAAACTTCTTAATGAAATTTATCAGAATACATTCCTCTTTTTAAACTTAATAATTAATTTATTAATTTTGTTTTAATTTAACATTAACACATCATCTGTAGATTGCAGGCCCTCGAAACTACGTTTATCAAATATATGCGCTGCCATCTTGGTTCACTTGAAAACTCACAAGAGTCGTTTTTTATTGTATTTTAATTTGTTTCATTTTCCTGATTTTTTTTTTTATTTACAATTTTGTGTGCGAATGTGTGTGCATGGTGTTTTTTAAAATAAAGATTATTGATTTTTATTTAATACATTTTAAATAAGTAAAAATTAAAAACTTTTATAATAATTAGCCTGCTACAAAGTAAAGGCTAGTACAACAGCTCTTGATAAAGATATAATGGAGAAGGCAATAGTGAAAATTCCTAAACTACTTGAAAATAATTTCATTTGGCCTAAATTTGCAACCCAGGTCAAAGGCATGGTAAATGGATGTTCTATCTCTGCATTGCAAAACTCTTCTAAATAATTTTAAAAGAGGCAGTTTTTAAAAAAAAATATCTCAGGTGACAAAATTGACCAGCCTAGCCTTGCAAGTAAGAATTAACTGTCAACTTGTAAAATAATTAAATTATGGGATTACAAAATATAAATAAAATGCATTGCTTTGATTATGGATTAAATTTCTTAAAATCTATAAGATCTTAAAATTACACAAATTACAATACAATTAAAAATAGCTAATTGACTATATATATATTTTTCATATGTCATAGCATCGGCCGGGAGGCGAACCCACAACCGTCTGCAACCAACTACTTGCTTGCAAGGCGGCTGCGATGACCTCTCGGCTAACAACGCTTGACAAAAAAAGCTGAATAGTCAAAATATAAGTTATATATAATTGGAAAAATACTAATAATAACATAATAACTAAATATAAAAAGATAATTTAATATGATACAGAATATAAAAAAAGCTTTCAAACATTTTACAGAACTTCAGGAATGGCTATATTGGAATACGTTCAAATTCATATGTCACAAAAAATGGGAGCTGTTTACTATGATAACATCAACAGATATTTCAACAGGGTATGTTTATCTATTTTGGTTTCTTTTCAGAGTGAATACATTTTATTTTCATTTAGGATGCACAATAAAATATTCTGGTTTTTTTTTTTTTAATGATAAAATAAAAAATACAGATAATAAAAAAAATTTTGTATTTATAACAAAACTATATCCAGATCAAAATAATAAAATTAATAAAAAGTATTATTTACAACCATGAGCCATATTAAACTACTGCATGAAATACATAAGTAGTATTGAAGTCAACATGGGTATGACAACAATATTGGCATCAACATACTTTGAGCATTCCACCATCAGATTTTCAATAATACTTATGGCTAAAGAATTGGAGAATGGAGAAGACTGGTCTATTGAATAAAGATTGAAGAGTTGCTATCTTAATATAAACAATATATATTATATATATATGTGTAAGAGATAATGATTTGGATCAAGTGATGAGTGCTGGTTCAACATGAAATATGTATATTATAGATCTTTATCACATGGGTGTGATGTGTATTGGTTCTACAAGATAGAGTGGACAGCTGAAGAGTGCTTGAAATTCTGTGCTCAAATCCCATCTACATCTAAAGTTCAGTATATACATTATACTTGAATTCAAATATTACAGATTCAGTCTGAATTCTACCTATCCTTTTTATGTATATTTAAATGGACATATTAAGGTCTTATATATGAGGGGTAAGAGTGACTTAAAGTCAACATAGGTATGATAACAATATTGACATCAACAGGGCTTTGAATATTTTATCATCAGATTTTCAATAATATGGATGGCTGAAAAGTTGGAGGGTGGAGTAGATTGAAATCTGTTCATTAAAGTTTGAAGAGTTGCTATCGTAATATAAACTGAGCACTGATTATATATAAGTGTGTGTGTGGGGGGGGGATATGTTGATTTGGACCAAATGATGAGTTCTGATTCAACACAAAATATGAATATTGGAGATCATTTATCTTTTTCTCATGCATGTATGTGAACATCTAAGTTGGTTATATAAGATAAAATGAATAACTGAAGAGAGCTTAAATTAAAAGTCTGTGTTCAAATCCCTTCTAATTACATCTAAATTTCAGTATACATAGAAAATCTCTAGTTTAATAAATGATTAGTAATAATCATTACGTGTTTATCAAAAAGTTGATAACGTAGAGGAGTAAACTGACGCTTGAAAATAAAAATGAGACAATTTGCTCTACATAAATACTCTTCATGTAATAAAGATATATATATATAAGAGATGATGACCTAGCCCAACTGATGAGTGCTGGTTCAACAAGAAAGGCATCTTGGGGGTTATTTGTCTTTTATTGTATCTTTATTTATATGAAATTATTTAGGAAATAAAAAAGAATGGAGAAATAGGGAAGTTATCTATCTATACATATTATACTTGTGTTCAAATATAAGTAGCATTGGCACGCAATTGATTTCATAAATATATAATGGGATGAAAACTATAATAAATATAATTATATACTGAATGCCATTAAATGAACATTTGAATGACTTAACTATTCAGAAGTTCATAAAAAGTTCAAGAACCAAAAGTCCCAGCACCAAAATCAACCATAGAATCCCGCATTCCAGATTTTGACATTTTACTATTGTGCTAAATTGCATAGGACAGTAAAGTCCTTTATAAATATTGCTAAAAAAAACAACAATAATTCATAAAACTTGTTTAACATTTTGAAAAATAAAGATGAAACTCAAAACAACACATCTAAAAGATAAAAGTAACTGCATCTACTCGATATTAACCAATACAACAAAATAAAAGCAATAATGTAATGTGATAAACTAGGCCTGCATAGTACTAATAAAGTCAATAAGGATATTCAAAGATGATATTTTATCAATAACATTTCAAAAACCAATGAGGTAAAATTAATAGTGGATCCATATTTACTGCCTGTATATCTGCATAAAACGCTGCTGTATGACAGATGTCAGAGAAGACAATATTGCAAAATGTTTCAGACAATTTTTATGAGACTTTAAGGTTATAGCAGATACATTACTTATTGTTCTTTTGAATTTGTATAACTTTATTACATTCAATAAAAAGGAAAAATAAATAAATATTCATCATAGAATAAGCTCTGAAAATGAAGAATATTAATAAAAACATTAAATGTATAATAAATGTTCTAAAATTTATACATAAAAATATGATTACTATTTATAAAAGTGAGTATTCTAAAATGAATAAAGGATATGGAATTAGTGTATAGGACACATTAGAGATGAAGGGTTCATGTATTGAACAGAATGAGTGCTTCCATAGAAGAATTCATTAAAAAGTTCATAAGCTTTAACTAAAATCCAATTTTAAAAATCCACAAAAAATACATACATATTCAACCTCATAAAATCGATCCAACAAGTTTCAAATACAATAGTGTAGTAAGAACAATAAGTACAGTAGTGTATATAAACTATTTTTCCAAATGTAAAAAAAAAATCTCTAAACTATTAATCCAAACATAAAAAAGAAGAATGAACAATTCAAATTCATTATTTTTTATATGAAATTTCTGTTAACTTTCTATTTTTTTATTTTTTTTTACCAATAGTTGAATTGTTTTTATATAAAGCAAATAATGAGTTTGAACATTGCATTATTCATTGATTATAAGAAGTTGAAACAATGCTAAAATGTAATTAACAGTTAAAACTTAAGAATGTTAAAAGCATTTAGAAAATAAAAAGATCGATAAGACAGTTCCAGATTATTGTAGATATATGTAATATGTACATAGCTATTATGTAATTGCAGCAAGTAAAATAAAAACATTATATAAAAAAAAAAGATTATGTAGTGTGCTTCCATTCCTAAAAAAGTCACACTTTGTCACTGGGACAGATTAATTCTTTTATTTTATGAAATATATCTATATTCAAGAATTAAAAAAAATATCAAATGAAAATATTCATTAGATATATTGATGAAATTTATTATACAAGGTAAATGTATATATATAAATTAACTGCTAGATAAAAAAAAATCAATAAAATAATTTAAATTGTATTACAAAAAAGGTAGAATAATAACAGATTAATCAAATATTTAGATTTGATTATAACTAAAGCAGAAAATCAATTGGACTACAAATGTATACAAAATCAATTGAAGAGAAACGATATATATCTTATACTTTAACTCACTTCAATGATTAAAATAACAGGCATAGAATTTTTCTATAGCCAGAAAGATTACAATTTTATTTTATTATTCTTAAAATTTATAGCTAAGCACTGTTTTTGACCTGTTCAGTCATATTCCTAAAATTAATATGGGTGTACCGAAAATGGAATTTATAAATTAAATAAGTTTATAAATTTAAATATACCATTTGTGTGATAATGTAATGCATGAGTCTTTCTTCTTTATCACGTGGATGTTATTTGCAATAAACCAGACATCTTTATATTTTATTTTGCCGTCATTGCGCTTAGTGCAAATGACTTTAATATTAAATGGGTCGAAATTGTGGCCTGATTTTATCTCATGTTCCAAAAATATAGACTAGATGTTGGGGTCGATTTTAGTGCATTTGTATATATATATATTTTAAAAAGTGATAAATTAAATTAATATAGACTTTTAAAACATATATATATAAACAGTAAATGCAGTCAGTAATATATAATATTAAAAAATATTAGGAGCATTACTAAAAAATTAATAAAAAAACAGTAAATATTATTTTATATAAATTTAACCATTTTTAATGGTGCAACTAGTTTTATCAATATATGACTTTCAATGCACATATGGAATTTTATAGATGTGGTCCTTTTTTTTTCAGCATTTCAAGTGTGGAGATTATAATTTCTGAATATGCTATGGTTTTGAAAAGCTGCTCTGATGTTATGTTGATTGCAGGTTTAAAGTTATCTGCCATATTTAGTATGCATGAATATATTATAGTATATATTATTGTGTTTTATTTTGATATTTGCTTTTATTGTCTACTTAAGCTTTTTTTAAACATTAACTAATGGGTAACAATTTTTCATGAGACTTTGTCCTATAGGAGACTTTATTTTTCAAGCAACTGACTCCAGAATAAACTTTTTTTTCTCTCTGTTCCATAAATATAGATAAATAACATCTGTCACATTTAGAAAACACATTGCTAACATATCTCATTCAATTCAATTCAGAATAAAATTAAAACAAAGTCAAAAATTGGAACTCTTAGATGTTCTTGTGAAGACACTTTATGGCAAAGTCAAAAACTACTGTTGGCAAAAAAATCCAGTCAAACAGGAAAATAGATAGCGTTTACATCTAAACAGAAACCAGTGACTTGGAAAAAGAAAAATCCAATATAAAGCAAACTCACCTGAAAAATTCTAACAATACTAAATAGACAACACAAATAAACATAAAAAATAAATAGGCAATGTACTATATTTATATATACATACTAAGAATGACAGACATCTAAAAACTATATGCAATCAATATAATATCAGAACAGTTTTCCAAAACCATAGCACAATAAGAAAAAATTCTAACTTCTATACTTGAAATGCTGAAAATCAAAACCTGCTTTTTTGGAATATTATGTAACCAAGTGAATGTTAAAAGACACATAATGGTGAGGATAGCTGTCCTACTAAAAATGTTTAAATAGCAAAAGAATGATTAAAAAAGAAAAGGTAAGTCAAGCGTTCTTAGCTGAGGGGTCATGACAGCCGCCTTGCAAGCAAGTAGTTGGTTGCAGACGGTTGTGGGTTCGCGTCCCAGTGGATGCTATGACATATGAGAGAAAAAAAGAGAAAAGATGGATAGATGTAACTAAAATATCAAACCACACATATACCAATAAACATATGCTTGATCGAGAAAACAGGAAAATATTAAAAAAAAGGGGGAAAAAGAAAATTTAAAGAAGTTTCTCAGCAATAATGGTAAATAACCTCATAATTCAATCTAGTGCATTAATCAATAATATTTAAAAATCATTCAAACTTTCCTTTAAAATAAAAAAAAAATAATGAAGAAATCCAAATGTGCATCACACACAGATGTATAAAATTGCCAGAGACTGTTGTTGCTAGAGCATAATTCTTAATCCAAAGGTCACCAATTATGGCCAAGTTAACAACAGCTGAAGAAAAAAAGAGCAATACCACTGAAACTTTGTGTTACATACTAAGCAGATTAGTATTATTAATAGTTGAAAGCCTATCACACTGTAAATAAATAACTATCTATTAAAGCTAGTTGCAAAAGTTTTAATTCTTTTGACAATCATTTAATCTATTGAATGGAAAATCAGCATTAATGACATCTATAAGAATATAAATATCCCAACAAAACAAAAGTTTACATCATCTGTATAGTTTCAGCAATATTTTTTCCAATTTAAAACAAAATGAAATATTAGCATATTGTTTCACTGCAGGTTGAGATATGAAATATATTGACACATTTCATGTTATAACTCATTATCTAGACATGTTAGTAATATGAAATTTTTGTGGTGAATAGATAAACTATATCACTACGTATCGCCTTTATGCAAAGATGACGCTGCAGAAAGTATGGTGAGATATCTAGTCATTGGCCACTTTTTCACAGGAACATATCGCATATATAATATACAGGTTTTTCAAATAAGAACGCACTGAAATTTCAACTTTTTCATTGTCTAAAAAGGTTTAACTTTATTATATTGCAAAAATAATAAAGCAAAATGGTAATTCCCTATATACAGAAGTATACATGTCATGTTTATACATACACATGAATATATTATTCTTATAATAAGTAAGCAGTAAAATTTTATTCTGAATATTCATAATATCAACAAATTAAAAATCCTTCTCTTTTTCTTTTCAAAAACTTTATTTTCTAATATCAATACTGAACATATATATAATACAAAACTCCAATGTTTCAACTGTTTTTATCTTCAAACAGTCATTTTCAAGGATATATGATAAATATTCATAATGTATTACCAAATATAATATCAATATTTATTATTTAAAAATAAATAAATCATTTATTACGTAAGTAGAGGGATTTGAACTTAGGATTGTTCAGTCTATTTGCATGTGTGTGGTTAGGTATATCGGTTTCTTGAGATGGAGTGTAAAACAAATAAACTGAAAAATCCTGAGTTCAAATCCATCTATTTACATATATAAGAAATATACAGTATAAGCGAGTTACATATTGCCTTAGAAATCCTTTATTATAGTTAAGAATCAAGTCTATTTTTTATTTTTTTTTGATTAAATACATCTAAATATAAATAAAAAAAGAAAAACCAAATGAAAGAAATTATTGAAACTTGAATACATCATTTGCTCTCTTGAGTAACTAATTCTAATGCAAATAATTTACTAGCCAAATCTAACACTTAAATCTTAAAATACTAATTTAATACCATTTTCTAATTTGAGAATATATTAGACGGATTTACCAAATCACTATTATCTTAAATAATCCTTAAAACAATTTCTAAAAGAACAAGTTTTTTTGAAACTTTTTTTCTTCAAAACTGTTAAGAATATAACAATGTTTTTTTTTCTTAATAATTTTAAAAATAAATTCTTTATGAAATGGAGGTTTTTATTATTCAAATTTTGTCACATGTTCTTGTCATACATTTGAATAGAAACTGAAATCAATGTTATTGTAATTAATATATAAAAGATTTATTTCATTTCTTAAAATACGAACAGTAATTTCAAAAAAGAGAGAAAAAAAGTGATAATTAATTACGCGGAAGATCATTATTTCATACAAAAACAAGCACCAGAACTCATTAAAGTTTCCGATGTGGATTTGAAAAACAGTATGATAAAATAAACTGTATTTAAGGAAGTGGTCTGCAATGAATATTTACTGCCCAATCTAATCAAATATTAGTGTCTGGCATCAGTATTTCTTACTGTATACCAAAATTACTTGTACACACAATACCAAAAGGAATTGTTTCTTATATATGGTTGCGAGAAGATAAACCAATGATAGTGAATTATTTAATTCGATGATGACTAATAAGTTAATTTTTATAATTGGTGTGTTTGGTTTATAATTGTGGTATTTATTCGCGAATTAATATAAACACAGGCGCGTGAAACACCAGCATAATATTTATTAATGAAACACATATACAATTGCTATTTACCCTATATATAAGATTATTATACCTCTGCCTGATACCGTTGGCAAGACATAGAAGGAAGAAACTTCAGGTGACCTTGTAAGTTTACCTGTCACTTCCAGCTATACCAGAGCAGCTTGTCTCGCGAGTAGATACAGTGGCACTTCCGGCTGTGCTGTGACAGCTTGCCTCGTGTCTGATTTATGTCTTGCAGCTTCCAGTTCTAGGGAGAACTTGTCTCATTGCTCAACCACGTATACTGCTGTCGAGATTTGACAGTTGTATAGCCATAACATCAAATAGATTGCCTACTTTCAGCCAGATACCCATCCATAATGACAGCAATTGGATTCAGCGAGGATCATCACCTATTGGTGCATTACTGGCACTGGATGTATGTTATCAATATGTATAAGCATTGGTCTATGACCATGAATGTTCAATCCGACCAAGATAAGATGGAATCGTATTAATTAAATCCACAGAACTACACTACATATATATTTATATATAAATAATAAACACATTATCTCCAATATGCAAAATAGAGTACATATGATATGAACTATTATTAAGTGGACACATTATTAGTACATTATATCACACTGTTTGGCATCAATTTATAAAACTATCAGTTATACAACAGAGCATAATCAATTGTTAGACTACTGGACATCTGCTTTGATATATTATCTGAATTAGTAAATTATGAAGTCTATAATTTTCGTTTTTTAACGCTAACATATGTATATATCAAAAGTAAAATATTCTTTAAATAGTGTAATGACCCCCCCCCCCCCCAATAAAACAGCATGTCTCAGACCATCAATATAAGGCTTGGTTCACTAAGCTTTCCACTTGCTGACTAATGATTGTTGTTTACCTGAAGAAAAGAAAGCCTAAATCTGTATTTAAATAGAAAAAATGTTAAGAGTTTTTATCTAGTCTAAGTTCTAATCCTAAATGATGACATGATAAGTGGATGTAATATGTATGATTAATATGCCATGAACGCCTTAACATCTACTGAATATATAAAATAGAATTCATTATTTAATAATGTAAATCTAAGTATCAGAATACACTATCACTAATGATGTAGCTAAAAAAATGGCATACTATAGCAAACAGTCACAAAATACAAATCAAGTATATTTCTTACTTGGTTAAAGTGCCCTCACTTATCACACAATCTGTTTGTAGATTCTTAATTTAAAAATCTTTCACATCATGAATATGAGGTATGCCAGTTTATTGTTATATTTTAAGTTATAATGATTGTTCTGCTATTTAATAGAATTTGTGGGAATACCAAATTTCATTTTTTTTTAAAGAAAACTCTTCCAAATCTGCAAAGCATCTAGGCAAAAAAATGGGAGAAACATACTTTCAACAATCTCTAACTTTTAAATTTTCTCTTAACAAGACATTGCTTAAATACTTTATGTTCATATAGCACATTAAAATCTTTCCCAGCACTTTTAAAAATTATGATGAAATAGGATCCATCTCAAATATTAACTGCGAATATGAAAAAAAAATGTTAAAAGAGCCATTTCTTTTAGTTTACAATGGCTGCTGTCTGTATGCAGATAAAAGAGAAGGCATATGGCGTTATTGCTTAGGAGTTCATAAGAAGCTCAAGTGCAGAACTGTGAGCACCAGAATTGATCCTGGGATCTCCCAATCCCCAGTTGAATGCTGCACCAACTGTACCATATGAAGATAAGAAAGTATTCTATCATGAGGTTGTTTTAAAACAGTGATAATAGTAATTTTTTTAAAAAAAAAAACATTTGCATAATACAAGTTTAAAATACAATCAAGATGCAAATTAAAATGCAAACTTGAAATTATTTCACAGTTATTTTCTAAATGTTAGTTATGCCTATGTATTCCCATCTAAAATAAAAAAATAATAGTTCCTTTTAAAGTTAGTCACACATAACCTTATATACTTTGCTCTAAAGCATTATAATGTATATTTTTGCATAGGTACATTTACATTAGATTATTTAACCAAAGATCAATACAGAAACTAAACCATTCAATGAAGTACAGAGATTAAACCACTCAATGAAGTAAAGAGAAATATATGTCACAAGTAACAGGAAGAAAGGAAAAACGAAATACATGGGTAAGAAAACAAACAGGTGTTGCTGACATAATTGAAAGAATTAAGAAACTGAAGTGGAATTGAGCTGAACATATTGCTAAAGGAGATGATAATAGATAGGCAATTGAAATTCTAAACTGGATTCCAAAAGATTCTAAAAGACCCAGAAAAAGATCACATGTGAGATGGATGGATGAAATAGGAAAGTGTATTGGGGTGATTTGGAAAAGAGAGACTAGAGATTGAAGAAGACAGATTGAACTTAAAAACACTTTCATCCTGCAGTGGATCAAGAATGGTTATAATGATAACTTGGAGAATCTGATGCCATTTAGGTTTTACTTAATTTTTTTTTTTGCTTTACTGTGGAACTAAATTTAATGAAATATGAGAAGAGAAAAAAAAAGCCCATTAGTAAATCCCTATTGCCATCCTGAAATCATTTATTATATTTTCTAATTTAAAAATGGTTAATCAATATTTTGTTTCTAGACTATTATAACAAAAGTGCATAGAATAAATGAATAAATAAATTTATGATATATATAAAGTGATGCAACTTTACATTTAAAGCTGGGAAACAAAACTTCAAAATGGAAATTCTATATTTAGCATTATTATTTTTTTTTTATGTGTCAAAGCGTCGGCCGGGAAGCGAACCCTGGAACACCTGCTTGTAAGGCGGCTGTGCTAACCATGCGCCACCAACGCTTGACATATTTATTATTATATATGTATTTATGCATAATATAATCTTTTTTATTATTATTTCTTTTTAAATCAAACAAGTAATTGAAAAGAAGTACATTTTATTTTTGTGAAAAAAACTCATCTCAAATAATTAAATTGAATGTAAATATGAAGATATATTAAAAAGACATCATTTAATTCTTTCAGTTAACTACAGTGGGTACTTTGGGGTTAGCGCTGCAACAATGTAATCATCTGGCTACAATTATTCTAACTGTGCGAATTTTTCCAACATTTTACAGTTTCATACTAATTTCGCTGCTCAAGTTTGCGATGGCAGAATGATGTATCTTTCTCCAGTGTGTGAGGGGAGGGAGGGGGTTTGCAACGTTAGAATGCCATAGTTGTGATTATTATGAAAACCTAAAATGCAAGAATAATTTTTACTGGATGATGACATCATGGCAGCACTAATTCCAAAGTAATCTACAATGAAACAGGTGTAGTCTTCTCTCCTCTACTTCAGCACCGTCTATCGGAAGCACGAGTGATCAGTGCTATCTCATGATAATACACTACATTCATCACCCTGTTAATCCGTAAATAACACTAAATATTTCTTTAAAAAAATTATTCTACATCTTGATTTAGTAAAGATAATGAGATCTATTTTTAATTTGTGTTGCAGCAAATGCATCTTATGCCTGTATATGGGTAAATAAATATTTATAAAAATATAATTCACAATGCGAATATTTATATAACATTGAACAATTGTTTTTTTTTTTTAAATCAAAATGCTGTTATAGTAAATAATACACATTCCCACCTCAATATTTGATACTACTATAATAAGGAAATGAAATCATTTCCCAATTGATTCTCTCTATATAAAGAAGATTGTGCTTAATAATTAAAGCAGAGAATCTATAGGAAAATGATTTTATTTTCTTATTACAGTATTATCAAGTACTAAGGTGAGAGTATATTATTTACTGTAATGGCATTTCTATTTAAGAAACGCTTGTGTTTAATATTATATATTCACATTGCAAATTACTTTATTACAAATAGATCGTTTAATGTTTCTTACAAAGTTAAAAAAAAAATGCTGTGTTTAGTCACGATTGTATATATAGACACAAACGTATATAAGTAGTTTATAATATATTTATTAGTAATATATACATACAAAACATGCACTTGTTTACAATAGTTATTTATAGATAGCTACTCCACCTGTTACTGTTGGCGAGATATAGTTCCCAGTTCTAGAGTAAACTGTTGAAGAAGGGATTGTATGTTCCCTTATAGATTTCCTATCCACTTCCAGCTGTACTTGGCAGCCTGCCTTGTACATAGGTATGATGTCCTTTCTGTCTGTAATGACAGCTTGCGTCGAGTCAGTTTGGTTCTGCCAGCATCCACTCCTAAATGTGAATTTGCCTCACAGCATAACCGTTAGCTTAAATAGCTATGGTCTGTAGAATGAACATTGCTATTCAGGTTAACAGAAGTTCCCTTTGACCGTATATGGAGAACCAGGTTATTGTTATCCAGATTTAATAATTGTCGTCGAATCTTACCTGCAAAAAGGCTATTTATTGCTAGATCCCCGATCTTAACAGAAACATTCGGATCCAGTGAGCATCGTTGCCTATTTGGCATTATCTTGCCATTGGTTATGCGTTATCTCTTGATATACACATTGGTTAGTGGTAGTGAGTGCTCAATGCGATCATGATAAGAAAGAATGGTCCATTATTTGGAAGATAAGGTGATACGACAAAAATAAAATTGTTTACTCTGTTAGATAAAAAATTAATTTGTTTGATCAAAAATAAAATTGTTTACTTTGTTAGATAAAAAATTAATTCGTTTGATCAATATAAAAGCAATAAAGTAATTGGATTAATTAATATTCATATTATCTGCCTTAATTATTCAGGATAATCTTCTTTGTATACGGAGAACAAATAGGAAAATGATTTCATTTTCTTACTACAGTATTGTCAAACATTAATTAAAGTGGTAACGTGTATTATTTATTCTAACAGTATTTCTATTTAAAAATGATTGTGTTTAATATTATACATATGTAACCTGTAAAGAGTCTTATATTACAGTAAAAACTTCATTTAGATGTTATGTGACTTTGAAATATCTGCTGAAGAATTGAATTTGTCTGAGGTAGTTATAAATTTTCAATCAATCTTATGCATTTTTCAGATCTATTTAGTTTTCACATGAAGTAATAACTGGGTTTTCTAGCTATTTATAATTTGGAAAAAGCTCCAAAGATAAATTAGGGTTGTAAAATAGAAATATAATACAATGTTAAGGAAGCTGCCATGAAGGTAGTGTGATCTGCATGTAAATTGGCATTATATATAAGCTGTAAAACATTTATTGTCACGTGATTAATTTTTAAAATGGCATCTTAAAAAAATTTCATGTGCGAACGAAAATCAATTTGATATTAAATTAAATCTAATACAAACGAGTAATCTATTAATACGATTTATTTATAATTGATTGATTAAGTGTGGATTAAAAGATTTTCTATTTATTTTTGAATAGAATTCAGTTATAATGCAATCAAGCAAGTAACTAATTAAAAACTGACAATACAAACTGAAGTAGCACCATCTGATAGAAATAGCAGTAGACCTACTTTTAGTTGTCAAGTGCTGGTGCTCGAGAGGTTAGCACAGCCGCCTTACAAGCAGTTGTCCCGGGTTAGCGGTTTCGCTTCCCAGCCGATGAAAAAAAAAACTACTTTTAGCTTCTCTACTTTTAAATAAGGGAGATAGATCAGATACATAATAATACTTAATATGTATGAAATCTGGAAATACGACAACTCAATTATTTTTACAATCAACCAAATCTCTACCATAAAAAATTATATACAATACTTAGAAGATTTTCAAAGAAATCAAGCAAACTAAATAAAATTGGAAATGTAATTAGATAATTCGATTTCAGATTGCAATGGCTGTTTGTAATTGTTTATTTGATTGATTACATAATAGTTGAATTCAATCTGCAAAAATTCATGAAAATATCATTAAAATTTTTAATATTTACCACTTCTAAAAATAGCTGTCTGGATTTAAATCCATATAACAATGGGGATTAAAAATGAAAATGGACATTTTACTTCTAATTAAGAAAGAGACAAAAAAGCTATGACAGAATAGATACTAGGAAAAATAGTTTAGGCTTACGACTATTAATACTAAAAGATTGATTCTAACAATCTATCTATCTATCTGTCTATCTGTCTATCTGTCTATCTATCCATCCATCCATCCATCCATCCATCCATCCATCTATCTATCTATCTATCTATCTATCTATCTATCTATCTATCTATCTATCTATCTATCTATCTATCTATCTATCTATCTATCTATCTATCTATCTATCTATCTATCTATCTATCTATCTATCTATCTATCTATCTATCTATCTATCTATCTATCTATCTATCTATCTATCTATCTATCTATCTATCCATCTATCTATCCATCTATCTATCTATCTATCTATCTATCTATCTATCTATCTATCTATCTATCTATCTATCTATCTATCTATCTATCTATCTATCTATCTATCTAATCTAATCTAATCTAATCTAATCTAGTCTATCTAATCTATACAACTATATGTCTATCTCTGTATAAACTGAATTGATTAAATAATTTTGGCAACTATATTTTATATTTCTAAAATGACGTTTTTAAAAACCACATTCACATATCTTTGTAAGAAATATTAGTCTTTGGCAAATAATAATTGCTTATCAAGGGTTTTATGCTATGTATTTTTATATATACATAAAAAATGTCTACAAAGAATCACTGATGTTCATGCAATCAAAAAGGAAATCAGATCAATATGTATTCCCATAGATTACAATACTACTAATAATTGCTGGAGAATAATATTAAACAAAGTTGTAAATGTTAGATAATAAAATGTACATGAGCTATAAAATATTACAAACTTAATGAATCCAGTTTTAATTCAGTGACCTACTAAAATATTTATTATCAAACTTTAGCTTAAATGTATCAGTGTTATTAGATAGAGTGGTAGGTGGTGTGAAAGTCTGTGCTCATATACCCTATATATTACATATATAGACACAGGTATATAATACGCATTGTTTAAAAAAAAAATCTGCTACTGTAGTAAATAACATACACTCTGCTTAGCATTTGACAAGACATAAGGTTTCTATGCAGTCTACTTTCTCATTAACTTCTCCTTGGTTATAAAAAAGATATTCATGACCTTCTTTATAATCAAAGATAATTCTGTTTTAGAAAGGACCATTCTTTTATTATGTGTACTGGCAAACCTAAGTGGGAGTGTATGTTATTTCCTATAACAGCAGTTACTATTTAAATGATATACATACATTCAACATTGTGATAGCTTATATTTAAATATTTATCATTTAAATGTTTATTGCAAAGCTTTAAATAAGGAATTCTTTGCTTTGATACCCAAAATCAATCTATTTTAAGATAAAAATATCTTAAATAAATATTTAGATAGATAAAATTCATTATCCTGGGCTAAAAGGTATTCATGATAATCTTTTTTATAACCAAAAGAATATAATGAAGGATTGAACATTTCTTTTAGAATGTGTATTATCAAATACTAAGTGGGAGTGTAGGCCACTTGCTATAATACCAGTTGCTATTTTGAAATGATTTATATCAGTTGTGCTTGTTTGTATTTTAAATCACATGATAATGCTTATCAACACCAATGATTTTCAATTTGTTGTCAAGACAACTCTTAAGTGTCATATTCCATCTGTGTGACCCCTTTGTTTACATATACATTGAGCTATGTTTAATTTAGAGTTTCCATATTGAATACAATCCTAATAGACTATTTCATTCATTTTTCTATTTTATAAACATTTAGCACATTATTTTTCATGCAATCTATTTAAAAAGCAACATCTTCATTTTCTTATCTATTCCTGTGTCTCTTGAATGATATCTTAGCATCTCACACAGATGGTTCATCATTATGATTTAAGTATTAGTGATCCATATTTTAATTTTCATTCTAAAAAGTTAATTTATAGTGCCATATTTTATACATTTTACTTTTAAATGTTGATTTATCAATCATGACAATAAATATTTCCTTATTGAACACAAGCTAATGAAAAGCCAGAGAACAGTAAGATTAAAATAGGATCTAAATAGTTAAACCATTATATTATCACATGATAGCTATTTCTTATGCTTATACAAGCTGTTAAAACAGTAGCAACATCTCTCTCCATACAATAGTGCCATCCAGTGCAAGACATAGTAATCAATAGATACCACATTTGTGCATCAAAATCGCTATCTAGTGCCTACTCAAATATCATGCAGTGCCCTCAGATCCAAGGCTCCTCATTGATGAAGTCCATAAGGTAGAAATTAGTTTAGGGATATTGGAAGAGTAGGCACTAGATAGAGATTTTGATGCATAAACCTAGCATCCACTAATTAATATGGCTTCCACAGGGTGGCAATACTGTAGTGGGAAAAATCCTACTATTAGAATATAAATAGCCTATTTCAGAGCAAACATATCTCCAAACAATCACTCAGAAAACAATTAAAAGGAAGCCTTACTGATAGATTAATCAACTTCTGGGTAGTATTTTGTTAAAAAGAAATGCAGTTATATTATAAAAATCCCTTTCATGAACAAATATTTATGGTTCTTTTATAAGCATTTGTAAAGATTAGTTGCTTGTGCAAAGACATGGATACTTGGGGATAAAAGGCGTGAATAATAACAGGAATAAAGACAATTATTATTTATATATTTTTTTAAAAAAGTGTACTTTCATTTTTTAAAAAAACAAACCTGTCTTAAAATCTAAAATATGTGACAGGTGCCAGAGGCTTCATCAAAGTGAATCTCTCTTATTCTTAAAGCTTCTGCAAATAATCCAATTTCTTTTCACTCAAATTTTCTTTATATATATATATAACCAATTCAAAATTATTTATCTCTACAGTAGTGCATTTTCAATTAGATTTTTGTTAGCGACTTAATTTTCAATGGATGGACCTGGTTAATATATTACACTAAGTAGTTAAGGTTTTGCATATGATACAGATATAACTCGTTAAAAAAGAAAAAAAGAAATGCTTACTTACTGATAATTATACATTTACCTCTCATACCTGATAATTGTTAATTACAAAGCTATTAAGTTTAATAGAATGACTTAAATAGTGCATTAATATTATCACTTAAATGCTAAAAAGCATTGATGTAGTTTTAATTAATTTATTAATATGTAAAATGTAAAAAGAAACCAAGGTAAAATGTAGCTACATCAATAAATGTTATCTCCCAATAATTATATATAACATACAAATGACAATATTTTACATATTTATAACATACATATTTAAAATGTTCATATTGTTATAAATTTGCAGAATAAATGTACTAGACCTGATGAGACTTATTATTATTATTATTATTATTAAGAAATAAATTTATTTTGGAAGTTTACATGAACTATGATACATAGTGTTACTTGAAATCAAGGATCCGTGGGTGTACCACTTCGTTGCTCTGCACATTCAAGGGATAAGGTCCTATACAGGCCTGAATATTTACCTGCGCCGGTCTACCTCAATGTAGTTGACTTGATTCCGTGGGAGCCCACGTTGTCAATCGTTATGCAATTCTAAGACTCTTTGTCATCAAAGGTGAAAAATTGTAGCTTCTTAAAATTTCTTAGCATTCGGTTTAAGACTTCATTACAGTTTCTATTAGCATTTCTTCAAATATTAAGTATAGCCTTGTCCCATTCCATTCTCTCAATTCTTTTAATTACATCTCTTTTCTTACCCATGCATTTTCACTATCAAAACCTTTTTGATTAATTTTAACAATTATTACTAGATATTTTGAAGTGAAACTATTTTCCCCGTTGTTTTTCTTTTAAGTGTTCAAATCATGGAAAACCTCCCTTTTAATAATAAATTACAAAACCTCTCTATTCAAGTTTAATTCCATGATTAATTTAATCTGTTATGTTTCAATACACATTAATAATTTGTCTAGGTTACGGAGGAGCTGCAAAATGATCTAAGCCAACCTTGCAATCAAATGTATATAGTGTATATGTCTTATTGATAAATATTGATTAGAATACAATATGCATTATTTACAGAACTTCAAGTGCATGATACTTTTCAATATATATATATATAGTATATACAAGTACTTTGACACGCTGGGTGAAGAAGCTGTTAATGGTAAGAAAACAATCAAAGTAAATTAATGTAAGCCAAGTGCTTTTGTCCCTCATAATCATAGCCAAAACAGATTTTAAAACATTATTGTGATATTGATAAATGGTAATATATGTAAATGCATATGTAAATTAACTTATCAATTTTTTGGAAATAGCAAAACATGTATCACGTCTATTGATCGCATTGTTATCATTGATGATAAAATACGCTTCTTTTATCATCCTTTTGCAATCGTTAGCCTAAGTGCATACTATTTTGGGTTTGGAGGGTTCGAACATATGACTGGCCTGCTTCTCATGTTCAAAAAATATTGAGATGTTAACACAGATGCTCTTACATATGTATGTATAAACAAAAGTTTATATAATAATAATAATAATAATAATAATAATAATAATAATAATAATAATAATAATAATAATAATAATAATAATAATAATAATAATAATAATAATAATAATAATAATAATAATAATAATAAAGTGAGGGAGGCACATTTACATATTTTTACTGAGTGAGTGCTCATTTATGGGTTTAACTCAGAGAATAAGAAAAAAAATAACTATTGTATTTTCATTTTTAAAATAAAGTAAAATAGCAGACTGTTTGACATTCTCATTATTAAATAAACTCTGGGTAATTTCCCCTTTTTTTCAATAACTTTTTTCTTTTATCTCTTTAACAAGAAATTATGAATCTCTCTCTTTTTTTTTTAAAGTCAATATAATCTTGTGTGCTAAAATACTCTACAATTTTTAGCATTACACAATAAAATATTTTATAACACTAAATATAGCACATCAAATTGGGAAAAGATAATAAAAAATAAATAAAATGACTGTGCTTTCAACATAAATCAAAGAAATTTTATTAAAATATATAATCATGCTGGGCGTCAGAGGCAAAAAATGGCTGCTCAGATATAAAATTAGCAAGTTTAAATGCTATTTTTTTGTTTGTTTACATTTTTCTTTAGATAATGTACAACTAAAGTCACATAGTTAGGTACAATATAGCTTGCAACTCTACTGGCTATGAATATGAGAAGTACATCTTCTTGAAAGCGCTCAGCCATTTAATTTAGTTTTCTATTTGCTGTTACAGCTTTAAGTTGGAAGTGTGATAGCACGATTTAATATTATCATATTGAAGACAAACGTAAAGTAGAAATCTACAGGTTATTACTGTATATATAAATGTTACTTTCTAATTCATTATTTACCTAAAATTAAGCTGATTCATTGATTAATGATATAACAGTTCGATTTTGTTTATTTTTAAACTTTAAAAATGCACTTTATTATACTAATATTGTGTTAAGATTTGTAAAAGTCCCTACTGTCATATATCTGAGCACTTATTGCATATATGTGTAGAAATGATAATCTGGACCAAATGATGATTGCTGGTTTAGCATCAAATATGTACATTGGTGATCATTTATCTTTTCCACATATGTGTTCAAATGTATCAGTGATATGAGATGGAGTGGTGAGTGATGAGTTGTGTGAAAGTCTGTGCTCACATACCCTATGTTATATATATATATATATATATATATATATATATATATATATATATATATATATATATATATATATATAAATACAGGTATATAATAAGCCTGTATTTCAGTTATTAACATATCTTTGTAATTTCTTTTATTATTATTTTTAAAATAATAAGGGAATCAAGCAGGGCAAATTCATAATCTCCACTTTGTATGTTCTTGTCATCACAGCTTTTATTACAATGAATATGAACATAAGCCAGCTTTGTGAGTTTATTGGGTTTTTTTTACCCATCAAAAATACTATGGTCTTTCTTCTCAGTTGCATGATAGCTCATAATTAAAATATCAATTCAGTTTTTTTGAAGGCAGAATAAATGTGTGTGAAGGTTTTTTTCTAATAGATATTTACAAATGACAGACAAAAATAAATTGTAAAACTTATTCCCAGAGGCTGTAAAGTCACCAATAGAGTCAGAGGTTGGCAACCAAAGGCAAAGGGTAAATAGATGGACAGTTTAAATCTTAAACTGGATTCCAAGAGATTGTAAATGATATAGGAGATCACTTGTAAGATGGAGGGCTGAAATAAGAAAGTGTGCTGGGATAATGTGGAGAGGAGAAACTAAGGATTGGAAAACATGGATTGAATTTGGAAAGACCTTCAGTCTGCTGGTGGTGATAATGGTTGAAAATGATGATGATAATCTTTGTTATTTTCTGGATAATTAGTATGGTACCTTTAAATTGACAATTTAAAAAACAGCTTCTCTAATCTTTTTAGAGTTATCTCTTTTGTTTTCAAATGATCAGCTTTCAAAAAGTCATCAAGACTAAAAAAAAGATAGAAAGCATTCATGTAGAATATGAATTGCCACATGAAAACATCGCCACCACTGCCTTATATGACTAAAGTTTAGAAATAAAAAACAACATTTAAATAACCACGGTTGGACAAAAGCTCCATTTACTAAAATCTATTCAGAAACAATAAAGAAGACATTAGTGATCAGTAATATCAAATGCCAGGTTAAAAATGTTATGGATTTGCTAAGCTTGCCAAAAAAATAGACTCCTTCTCTGCATGAAAATTTGCCAGGAATGAAAACAATATCCTAAGAGAAATAAATTTTAAGAATTATGCAATAAAAGGTAATATCCAAACTCAAAAGAAAAAACAAATTTAAGTAAAAATTGTTGCAAACACAATTGAAATAGCCGAGATATTGAAGGAATAGTGTTGCATCTTTTATTATAATTTCTATCAAGTGTACACATGAAACAACTGCCAAAAACATGTAGAACTAGACATTCTTAAACCAGAAATAAATAAAGATGCACAACAGTTAAAAAAATTGGAATAACAGCTAAAATATAAAAGATATGGGATCACATCCTTCAATACTGTCAATGTACTTGGAATATTGAGCACGCAAAGAGTGATGTGACTCAATCTTTATCCCGCTTTACAAGACAATCCAACTTATTATGAGATTTACAAGCAATAACTCTAATGTCATATGCAAATAAAAATAACACAATACTTTTTACAAGTCTAATAATTCATTATTCCCCAAATTTATAATGAGCCATTTCAAGATTTATGATTAGAAGAAGTGCAAGAGAACAGCTAGTGAAAAGACTAAAGGTTATTATAATATTAAAATTTATATGTACTTTACGAATTAAGAAAAAACTTTTGATAAAATAAAATGGAAAAAGTATGAAAGATACTCTTAGAGTTGGGAAACATTTACATAAAGTTCAACTCATCCAAAACTCTAACAATGTTAAATGACCACCAAAACATCATATGATCTTATCTCACATATGCTAATATTCATTGGTCAATTATTTTACTCTCCTTAATCTTTTGTCATTTTAGGCTTTAGCAATCAATATATACCAAAGGGTAGTGCTTAGTAAAATTTTTATTCAATGTGGTTCAATCTAAATACTCCAAGATCAGTTTCTAGATTATGGCTTTCATCAATAAGGAGCTTTTAGGATTTTTTAAACCCTTCCTCCCATAATCCTTTTTTGTTATACTATCAAGCTACCAGCCTAAAGTAAATTTTTAAAAAAAATTTTTCAACACAAGCCTAATTGCTTGCACAATAATGTAAATATAAAACACGTTTGGCACCATTGGTAGAGTATCTGATGGGATCAGGAAGTCTCAGAATAACAATAACCTGAACTTTTTAAAAATCTTTGACCCCTTTATTCTTTGGCCAGAATTGTTATAAACCCAATAAATACATCTCATAACTAAAAAACAAAAATGAATCTTGGAAATTATTTGCCTTTTTCTGATTGTTTTTTTCCTCAGTGATGAAAGCTTTTATTCATCAAAAAGACAAAATACACAACAGTTAAAAAGATTTACAAAAAATGATTACATGGTAAAATGAAATTCAAATACAATATACATATGAAATAAGAAGGGGATATGGAAAGGGTGTGTAGTCCAGACAAAGAAAAGTCTTTGGTAAGGAGCAATGTTGATAGGCTTGGTTACCCTGATGGATTAATAGGAGGATCCATATGTGACATTAACTTCAAAGGAATTTCTATATGTTAAGTCTTTAGAGGTTTCAGGGATGAATGAGGAGGTTTCTGAATTATGATTAGATGCAACAGGCTGATTTTTGTCCTTTGTAGATGAGTAATTTTAGTTTCCCAATTGTACTTGGAATGATGTTATCATTAGTTATATTGTTCTTCTTAACTTGCTTTTTACCTTTGATAGAGCAAACCACAGCCTGAAAGAGAGAAAAGTCCAGAGGGCAAGGAGATGGAGACTTTGAACTAGGTTCTTTGGTGATGTTTTTAGTCAAGTTTTGTTTGAAATTCGATTTAGATAAATTTTGGGTAATTTTGAAGTGTTTTAGTTCATGTAGTTTGGGACTCTGCACGTTTTTTTCTGATAGGGGGCAGTGGCCATCTTTAAACTGTTTGAAAGAATGAAAAGTAAAATGAAGAAAACAAATTTGAAATGGAAAAATTAAATATATTGATGTAAAAGCAAACAAAAACCACTGGCAAATTTGTTATTATTAATTTTGGTTGAGTAATAAAAAAATTGAGTGGAATTTTAGGCGGGTAGTTACCCCAGAAGAGGTAGGGGAGTATGAAAAAAAGATTGTTAAAATGGCCTAAATAACTGGAACAACAGACAAAAAACTTTATAAACAAGTTCTGAGTGACAGGGAATTGGAGTAAGAGAAATATTAAAGAGTCTAAGAGGAAATAAAACCCTTTATGGTCCATGAAACAGTTGAACCACCCACCAAACAGAGAGGGTGAGGTAGTTAAATGCTGATAAGCACAAGGTACACATAGGGAAATTGTGTTAAAAATGCACTAAAACTGAGATTTAGTGAATGAAAGAGTATATTAGCAGCAAGATAAGGCCTTTATCACCTTTCACTGCCGCAAAACCAACTTTTCTGAGCCATCCTGTGTGAGATGTAAGGAGAATAACTTTCCAGTCAGAGCTCCACCTATGGACTCTGATTAATTGTTGGAAGAAAAAAAGAGGTATTCAGCAGAAGTCTCAAATATATGTATTTAATATGACATAATGAATAAAGAGATTAAGTTAATGCTATATGGTGATTGCTATTTATGAAATATCTATAATGACTTTTAATTGAGTTTTAAAGTTTACATCTGAGCAAATAATAAAAAAATAATCTTTAATTGTGTAAATTATTAATAACAATGATATATTTATTTTAAAGAAAATTGTCATTGATAATGTATAACAGTTGAAAAGTGGTAGACTAAGTCATACCAAAATATTATCTGGGCACTTAATCGATTTCTGGGAATTATTTTCATGGCTGTAAAATAAAATTTGAAACTATTTATTTTTTAATAAGATTTATATATATGATTTACTAATAAATACATCATTTTTGAAAAGAAAAAGTTGAATAGATAATTTTAATTAGTAAACAAAAATTCTATCATTTTAATGTCATTTATTTATTCCATCATTTGTGTGGCAAGTAATTGGAGTTAACAATACATCATTCAGAAACATGTTTTAGACATTCAGAAGTTTTTGAAATACACCTGGGTCTCGTTTTATGCAATAGATAGGTTCCTCAGAAAACACAAGCAAACGAAATCGTGCAAAAATAGATGTAACTTACCTTGAAAAAGGGTGGATACTGTAACGGTCAGAATCGTCTATCTCACTAACACACTGCATAATTCAAACCCCAGACACTAAACTGAACATTCTAGGAAGGGTTGCCTTCTAGATATACTAAGTTCGAATCTAAAGTCCAAATTTCACAGCACCACCTACGTGATAACGCATCTGATGCTACAACTAGTATAACCTTTTACTGGTGACTGGTGGTCAGGGAGAAACAAAAGACTCTATACTAAGATAAGTTTGGGTGGCTAATTAACGACTATGGATTTACAAAAGAAATGCAGAAAATATATATATATAGACCAAGACAGTGATAGGAATCAAATAAAATAAGAGATAAAATTTAATTTTAAATAATTTCACACAATTTATTTATATATATAAAACACCACTGTCTGCTTATATGAGACAGGGACGCGTATTAAATAATTGTTGGCATTTATATTTCAGTAATGACAAAAGGTTTTAAAACAGAGTGATATATTCTATTCCTCGGGCTAATAGCGTTACGATAATGTGATTGACAAGATAGGAACATGTGCGAGGTGCTTTGAGTAAATAGACAAGTTTAAGACAATATTTGAAATTAAATGTTCTAAAATATTTATTGATTTCGAGAATAGTAACGGACTAAAGCTTACTAAGCAAACGTGGGAATGGGATCAAAGCATTTATTTGAGAATAATAATAGATTTGTATTGGGAGGTCAGTATTGCTGATAGTGAATTTATAAAGTTGGAGGGTGTGACTCGTTTAAGTCACGGATGCTTTGTAAAATAAATATAAAATGAAACAATATTGAAGATCCGGAATAATTACGGAGGGCATCTCGCCGCTAACCCGTAGGAAAGTATTTTGACGAACAGCCAAAACTTAGCGACTGTGTGATGATTGCGTTTAATTCCCAGGGGTGTCATTGGTGAACACCCTCTGCCTGGAAACTTGCAATAAGCGAAAAGAACGGACTTTGCCGTGTAAAGAATCCTTGGAAAAATAAAACAAAGCGGTCTCAACAACCAATTCATGTACCAGCAATACGAGACTAGTGTATATAAAAACATACTAAATGGGTTTTACTTGGATTAAGAGAAATGCCCAATCAAATTCCCCGAAATTCATTTAAGAGGGTCCGCACATTCTCGAAGTCGATGATGAACTTTATAATGAAAGTAGAACATGGTAATTAAAATAGAAAAATGCATGCTTGCGGGTTTGAAAAGTAAGTATAGATTTATATACACAATCATGCATTTGGGGACACATTTAATCATTGACTTCGCACATACTCTTATATTAGATTAAAATCAATAACATGTAGATTTTATAACATGTAGATTTTAAACTATGTGATTATGTTACATTAAAGAAAAGAATCGCCCTCGAACGAGTGATTTGCAAGACAATAAAATTGGAAAATTATAAATTTAAAATATGCCTTAATAGCGGCGTCTTATTTTCAATAGAGGGAATAGTTCACTCGGTCAAAGACGATTCTGACACATTATCATAATAAAATAAAAGAAAGCTTTATAAATAGAAAATATTAACCCAAGGATAGAGAGCAAAATGTTGAGCATATTTAAACACAAAATAAATACACAATGAAGTTGTGAAATATAAGAAAACAATGTTAAATAGTTATAGCATGTTAGTTAGGAATCACAAGAGCTCTTGGGTTAATTTAGGTTACCTCTGGAGAAGCATTTGCAGGTAGATGTTCAGCAGGTTTTATAATTCAGCAGCAAAATCTGGAATGTTCATATTTTGGCAGTGGCAGCAGCAGTTCCGGGATCCGTGTGATAATTTCTGATGGTATGGAGCAGCGGCTGGCTATTCCGAGGGGACATAGCCATCGTAAACGCCTCTACTCGGACATGTCAAGGTTAGCAAATTATTAGAATTTTAGAACAACTCAGAAACCTTTAGACAACTCAGAATTCTTTAAAAGCTTAGAATGGAGAACAAAAGAAAAACATCCTTTTTATAGTAAACCTTTTTATAGTAAAATTTAACAATAGATTTGTCCTGGAGCGTACAAAATTATTGGACTTATCTGCTGTAATTAAATCTATCCGAATGTCTAAAGGAATTCAACATTAATTAATTTCTTTTGTTAACTTCCCCGTCGACATTCGAATTACAAACTAGATTTAATTAAAATTACTGCTACTAATTAAAGAAAACTTAAGTGGACAGCTGCTGTTTTTAGATAAACTTATATAATTAAACTATTGTCCCTCATTTATTTTAACAGAAATATTTGGGATGATTTTTATTAAATAAAACGAAATTTATTTTATTTTAAATTGTAATATTTGAATCTATCTACTAAACAAATATTTACTAAATTAATTTTATTTTAAATCAAAATATATTACGACGGTAATATATTTGTAAATAGATCCAAACAAAATAACTAACAATTTATAATTTTGATATGTTTTAAAATGGATATCATAGTGTGTGCGCAATTACGACTTATATAACTTACTTTTTAATAAATGTAAATTATGTGAACAAATACATAATTCATAATATTTTATTTTATTTGGGAATAAGTTATATATATATATAATACGAGCATTGTGCTCGTGGTTTAAAATTAGGCGGGATTTTCGGTATATAAGTGTATTGCAGACACAATACGATAGATTGGGGTTCAAACTAAGGTATGAGGGTAGGAAGTAGGTGAGAAAAGGTGAAACAAAGATCTGCAAAGCAGACCTTACTGTTTCAATATGGACTGTGATTTTTCAAAACTTGCGTAAAAGCAAAGCACCAATGTAAAATTTACTTTAAAATTCGTGCAAAAAAAAAAAAAAGGAAATAAAATATGACTAATAAAAAATTTCAAATTTGAAAAAAATTGATACAAGACAAACTTTTTTTAACTATAATATTTAATTTTATTCAAAACAATATATTTTTATGCATAATTTACAGTAATTTATATTTTTTTATACACATTATAATTATTATCACTATTTGCCGGTAAACAGGTTCGTTTGCAAACTGATAAAAAAATCAGATTCTTCACAAGATGAAATACAACTAGTGCCAATGTCACTCTCATGTTGTGTTAATTAATGGTTTTCTGGTGACAACGTAATTAGTAATTAATCTAACAACTAAAAATTAAACTCTTATTTTTGTCTTTAATTTTCAATTTTAATTGTGCCCACTGCTATTACTCATCTCTTAAAAATAAACTTGCGGACACTAAATGATTAATAATTGATTAAACTTTCTTTTTTAAAAAGCAAAAACAGAATGTGATTTAAAATGCAAAATTAACATGCACAATGTTTGAACAAATTTACATTATAATCTTGTAAAATTTAATGTGTGTATACATAAAATGTGGAAATCATGATTTTAATTTCATTATTGCATAAAATCTTACTATTATAAAGCACTGAAAATATTGAAATTACTAAGTTGAAAGTCAAATTTCAATAATGTGCTATTACTTTCAATATAACGTGAGTGCGCAAAATTTATTATTTAAAGTAATAGCACAATATCGGAGTTTGACTTCCGGTGAAACACGAATCACGTAACTTCAAAATCGTGTTAAATAAGTCTGCATAAAAAGAGACCCAGGTGTACTTAATTTGTTTTTATTCAATAAATGATTTACTTTGCATCAATCTAATCAAATAGATTCCATAGTCCACAAGTATACTTTGAGTATGCTTTTAGAAAATGCATTAAGTATCATTCTATAATTTAAAACTTTCAGTTAAGTATATGGAACAGACCTACTCCAGTTGATGTGAAACCCTGGACATCACTTTCAAACAGGTAGGAATTCACAGTATAAACAAATCTGCACTGGAATCCCTCCTGCCCTGAATTCTTTGATTAACAATATGAATGATAAGCTGCAGTCAGAGCAGGTTTCTCAAGTTTTGTATAAAATTATATGCAACAACACAAACTGCAACACACAGTTTATTTTAGAGAATCTTGTGCCAATCCCTCTACAGAAATTGCCCAGGACAAATATCAAAACAACTGAGCAAAAAACTAATACATATATTAGATCTGATTTCTATCTACTTTTTAACACCTTGTGGTGGGATTTTATCATAAACATATGATGAAATAAATGTGTAAACGACCTATGATACCCAAGTTGCACATTTTATACTGAACCAGCACTCATTAGTTAACCCAGTCCTAAATCTCTACTAGATATCTTTATCAAAATGGGCAAAACTCTCTATATGTATTGCCACTAAGCCAGAGTAATCAATGGATGCCAGAAGGCTTGTGCATAAAATCCCCATCTAGAGCCTACTCATACAATATCCCCAGGCTAGTTTCTGACTTGTGGCCTTCATCAGTGAGGAGCCTTGGATATAAGAAGACTGCACCTAGATCTTAGGATCTAATGCAACCCTCCAGCAGCCACCTTTTATCTCTACTTAACTACAAAACTATGAGTTTTAAATTAAAAACACTGTAATATTTTCAATCCAAGCTCATCAGCTTATATAGTCATATAGCTCTGAACTCCTTTTGAGAACAGTTATGAGTAAGCATAGGAAATGGTGATCATGTGATGTTTATTGACTTAAGATATCTTTATCATTGTTCAGTATATATATATATATATATATATATATATATATATATATATATATATAGCAAATTATTACAGTTTAGTTTAAAGACAAAAAAAATATTAAAGTTATTTAACAAATGCATAAAATATGTTTTAATCTTTACAGTCAGTATTACAAGAAATTATTAAAATTTCTTTCTATAAGAAGTCATACATGATAGAATTTGTCTCTGTTAACATTCTTATTTGGTTTATAACTTATATAGTAATTTGGAAAATAATTTAAATTTAGTTATATTTTTCATCAAGAGGCAGAGTAACTTAAAAATAACAAAACTTGTATGCATGATTTTACATTTTTTTATTTTTAGCAGGAACTATTTTTTTTACTATCAGACATTGTTGAAATACTTCATTGTTGTTTTTTCTTTTTTCTTAATGTAATTTAACAAAAATTAAAAAAGTAAACATGTTTTTAAATTTTAATTATAGTTAATGTTTATTAACAATTCATTTTATTTAATAACCCACTTTTTTTTAAGTTTATAAGATGTAAATTACATTACAAAAAAATATGTAAAAGTTTTTATTTTTATTGAAAATGCTTTAATATATATATATGTTATTTGCTATTTTAATGTTTAAATATATAATTATAGAAACCTATATAAAAATATTTTCTTTAACAAAACATTAAAAGATTAAATCTGAATACCTATTTTCAATTACACTCAAAAATGCTTTTTTTCCAATATATTAATTTGCTAATTAATAAGTTAATAAAACAATTTGTGTAAAATTCTTGATGTCAATAATTTAAAAAAAGACAATGATGGAGAAAAATTAAAACATGCTTTAAACATACTCATACACTGTTTATGAGGAGATATATAAAAAATCCTGGAATTAAGTTGTGTATTTATTTTTAGGGTATTACAAATTGAATCTCCTTCAAAGTATGTCCATTTGATACAATACATTGGTCTAAATATGTTTCTCTCATTAAAAAAATAGCTGGTTTCTTCCCCAAAGCACTAGACACTTTTGAAATTAGGTGGCATATAGTTCACATATAATCTGGATGCAACGATCAATGTAATGGTTGTTTAGTACATTATGGCAACTTCTCTATTTCATGATCATACTAAACTCACACTCTGCTGGCTTGGCCAGAGTGGAGAAGATGGCAGGCTTCTCTACTCTTTCATAACAGCTGATTGCAACTATATATTTAACAGTGACTTCAATGATTAAAACAGAATAAATGGACAAACAGTAATAAAGAATTCAAAACATAAACAGAAGATTAATAATTCGAACTTCTGAGAGACCGCTATTTATAGTTTACTGAGCTGCCTTATATATTTTCATCATGGTTCAATTTCAAGATCCATTCATTGATTGCAGATTAATCCTATACTTCACTGTGAAGTTATCTCCTAATTGGCTGATCTCTACTTTTATAAACATAAAATCATTTCCATGCACCTAATTATAAATTCTTAACAATTGTTAATTAACAAAATATTTTGTTTTAAATTATTTTAAATTAATTAAGAATTAATGAGGCCCAATATATTTTGTCCATGCATATATTTAGATATATATTTTCTAATCTAGCAAAATGTTAAAAACTCTTTAATTTAAAATTTCAGAACAAATTTTTTAAATTATATACGTAAAGCGCATATCTATCGCTTCATTATATACACACAAAAACAACAACAACCAAAAAATGGAATAAAAAAAAAAAAGATACGCAAAGTTGTTTGGGTTCTTGGGATATTATTATTTTTTGAAAAATAAAATGTTATAAGTTTTTTTGGTGGAATACATATTTATAGCTATAAGAATGTAGACAAGTAAATCATATCATTCCTAACACCCAATTTTGTCACATGATTTTCTTGAACAATTTTACTATGAATCATTTTCTCTTGGCTTCTCTTATCTGGACACATCCTTTATTGCATATTCTATTTCATGTTCTCATTTTTAACCTCATTTGTCATTATGACAAGATTCTTGTAGGCTCATTTGCATCAAGCAGCTACACTTAAGATTGCATGGTGTCTCGATTAGCTGTTTTTAATTGATTGCTAGTTACATGGCTGGATAGGCACATGCCCAAAAGAGAATTATATAGCAGGCTATGCTGTAAAGGTTTCCAACTACTACTTGGATGTAAATTATTTTTAGGTCTTTTGGAAAATATATTCTTTAACTTAATTTCTGTGATTTTGAAAGTAACGTATACTCGGTCAGTTTTTGACTTCTGTTAGCAGTTTACTTTTTCTTCAGCTGGCCTCTTTAATCTTGAATATAGTTTCAGTTGTAATTTCCAATAATAAATCCATGCAAAACAATCTTTTGAAATACCCTGAGATTTCTTAGGTCCTATCTGTATTTTGGCATATATATTATCTCCTATGTTTTCTTGTGGCAATAAAGTAATCTTCTGAATACCTGACACTTTCTTATGTCATCTTTGCTTTTTGGCAAGTACATTACCTCCTACTTTTATTTACTTTAATAACCACTTTTCATTATTTCATCACTCAAATCTTATTTGCACAACAATGGATTTCCCCTTATTATGCTGTTTATTCCATCGTTTTTTTCATATGCTTATAGGTGACTCATACAAAATTTTATTCAATATTCTACCAATATAACTTTAACTACATTGACTATAATGGTATAGATTTTAATTATATTTCAACAGTATGCTTTATTACTTTTGATTACAAAGTTATAAATAACCTGTCGCTTTCAGCCTTTTATTCCAAATCTCTATTACTAAGATTTAAAGTTTTACAATTTAAAAGGAAGAAAAAAAATAATTTATGAATGTAGAACAATTTTATTCTTTCTTGTCTGTCTCTTCACAAATAAACACTAAGTCACTTAACCCTTTACCCTCTAGATCGAGGCCATATGACCAACTTCCCATATAATAAAAAATAATTATCTGGTTCAGTTACCAATCTACAACAATTTTATTTAATATAATTAGAAAACAAATTGGTCTCAATATAGATATCATTATAAATTCCTATTAAAATGAATAGGGAATGGCTTAAAATAAGGGGGCGGGGGATTTAATAGACAAATGTATTTTTTATTTAAAAAAAAATGGAGAATGATTTCCAAAATTACATGATAAAATTCTGAATGCTAATATTAAAATAAAACTATGTATCTTAGCATCTATTAATTAACATATCACTTTATCTGAATTTGAACAGCATTATAACGGTCATGGCCAGTAAATGCGTTAATCTTAGAATCACACTATACCTTTAATATATATACACACATTATCATATTAATAACAATTCATTTTTCAATATCCTTTGCCACACTATTACAATATAAATACTTTTTTTTATTGGACTGTTTCCGGTGAGCAAACATATTAATGAATATTTGAGCACCAAGTCATAACACTTAGTTACCAACTTATAAATGCTTTGCAAAGTATAGTGACTCTCGTGAGTAAGATCCTCGGATTTTCTTGTGAATTTTCCAGCAATAAAATCATTTGATTATTTATTTATTCCATTAACATATATATTTAAAAGAAAAATCATTTACTTAGTTGCTTAGGAGATCATGTGATATTTAAGCACCTCAAATGTCAGGCTGAATCTAATATTTTCAATTTAATTGATGGAACTGAACCCCCCCTCCCTTTTATATTAGTTTGATAAGCATTTAATAATTATCTATCATGCATGAAGGTAGTTTGCATGATTCAAAAAAATTAAATCAGTATTGACATTTATGAATTCATTTGCTCCAACATTAAATTTACTACATACAGGAATGTACGGATAAGAGAACAAACAGGTGTTAATGATCTTATTGAAAAAATTAAAAGACTGAAGTGGAGTTGGGCTGGACATATTGCTAGAGGAGATGATAATAGATGGACAATTGAAATTTTAAACAGGATTCCAAGAGACTGTAAAAGACCCAGAAAGATACCACATGTGAGATGGATGAATGAAATAAGAAAGGGTGCAGGGGTGACATGGAGAAGAGAAGCTAAAGATCGGAAAAGATGGATTGAACTTGGAGAGACCTTCATTCTGCAGTGGATTGATAATGGTTGATGATGATGATAATGACATACAGGAACATAAACAATTCTTTATACTCTTCTGTAACTCACTCAGTGATCTCATATTAATTAAAACTTCTAAATAGTAAAGGTAAACCATAAGCTCATTCTTGCAAGCACTCTCTCACCAGGAATGAAATTGCAGTAAATTTTAGTTAGAAGCATTTTGTTTATATAATCGAATATATAATGATTGTAATACATGTGTAAATAATTTTACAGCTTTTCAAATATTTAACAATAAGAATATACACATATTCATGGAACAAACAAGTCTGAATACATTACTATAATAATTCACAAGCTATATCCCCCCCCCCCCAAATTATTTGAATGAACTTGTAAATACAACCACGTTTTGTTATTATATAATAAACCAAAGCTCAGATAAAAGTAAACCTATTTTATTAATCAAAACAGAGCAGTATTAATATACAAAATGTTACTTCTATTTGTTTAAATAATTTTGGGGGAATCTAACTTGAAAATTGTCTTAGTAATATATTCCAATAGGTTACTCGTATATACATGTATATGTAATTTACATTCCATTCAAAAATAAGTAACTACCAAACTCACTCACATGCATACTAAGTAAAACAATCCCAAGCATGTTTGAAAATCTCTGATACAAATTAAGGCTCTATCATCATCATCATCAACCATTATCAATCCACTGCAGGATGAAGCTCTCTCCAAGTTAAATCCATCTCCTATCTTTAGCTTCTCTTCTCCACATCACTCCTGCCCACTTTCTTATTTCATCCATCCATCTCACATGTGATTGCTTTCTGACAATCTTTTGCAATCCACTTTAAGATTTCAACTGTCCATCTATTATCATCTCTTCTAGCAATAGGGTCAGCCCAACTTCACTTCAGTCTTTTAATTTTTTCAATAAGGCTCTATAGTTGGATTAAATCCCACACCACGAATATGTAAGTCTAACAAATAACATCCACACAATATGATGTAAAAAAATTGCCCATGGCAAGTAATTTTTATAGTGGAGAAACACCACTGAAATAAACAATTCCATGCCAAAAAAAACATCTCAGTAATCCTCCACCGGAAAAACAGTAAAAGATTTAACAGACATGTCTAATGCTTGATAATGAGGGTTTCTTTTGACATCTTTTAAAAAATAGTTAACTTATTATCTAAAGTTAACTATCTAAAATAAAAAAGAAAATTATAAATCTGGTTAAAACTTTAAAAAAATGCTTTAAACAGCCTAGATTCGAACTCCAGTCTGAGTCAATCAGAGGGATAACTAATGGTTACACTACAAATTCATTTTATTTAGCAGCAAGTAAATATATTATTATTAATATTTTCATCGCCATTACTATTAAAATGTTATAGTGTCTACCAATACAACTTCAAAACAATTTTAAAATTAATTATTACAAAAAAGGTCATCATATAATATTCATTACATTAAAGAGAGAGAAAAATAAATAGAGAAATAGGTTTGACAAAATATGTAAATAGTTATTGATAGTGTAAAAGTAATTTCCCCCTACTTTGTAAAACAAACACAAGGCAACAAAAAGCAATCAATTTTTCATATTTAACATAATGAACCAATCCTCCCCTGGGAGATCAAAATGGTACGATCCAATTTTAAATCGAGAAATGTTTTCAGTAATATTACATACTTAGAATATAAAAAGGGCTATGTTGCCAAATTAAAATAAAGAATAGATTTTGCAGTTGGGGTTTTTATTATCTTTTAATTCTATATGAAAAGCCTTTTTTTTTTTTACCACTTGAAAATGAAAGCGGAGATACCGTATCAATGTGATAATAAAAATAAATAATAATAAAAAAAAAATCCAGGAAGCCAAATAATTTTTTCCACCTTATTTACCAAACATGTGTTCCAATTGACATTATCTTTTAATCACATACGGATAAGATGCTAAATTTTCAAGTCACGTTATTACAGAACAGTGCTGGCTATACTCTCAAACTCATATATTAAAAGTAATTTATCACCTACCGACAGCCATTTTTTCCATAGAATTGCCAAGCTGAAACAAGAACCCATGATTAGTGATGAGTTTACGCTGCACTTCCTTTTTCTTCGAACAGATAATAAAATCAGTCACGGCAGCAGCATCTACAAACCAATGCTGCTGCCCTCAAGGATGCGAACGCCTGTTGCTCCCTTTGAATAATCCCTTCTTAAGGCTGGTTGAGATTGCTCCTATTGCGGCACTATAGTTACTCATCCAAAGTGAGAGAAAGTGTGATTACCTCTCACACGTCATATCAGCACAAGTTGACTGCTTCTGGTTCCCAATTTGACTAAAATAAGTGACTTTGATAAAAATAAACAATGCACTATGACCTTTGGCATTTTTTTTTTTTTTTTAAAAAAAAAAAACAGTTACAATACCAAAATATTTTTAGATTTGAAGATATATATATACGAAACGCAGCTTTAGCGTCGACATACGATAAATCTTTAATTAGAACCTTAAAGTAAACAAAGTAAAACTGAATAATGCATAGAATAGTTTACATTTCAACGTAAAATATAAGAATTTTGACAGATATAGTTTTGAGAGTGTGGTTTTAATAGTTAGTATAAATGTTTCCTAGAAGGGGGAGGGGGGCGCAAAAGTAATAGTACATCGCAGATAAAAAATAAACTATTTAACCCTTCAATGATTAATTAAAAAAAAGAAATTGAAAAGTCATTCTACAATTGCTGAGAAAATATATAACATTATTTTTATATATAAACATAAAAATAAACCGGTATGTTCTACATGTGGACGTATTTGTGGTTTACAGATTGGTTCGTATAGTCATCGCAAAACTCATTTCTGAAGCAGTTTTTCCCTCTCTTCCTCTTTCTTTCTATCTTTATTTGTGAGTAGGAATGACTATATTAGATCATGAATGCCTGTTTAATTATAATATTTAATTTTAAAAAAAATCTCATAAATGGAAGAAACTTCCAAAACTCAAATAACTGCCATCAAATCAACTCCTGGATATTCTGAATTGCATTCAAAGAGTAACTGAAAGATGAAATCAGAATAATATATGTAAGCTAATGAAATTACATGAGTGGATAAACAACGCACATATTTACTGATTTATATTTACACATCAATGTATTACTTTATCATACATTTATTAATGGAGTTAGAAAAGTCTATAATGTGGATATTCAAGAAAAACATGCATTGGCTTCTGATGTTTTTTTTTGGATAAATGAATTTTTTGGATTTCAGAAATTGAACTTTTGCCCCTACATTATAAACTCAAAACTAGGCTTAAATAAAAAGGAAACTCACTGTAATTAGGCAAATTAATTTATAGGTGTTCCCCTCCCTCTTTAACTTCGTTTGTAAATATGTTTGATATTTTGCTAGGCTAATACAAATTTTTAAATAACAGGTATCCTTATTAATGGCATTGCAACTATATTTGAATTACATCAGATGGATTTATGGCAATTATACATTATCATTTCAGATATGGTCATTCATTATATGCATGTATTTAATATATTAAAAACCTAAAAAATATAGTTTATTATACTTTACAGTGGTTTAAATATTATGCAAGCTTAGAAGAAAAATGGATTTAATGCCTAATAATTATGTTTGAAGAGGAAAGTTTTTAATAAATCTGTGTTAGAAGTTCTTACATATGGATCTGAGACTTGGACACAACAGAAGAGGAATACAGAGACTTCAGACCACTCAACAAAATATGGAGAGATGTGTTAGGAGTAACAAGATGAGATCAAAAACAGAATACAGTGGTATTACTGATATCATTGAATGAGTTAAAAGTATGAAGTGTAGTTGGGCTCGTCATATTTCTAGAAAATATGATAATAGATAGATGAAATCATAAATTGGATCCCAAGATATTGTAAAACATCTAGAAAGAGACTACATCTGACATGGATGGATGAAATAAGGAACTATGCTGGGATGATGTGGAGAAGTGCAGATAGAGATCAAAGAAGATGGAATGAATTTGAAGAGATCTTCATCCTGCAGATCAACAATGGTTGAAAATGATGATGATGGATTAGAACCCCTTTTTAAGAAGTTTACTTTCAATCCGTTAACTGCCTATCGAAGAGAGAATTGATAAAAAAGACCATAAATCTCTAGGAACAATTTATAGGATCACAATGGAAGACATATAAGCCAGAAACAAATGAGATCAGCCTCCTGGGCCAATATGATAGTGGCTGGAATCTATTTGAAAAATCACCATCTGGGAATTTATGTGCCATCATGGCTTTTTACAGCAAGGTACTATACAACACCATAACAATAAAAGTATAGCACCATCAGTGCTCTGAACTCATTTAGCCAAATTGGATTAATGTAAGATCTTTATCTTTCTTTTAATAATGGCTACATGTCTATTACTAACCAATACCAGATAGCCAATTGGGTTGGTAATGAGAAGGCTTGGAATCATGAAATGATTCCCAAAATTTAAGTTCATGAGTCAATCAGTATGATTTTATTTTCCAGTGCAGTTTAAGAAATATTTATTGTGGACAGAATTATGATCAACTGATGCTAACATTCTGTATTGTTAATAAGCTATAAAGATATTAACAAAGAGTAAGAAAAACAAATATAAAAAAAAAGAAAGACAAAACAGAAGATAAAAAAAAAACAATTGTTAGAAAATAGATAAATTGCAGAAAGAGAAGTACAAACATTCCATGAAAAAAATAACTGATGTTTAACCTAGAAAGAAAACGTAGATCTAATTATTATCAAAGAGTGTAAGGCAGAATATTAATGATTTTTATTAATTATTCATTATCTAGAGATTATCCACCGAATGAATAATATTTCAACAGTGTAATTTTCACTATGTCATTTTCACGCAAGATAGGGACTGGTTTTTATCCGCTTTTAATGCCTTGTGAAGGGATATAGTCATAAACATATAACCAAATGCATACTTTACTCATGTTTAAGATTTGAAACATGTAAATATAACAATGACATAAAATAACAAATAGAATAAATAAAATTATCAATAAATTAAAAAAAAAACAACCCATATAATTAAATTAAACATGAAGACACTTAATAAAAAAAAGTCACAGATATATTAAATAATAAAAATAAAAAAAGATTTGAATAGTATTTATGAAATAAAAAAAAATATATAGAAGAGACAAAGAATTTAATTTTAATAAAATTTAGGCAACATAAAAATAATCAAAAAATTCCAATTTATAGACATACAACAAACATTATATTTAACGACAATGATATCAAAATGTTTTACTCAAAACAGAAAAAAATAAATAAAAGATATTTTGGGAATAAATTGCTTACAATTAATTAATACTCTTCATCGGTATTACTGTGTGTGCATATATATATATATATATGAATACATATATGTGTAAAGATAGAAAAATTAAGTATATGTTGATGTAAAAATAATAATTTAATTGTTTACATCTTCCATACAGTTCGAAATATAGAACCACTTATAGGCAGACAATCTAAATATAATCTATATATATATATATATTAAAACGAAAGTGGAAATATAATAATATATAAGGGATTCAAACTCAGACTTTCACATGATCCTCGATTCTCCACGCCATTTCATATTGTTGACCAACCTGAACACACACATGTTAAAAAGATAAATAATCATATATATGTATTTTATGCTAAACCAGAAATCATCAGTTGGTCCAGATTACTATCTCCACACATATATACAATCAGTATAATAATATAAAATTCATATAATTAGTATTTCCTATACATAGATTTTGTAATGTTTAAACATTTAAGAAACAACAGATAAAACGTTTATTTCTAACTTAATATTAATATTAATAGAATTGTATAACAACAGTGTTTTAAATGCAGAATTTTAGTAGTTATTTCTTTTTTTTAGTTTCAAAAGGCTTTATTGAATTATAAGTTTACAAAACAGTACTTAGTACCACATACATAGAATAGAGTAAGAAGAGAATACAAGGTTTTAAACAAGGGAGATATGTGGTTTACATTATATATTCTGTATATTTATCCCATACTAGAGATGGGGAAAATTACAAATCTACGTATAACAGGAAAAAATATATAGTCTTCAATGCAGCGTAGCATTTTTGACTACTGCATAGGATTTACATCTTTCTATGCACAGCATAGCATTGATGCCTTTTTTTTCATGTGCCAAAGCATTGGCGGGTAGCGAATCTGAGACAACCGCTTGTAAGGTGGCTGTGCTAGCATTTTTGATTGCTGCATAGGATTTACATCTTTCTATGCACAGCATAGCATTAATGCCTTTTTTTTTTCATGTGTCAAAGCATTGGTGGGAAGCGAACCTGAGACAACTGCTTGTAAGGTGGCTGCGCTGACCAATCGTGCACCAATGCTTGATGTCTTTTTAATTATTATTTTATAATAGTGAGTCATGTCATAAATTTGAGTGAAGCTGCATTAGTAACCATGTGTCTGCATAAATGTTAGTTGGTGATAATTTTTTCATCTTCTTAGGCATACAATATCCATTTTGTTCCTAAATGTATTAGGGTGTCTTCTTGTATTTGAACTGTATGTAAATGTATATCTGGTCCATCATAATGAGAATATCATAAATGTGTAGGCTCAAATGTATGCATAATACTTTTTTAAATGTATTGAGAAGTGTACGTATGTTGTAATCTTTATTTTTAAATATTTTGGGAATATCTCATCGGGTATTATTAAACATGGTGTCCATGAATAAAAAAATATGACTGTGTACCTGATCCTTTCAGACATAGTTTGCATAGGTTGTCAATGTTAGTGCAATTCCTTTTATATCTGTAGAAATGAATGATGGAATATGGTTAAAGATTTAGTTTTATGAGAAAATCGTAGTGTTTTGGCTCTAAGGAGCAATATTTGAATTTTTTTAGTCAAATGCTTATTGATTATGTTTAAAAGGAGTTTGTTATTACCATTGGATGAATATCCACAGATTGAATATACATCCTAGTATTTAATTTTATTTATGGAAGGGTAATATATTAAATTGGGAATGCATAATAAAGGAGAAATTAACTTATTCCAGTAATTGCATATGGGTGTCAGCCTGTCTGTGAATGTAATTTTAAAAACTATTTCTAGATATGGAAATATTCTTGTACATGACAATATAATATTAAATGTTTTTTGAATTTGAAAAATTTTATAGAATGTAAACCCAATCCATTTTGAGATAGAAAGCGCAGAATCATATTTAGGGATATTGATGATATCACCCCCCCCCCCTCATAACAATTTCCTACACATTGAGTAAATTTTAGATGTGAAAGATTTTGTCTATATTATTATAGATGTATAGAATATGACCCATGTCATTATTAGGAGATTGAAAAAAGCCACTTTGGCAAAAAGTGTTAAATATGACTTGGAAAGAGAATTAATTATATTCTCAACTTTATTCATTAGTTTACCTTGTTTTTGCAATAGCATTTAGAGGTACTCAAATAAAAAAAAATCTCATAAAAAGTTAGGCTTTCCTTTGAAATATTGCTCATATTAGCATTCAGAGTACACAGAACATGCACTGGATTTTTCTAAATTAAACTCCAGTTTATATTTATCTGAATAATTATTTAGAACTTTTATGAGTTTTGGTGTCTGTTTTTAGTTGGCAGAAAGATTATGTTGTCCATGTATGCAATACATGAAATATTCACCTTTATTTCAGGTATAAATATGCCAGTCATCTCATTTTCAATTGCTTTAAGGAGAGGATCAATATAAAATATGAATAGAAGAGCAGTTAATGATGAACCTTTTGGAATCAAGTTAAATGGAATGAATGATGTGAGTACTTTCCACTAAGAGTTATCTGAATTTCTAGACTTAGAAGATTTGTAATCAAGTAGATTAATGCCCCAACATTCTTTGCAAACTGGGATTTTGACAGCAATGGAAAAATATAAGGTTCAATTCTACCTTTAATCACTGATTCCAGAATCTTAATCCCAAGTGGATTCATTGATATGGGTCTGAGGTTGTGGAAAATAGAAGGAGTGAGATGACATATTCTCTTTGTTAGAAAGTTGTCTAAATTTGTCAGGTATTTTAATTGTGAATTGTCTTAAATGTCTGAATACAAAACAAAGTATTCTATGTATCCCTAAACTCACTAGATACAAAAGTTATACTGGTAGCCCAAGAAAATTTTGTGAAAGGTTACATTTTTACCTTTTTTGCAAGTTATTTTTGTAATATGAATAAATAATATTTACTAAGACAATAAACCTAAAGCTTGTGTGGTTAAAAATGCAAAGGTAGGGACCTCTATAGGTCTTAACCACAAGCTTACACATTGGAAGAAAAGATGGGAACCCTTCTTTACTTCAACCTACTTTCTATATAAATATGTGAAGCAGTTAGAAAGTAGGTTGAAGTAAAGAAGGTTCCCCTCTTTTCTTCCAATGCGTAAGCTTGTGGTTAAGACCTGTAGAGGTCCCTACCTTCGCATTTTAACCGCACAAGCTTTAGGTTTATTGCCTTAGTAAATATTACTTATGTAATCAATGTGCATTAAATAAATTTATAATATGAATAAAGTAACTCTAGCATGTAGTCACCTGCAATTTTTGCCATTCTATTTGGATTACTGCCAGAATGTAGTTTGGTGGAGTTTTCCCCAGTGCCCAATAAATGTATTGCCTACACCACATTTGGTTTGATTCAGTTATATATTTTTCTTCTTTCGGTCCAAGTATTCATTGAGTGAGTCACAAGCCACGGGTTATGCTTTCCTTAGGGCTGTTACATTTGTACAGCCCTCTGCCAACATCGTACTAAGTGTAATTCTCTTGTGCAATTCCTCTGAAAAAGCTAAAACCTTGAGGAAGGTAGTTGGTTTCTTGTCATTGTATCAACTGTATATGAGATTATGTTTACAAATGCAATACATGTTTGAACAGAGTTCATTTCCAAGTGACAAATTTTAAGTAATAATATGTATATCTCCAAGAGGAGATGTTCTTTAACATGTTCTGGGAGCAGTATTCTCATAGTTTTACCTATTGTGATTATAGGTCTATATAATAAATCATTTTTAAAACACACCATTACCAGAATGATAGGAAAAAGATACGTTTTTTGAGATGCTGATCATATTATGCAATGCTGGCAAATAACAAACAAGGTCAATTAAAGATGAGTATCTGCCATTGTTGAAGGGTATAAAGTTCTATGGAAGAAATCCTTCTCCAGATATGAGGGAATTCCAGCAGATGTAACCATTTTTTTTTTTTGCAAATTTATTGTATGACATATTAAAGTCTCCTGCTAGAATTATAGGATGTACTGAAGGTGCAAACTTTGAGTTTAATGTATGTATAAGTCTATTAATTATTATTTTAGCTGGAGGAATGTACATGTATGCTATGTTTAGTGTTATTCTTTTGTGGTATAGAGTAACAGTTACCATGAATGCATCAATCAATATACATTATTTTAAATGAGGTGAATATGATCAGGTTTGGTTTATCATAATTCCTGTTCCAATTGAAGGTGAGAAAGCTGATCTGGAAAATAATGAATATGTTGGATCTGTTTGTGATTTGTTAGATATCTTAGTTTCCAGCAAACCAATTATGTGTGACTGAATAATATGAAGCTATTTTTAAGTTGATGCATTTTTGCTACAGAGTTTAATCCTCTGATATTGATATACCCTACTTTTATTAACATCATGTTATTTAGTGTATATATATAAATAATACAAGAAATATATTTATTTACACTAACGTTTAGTTATATCTAAAGTTATTAGGCCCTTGTGCAACAACTCTAGCAATTTATCATCAGCAATTACATTTGAACATGATTTATCACTGTTATAATGACTGGCACTTCATTTGAGGCATTGCCTGCATCAGATTCTAGGAAAGTTTTTTTTTTAACTTTTTTAACATAGCCCCGAGTCTGTGGTATTTCCTCTTCACATAATCCTGGGGTTGGCAAATCACTTTTCCATATCCATTTCTTGCATAGTAGTTGACTTGGTTTGCATTTGATAGTCAGGGCATATATATACATGTCTGTGTGTGATGGACTAGGATTTTGGTTGTGTCTTTTTGTGGTAGGGAAATGTTTTGATCTGATAGTTGATCTTGCCTTTGAATATTATCATCTACTATAATATTTTAGGTATTACTATATGAGACACCGAAGTTAACAGCAATTATAACAGTGATTGACTTTTCTCCAGCTGAATGTTGTGTATCATTATTTGTATCATTTTTTTCTTTCCATACTGATGTGTTGATGTGGCTCTCATTTCACAATGTGGGCATTTAATTTTTGGATACACACTTATGATGTGACCTCTTTGCTTATAGTTGAAACACTGTTGTTTGATTCCATGTATTATTGAGGAGCATTGTTTTTGGGTCATGTCATTTGGATTAATGTTTTTGTTTAAACAGAGTTTAAAATAATAACTATTACTTAAGATCGGTAATCTTTTAAATACACGGATTGTTATGTTACCACTGATCCACAAGTTGTCATTGATTCCTTAAAGTCATTAATGTCATAATTGAAATGTAAGTTTTTTATAATTTTGGTTACATAATTTTCTCTATTCCAATCTACTTTAATTAGCACATAACTTTCCAGTCTGTAAATTGTATTTTCAAATCTATTTTTCTCCTTCATCAAAAAATTCAATAGCAATATATCTGGGATTTGGATGATCCATAATATGAATTCCCTAATGTGTTTAGTATAATTGCTTCATGCAGTAAATTTTTTGGAAATCTTTAGAGAGTGCAATTTATATCCATAATCAATAGAATAATCTGTTAGTATGACTAATTTAATAAGATCATTAATTGTCGATGTACAAAATCATGCATTCTGATTTATATTTTTACCGAAAAAAGTTTACATTATCATTAATATTTCTTCCATCATTATGTGGCAATAATGTTAAGCCTTTTGTTGTTTCTGCATATGAATGTAATTTTACTTTGCAAGGAGAGTTCATGGTGGCTGCCATATTTTCCAAAGCAAATATTTGAAGTCAAATCCTCTTATGAGGAGGTTTCAAATTGGTTTGTCCATTAATTTTTTCATAATCTCCAATGCTTAACAAAAATTCTGTTTCATTTCTTATATTATCCAGAAGTTGTTTCTAATTTATCATGATACCTTGTCTTTCTGATTACTTCTTTAACTTTTATTTTAGTTATACAGTTTGATAGACCTAAGTCCTCATCTAAAATATTATATAATAATATTAGAATTCTTAATTATCTTTGTTTTACAAGTGAAAGATAAAAACTTTCTATCATAACAACAAAAACAGTATCATCATCATCATCAACAACAACAGCACCATCACCATCAACAACAACAACAACAACAACAACAACAACAACAACAACAAGAAGAAGAAGAAGAAGAAGAAGAAGAAGAAGAAGAAGAAGAAGAAGAAGAAGAAGAAGAAGAAGAAGAAGAAGAAGAAGAAGAAGAAGAAGAAGAAGAAGAAGAAGAAGAAGAAGAAGAAGAAGAAGAAGAAGAAGAAGAAGAAGAAGAAGAAGAAGAAGAAGAAGAAGAAGAAGAAGAAGAAGAAGAAGAAGAAGAAGAAGAAGAAGAAGAAGAAGAAGAAGAAGAAGAAGAAGAAGAAGAAGAAGAAGAAGAAGAAGAAGAAGAAGAAGAAGAAGAAGAAGAAGAAGAAGAAGAAGAAGAAGAAGAAGAAGAAGAAGAAGAAGAAGAAGAAGAAGAAGAAGAAGAAGAAGAAGAAGAAGAAGAAGAAGAAGAAGAAGAAGAAGAAGAAGAAGAAGAAGAAGAAGAAGAAGAAGAAGAAGAAGAAGAAGAAGAAGAAGAAGAAGAAGAAGAAGAAGAAGAAGAAGAAGAAGAAGAAGAAGAAGAAGAAGAAGAAGAAGAAGAAGAGACGATGATGACGACTTAGTAATCATTTGTTAAAATTTTGGTGATATTTATAAAAAAATATATATTTATTTACAATATAATTATTATTACATTTATAATTAAAAATCTTAATCAAATTTTAACTGTCACTATTTAAAAAAAAAAAAATTAAATTATTATTGGAAAGAAATACGTTTTAATTACAAAATAATAAAAAAAATAAACATTATAATTAAAATTAAATAATTAATATATTGAATTTTTAATATTATATTTGTATTTTAAGTCCAGACATATAACAATCTCGTTTATAAGTATTCATTTATATGTTAGTCATATACATAAATTAAAAATTTGTAGTTTTTAAATATTTTTACATTGTAATTGTTGGAATTTATTAAGAGCGAATATATGATATGTGTATGCACACACACACACACACACATATATATATATATATATATCAACATTGGGTACATTATTGTATGTTTATGTTATATATAATTCTAATATAAATCTATTTTTTGATCTAAAAAAAAAACTGCTAATCAGTGTAAATTGTCATATTTTCTATAAAGCACTGTGGAGAGTATATCTTTAGAAGTTTGATTTTTTTGCGAGATTCAATTCTTCAAACATAATATATGACAAATGTAACTAGAGGAATTTGAACTCAGGATTTTTCACTCTAGTTATCCTACACTCCACACACATGCAAAAAGGACACATGATCTCCTATATATATATCATGCAGAACCAGCATTTATCAATTCATCCAGAATATAATCTCCACACACATATATACAATCAGTGCTTGCTTATATTAAGATAGAAATTTTTCAAACATTAATGGACAGGCTTCAATCTTCTCACCCTTCCAACTATTCAACCATCCATTTTATTAAAAAAACTGACAATGGAAGTTCTCAAAGCCCTTATTGGGTTTGCCATTGTAGTCATATCCATGTAAACATTACTTCAATCGAACCTCCTCATATTATTGGACCATTATGTATGAATACATATTAATAGAAATTACATATCTAAGAAACATTCAGTATAAGAAAATTACATACTGCCTTAGAATTATGATACATGATACAATAAGCATTTCTCTATTGTACTGCCATCTGTAATAAGCTTCAGTAATCAAGAATTATCAGATATTAATGCATTTAAATATCTACTCCAAGTCATTTTCTAGATTTTTGAATCAATATATTTGTCTGGGGTGGGAATTTCAATACATTATTAGCCATTTGTCACTGATTATTCAAATTTACTATAAAAGGTCTAAAAAAAAGAGCTGCTCTTGTATTAAATTATTATTCAAAGTATGTCATTGATTTAAAAAAAAATAACAAAAGATCTCTATTTTTAAGCTTGTCTGGAGTCCTTTTGTTATTTTTAAAATCAATAACACCATTAGAATAATAATTTAATATAAGACCAGTTCTTTACTATAGAGCTTTTACAACAAACAGGGGAACCTGTAATTACTAGTCGATAGTACATTTAAATTTCCATCTCACTATATGTATTACCACACACAGCAAGCTAGAGTAATCAATTGATGCTAGAGAAGGCTTGTGCATAAAATCCCTATCTAGTGCCTACTCATCCAATATCTCCAGACGAGTTTCTGGCTTGTGGCCTTCGTCAGTGAGGAGCCTTGGATCTGAGAGCACTGCACCTACATCTTGTAGCATCCATTGATTACTCTAGCTTGCTGTGTGTGGCAATATGTATAGTGAGTTTTGCCTGCTTTAAAACAGTTATACCCAATCATAAGAAGTGGTTGGTGGTCATGTGATGTTTATTGGCTTAAATTTCCATCTCAGATTAGTCTCTGGTTCTGTCTTTAGGAATGATTCTTGGGATTCAAGGTTTTACTGATTCAAAAGGCAGAAAATAACTTGGGATTAGGGATTTAAATACTCCATTATTTGGTAATTCCAATGTTCAAACTTCATATAAACCCTCAAGCAATAAATCAATAATTTATGGTAGTAATTCAATAGACTAGAGATTATCCACTTGATGAGTAATACTTCTGTAATATAATTTTTTACTACATCACTCTTCTGCAAGATAGTGATTGGTTTCTCTTTGCTTTTAACACCTTGTGGAGGAGTATAATCATAAACATATGACCAAAGGCATGTGAAAAGATGTATGATGCCCCAAGATGCACATTTCATGCTGAACCAGCACTCATCAATTGATCCAAAACACAATCTCTTACACATATCTTTACCATTGTTCAATATATATAAATAACCAATTACTACAGTTTAATTGATAGGTGTCAAACTTACTGCCCTGACAACTTTGACACGAACCACTAAATGAAAGTATATTCATAATTTCTATTAGTCATTCATTAGACTAAAGATTATCCATTTAATGAATAATATTTCTGTAGTGTAATTTTCACTACACCACTCTCACACAAGGCAGGGACTGGTTTCTATTCACTTTTAACACTGTGTGGAGTGGTATAATAAGAAACTTGACCAAAGACATGTAAAAAAGATCTATAAACCCCAAGATGCACATTTCATGCTGAACCAGCACTCATCAGCTGGCCGAGATCACAATCTCTTATACATATCTTTATCATAACATTAAATGTGAATCTTGGAAAATATATACTTTTTTCAAGTCTTTGATTATATGTTTTTGGTTATATCCCTCCACAAGATACTAAAATTGAACAGAAAACAGTCCCAACCATGCAAGACAGTGGTGCAGTGAAAATTACACTACAGAAGTATTATTTACTCAAGCAATAACACTTTTCAATTTTATTTACTTATTCATTTAGAGAATGTTTCACATAATTGCTATGTTTATGTATATTAAAAAAATTACAAGTTTATTTTCTTTTTAATTGAGAATTTAATGAAAACAGAGAACTACACAAAAATACTCTACAAACTAAATTTATAAGACAAAAATGAATTTTTTATTATTTCTTATTTTCAGAAATGTTTTTAAATATTACGTATTCTTGTATTAATGCAATGAACAACATAAAACAACAGAAGATTAACATCAAACATCACATGATCACCATCTCTATACTAGTACATAATTTGTTGTAAACAAAGGCAAAACTCCCCATACAGTAGTGCCACCCTGTGCCAAACAGAGTAATCAATGGATGCCAGAAGGCTTGTGCATAAAATCCCTATCTAGTGCCTACTCATCCAATATCCCCAGACTAGTTTCTGGCTTGTGGCCATCATCAGTGAGGAGCCTTGGATCTGAGAGCACTGCACCTAGATCTTAGAATCTAATGCAACCCTCCAGCGGCCACCTTTTAACTCTACTTTACTACAAAACAATGAGAATGAAATTGAAAACATTGTTAATATCTTCAATCTAAGCTCAATAGCTTATATAGTCATATGGGTCTGAACTCAATACAGTAGTGCCACCCTGTGCCTTTGTTTACAAGAAATTATGTGCTAGTATAGAGATGGTGATCATGTGATGTTTGATGGTTTAACACCAATCCTGCCTAATAGGATAGTGGTGGCTATGGTTGTTTAAGAGCCAAAGACACCAAAATGTATGGGTGCTGAATTGAGTTCAGACCCATATGACTATATAAGCTATTGAGCTTAGATTGAAGATATTAACAATGTTTTCAATTTCATTCTCATAGTTTTGTAGTAAAGTAGAGTTAAAAGATGGCTGCTGGAGGGTTGCATTAGATCCTAAGATCTAGGTGCAGTGCTCTCAGATCCAAGGCTCCTCACTGATGATGGCCACAAACCAAAAACTAGTCTGGGGATATTAGATGAGTAGGCACTAGATAGGGATTTTATGCACAAGTCTTCTGGCATCCATTGATTACTCTGTTTGGCACAGGGTGGCACTACTGTATGGGGAGTTTTGCCTTTGTTTAGAAGATTAACATATTCATTTTAATTTAAAGTACACATATTATTACCAGGTGCATGCTTCACTAAACTTTTGGATCATATTTAGATTTTAAAAAGCCATATTTGTAAGCAAAAACACAAAATACATTGACCAAATGCACATTTTCTTTATTGCTTAACATCATCAGTGGCCAATTGACAGGCTAAACATCATCAGTGGCCAATTGACAGGCTATTGCCTCTCAAGCCCTCTTTTTCTATAAAGATAAAGAAACAACATTGACTCATCCCATTTTATCAAAGGATTTTTTTTAACATCTACAATCTACACAAAAGCAGTTGTAATTCATGGATTACCAACTCATTATAAGTTCAGACTTTCTCTGAGTGAAGCCTAGAGCTTTACAATCATATTTCCTTCATAACCATTTGTTTTTCCTAATGTAATGTAGATTAGGAATATTAGCAGAATGGCAAACATGAGAAGTAAAGATACTTTAGTGAAACCAAATTTGTCATTCTAATGTTAATGTCACATGATCATCCAAGCAATTTCCATCCATACTTATTCCAGCTTAGTATCCAAAATTATATTATGCAACCATAAGTCAAAATAAGACTTTTTTATTTTTTATAAAAGTACTAAACATACATGAATATTTCTGTTAATTTTCTCAATTACATTTCAAGGCTATTTTAATTCAACTTATTTTTTCTACTTCCACTATCTATATATTTATTGATTTCTTCAAATGTTTTTAGACTGCCTGCCTGCCCGCCCACCTGTCTGCCTATCTAATCTATCTATCTATCTAATCTATCTATCCATCCATCTATCTGTATATCTAATCTGTTCATCCATCAATCCATCCATCTACCTATGTTTTATTGTACTGAACCATTTCTTTAAACTAGCTAAATATATGCTGCTGATAAATTCTTGACAAGTCATCATTTACAAATTAAAAATTTAGATAATTTGAATTTAGTAGTGTAGTACAAAAATTGGGCTCACTGCTTCCCTCCACCAATTAAAACATGCTAAGTATTTGCTCTCACTAATTTACAGTAATTTTTTAAAAACTACTTATGATAAAACCACTAAACATCACATATTCCCATTTTCTATGCTTACATAAGCTGTTAAAACAGAAGCACAGTAATGCCACCCAGTGTAATGGATGCAAAAACATTTGTGCATAAAATCCCTATTTAATTCCTACTCATATAATATCTCCAGATTAGTTTCTAGCTTATGGCTTTCATTATGGTGTTTTTACCTTGGGTTCATAGCTTTGCAGTTAACCAAATAGGTAAAGGTGACTGGTGAAGGGTTGCATTTAGATCCTAGTATCTATGTGCAGTTTTATCAAATCCAAAGCTCCTCACTGATGAAAATCACAAGCTAATAATACCCTGGAATATTGGATGAGTACGCAGTAAATAGAAATTTTATACCCAAACTTTATTGCAACCAAGGCTTACTCCTAGGTATCACTTGCAAAGCAAATTACTTTTAATTTCATTTGCATTAAAATTCGTCCTCATTATTTTTGCATTTGCAAAACCAAGAATTCTTTTTTTTTTTTTAAGTCTATTTTGGTTATCTATTATGTACAATTATAAACATGTTTTTTAAAATAATATTTTAATATTTTTTAATTTATTAAAAGATATTCAGTGTTAGTCATAGTTACTGGAAAAGCAAGAAATAACAGAAATATATATATAATTAAATTCACTTTTCAAACAACTCAGTAAATAATAATTCTTAATTTTAAAAAGTGTTTAAATGATATTTTTTCCATTTATCAAGTTATTCTGAGCAAATTATTTGAATTGCAATTATGATTGTAATACATTAAAAGTTTGAAAGTATGACATTGAAAAATCCATGGCATATGAAAATAAGTTTTATGATCCCTCACTTGTGTGGGTTGGAATTGAATATATAATCTACAACATGGCTTGAAATTAACATATCCAAATCTCTCCATAACTTAGTGAAATAATTTTAGAGAAAATGGATCGGTTACTGTACACTTTTCCTATCTTAAATTTTTTTAACAGTTTTTGTGAAGTGGAATTTTTGTATATTTTCATAATTTCAAAATACATTTTTTCAATTAATCAAATCAAATGTCTTTCTATATTATATTAAAAATTCCTCCACTAAAACCTTGTTTATTATTTGTAGATGATCCAGAATATAAATTACAATTTTTTTTTACATCCATCTAAATAAAAAATTTGTTTATAAACATGGGTAACAAGATAAGTTATAAAATTTTCTAATTTTTTCCCCCGAATTGTTTAAATATATATATAAAAAATACAAGCACATTATCCCAGTAAAATGCTTTAAAATTAATGAATTCAACTTAAAAAGTGCAAACATTTTTTAAAAGAAGAGTATCATTTCTTTTCCATAAAAAATATAAAATTTGCATAAATGAGAATCAATTATTCTCTTATGAAGATACACTTGTTTAAATTTAGAATTTTTCTTTTCTTAAACTTTAGTATAAATAGTTTTCTTTTTTGCATTAAAAGTACATTTTTTTAGAAAATTAAACATGTGGTTTAAAACAGTTAAAATGTGTGTTTAAGCTGATGTAAATGCTTTTAATAAAGCATACTTTTTAAATTTGTATACATAGGAGAACTATTTTCTGAAAATAAAAAGTTATAGAATTCTAATAACTGAATAAGAAAGAAATATATTTCACTTCTTTAGTTAATTAAGATTTTCTGATATATGTCGATAGTTGAAAAGATCAAGAAATAATAGAAATAATTCCATAGATAAATCTCAATTTAGGGAAATAATTCATTCATGATGCTTCTTGGGTTTTATATAAGTTGGTGCCCTGTGCAATTTAGCATAGTTGATAGAGTACCCAAATTGGAATCAGCATGTCCCAGGATCGATTCTGACACTTACAGGTCTGGCACAAGAACTGTGTATGAATTCCCAAACAATACTCATATGCCTTTTTTTTAAATATGTAAGATGGCTTATCTTTTCCAAGAACATGTTTGCTATTTTAATTTCTCCTTTAAGTGAATATTCCTTGTTAGCAATGGTGCTATATAAAGAAATTTTTTTTTTTAATCAAATAAAAATAAGTAATGGACACAATCCAAAACATTCTCACACACACTTATACATATGAAAAATAAAGATGCGGACTTCACATCTCTGAATTTTCTGAATTTATACAAGCTAAAAATTATTTATTTAAATATAGCTTTATATGAGTAGAATTCACGTAAGTAGAAAATTGCCCTTATATGCTTTATTGATTATAGAATAATCTTTAGTTCGTGTAATCATGATAATTTATAAAAAGTTTTTTTTTTAAAAAATGGATATATCAGAGCATTTCATTTTATTATAAAATATTGGCCAAAAAATTAGTCAGGACTATAAAGTAAATATGGAATAATAAAAAAGCTAGACTAGCAGAAGGCCAATATGGATTTGTATTGGATAAACTTTCAATCTTAAACACACTACACTTATAACAACAACAAAAAAAAAAATAGAAAAGACTTGAAATCCTTTCTTAAAAGAAAAAAAGATGAAACTATAGGTAAAAAAGAAAAGAAAAGATAATTATAAAATTAATTACAAACATTGGAAACACTGATAGATATTTCACCTCTTTGGATCTTCATCAATAACAAAACATGCAATAAAAAATGTGATAGAAATAAAAAATATTTTATAAAAATCTTTTATTTAATTTGATAATACATTAAAAACTGAAAATTAATTTCTTTATTCAACCACAATTTTGGTTGTTATATTAAATTGGAAGTAAAAGTGTTAGGTGTCCGTAAATTAAATAATTCAATCACTACTTTTAACACTAGTGATTAAATTAATGAATTTATGGATGTCCACATTTATATTTCAAGTTAAATATAACAATTAAAATTATGCTTGAAGAAAGAAAATATTTTTTTAGCTTTCAGTGCATTACACATCAAATTAAATAAAGATTTTAAATAAAATATTATACATATATAAATAAATACACTAAATTTCTTTTTAAAATTTGATTTTTATATGACTATTATAAAAATATAATTAATTACACACCAATTTTTTGATTACTTTATAATATATAGTCTTTTTCAAGGAAAACTGAAAAATATAAAAACAAAAAACAAATATATAATAATATTTATTATTATATATTCGTATTTTCATATTTCAGACTTTCTTAAAAAAGACCATATAAAATAGTCAAAACATTGGTATGTAGTTATATTTTTATAATACTCAAATAAAAATCAAGTTATGAACTATTTTTGAAAGGAAAATGGTGTAGATGATATTTAAAAATTTGTTAAAATTTTTTTTATATATATTATTTTTTTAGTATTCAAATATTTTGCAATAGACATTTTATAACTACTCATATTCAAATACAAAAATTGAGAATCTAAACAATGGTGTCATATTTCCAGAATTTGAAATAAAATTTGCATGAATTAAAAATTGTTTACGAGATTTTTGTGCTTACAAAATCGGTACATTTTGGTTAAATAATTGAGAGAAATTAAGATGAATCTTTTTTTTCTTCTCTTTATTTAAATTAACTTTACATGACTTTTGGTCATTAAGCAAATAAATTCAATAAAACCATCACAAAACATACTGCTATCTATTGTGCACCACTGAAAATGTACTGAACTAAGATCAATTGGGTTTAGGCTGAGCGATTAGCTGGATAACCTTGATATACTGCATAGTTATAATGCATTGCTATAGGGACTTAACCCATACAAAATTTGAAAAAAAAAAACACTATATGATACAAGTATGTTAAAAATCAGTTACAAAATCGAAACCAAACAAATTAACAAACAAACAGAATTTCTACTTTAAATAAAAGCATTTAAAAAGCTTTAATCATTTAAAATGACTTCTCATTACAAATAATAAAAAATATATGACATCTTAATGAATGTTTTGGTTAGTAATTGTATTTTTTAAAAACCTACACACTCACAGATAAAAGTACGACTAATGTAATGTTTAATATTACATCCTAAAAATATTAAAAAAACAAATATTTAAGCAATAAAAAAGCCATTAGTACTATTGCTCAGGAGTTCGTAAGAAGTATGAGTGGAAGAAACAATCCTAGGATCTTCCGATCCCAAGTTGAATGCTCAACTAAGTGCTCCAAACTGCACAGGATATTTAAGCTAGTAATAGTTATCTTTTATATTTCTAAGCATATTAATAACATGATTATTAAAACAGGCAAAACTCTCCATACAGTAGCGCCACTCAGTGCAAGCCAGAGTAATCAATGGATGCTAGAAGGCTTGTGCATAAAACCCCTATCTAGTGCCTACTCTTCCCATATCCCCAGACTAGTTTCTTGCTTGTGATTACTCTGGCTTGCACTGAGTGGCACTACTGTATGGAGAGTTTTGCCTGTTTTAATAACAGTTATGAGGAAGCATAAGAAATGGTGAAGATGTGATGTTCAGTGGTTTTTCAACTTGATTATGTTATTGCTCTCAAAAATTTGACTTATGTTAAAATGAGTGATCAATATCACTATGAAAGAATTGCAAGTTTATAATCAGTAGTTTTATTAACAATCCCCATAAAAGTAAAACCATTATTATTAAACAATAGTAGGCAGACAATTGATAATGCTAGTTTCCTGATGCCTTGTACTGTGTTTTGGAATTAGTAATCAATAACCTCTATCTTATTTCAACTTTCACAAGTTGTAATAACTTAAATCACTAAACATCACATGATCACTATTCCCTATGCTTACACAAACTGTTATAACTGAGGCAAACCAAACATATAGTAGTGCCACCTAGTGCAAGCTAGAATAATAAATGGCTGCAAGAAGTCTGTGCAAAAATCCCTATCCAATGCCTACTCATCCAATTGTATACTCAAGGCTTTATATTTAAGTAAAAAGGTGGCTGCTATAGGATTACATTAGATTCTAAGATCTAGATGCAGTGGTCACTAATGAAAGCCACAAGCTAGACAGTAGTCTGAGGATATTAGATGAGTAGGCACTAGATAGAGATTTTATGCACAAACCTTCTTGTATCCATTGATTACTCTGGCTGCATTGGGTGGTACTAGTATGGAGAATTTTGCTTCTGTTTGTGATAACTTCTTTATAAAATATTTTTTCTGTTATTGTAACAACCTTTAAGCTTATTTATTTTATTCATAAACAATATTCCAAAATTCCAATTTAACACTGCTTATCTATATAATAATTAATAAATATTTTTATTTATCGTTGTATAAAATCTTTTTAATTGAGTAAAATCACAAAAGGAAACGGATGATCAACAGGCAATATAAATGCAATATTATTAATCCTGCACTTCTGAGTTTTTAATCTTATCAAACAATAATTAAATAATGCAACATTAACCCTCTCATTATGATCTTCTTCTGTTTTTAAAAAATGACTTTTAATTTTTATATAAAAATGGATGTGCATTTCATTTATTCTCGAGTGTAAAAATGTTTCTTTTTATATTAGTGCAATAATTTATGCTAATAAAAAAAATACTGCCTAAGATTTTATATTTATTAAATTTATTGTTTAATGAGGTTGCCATGACGACAGGTTGAGATTGTTGATAATTCAAGGTATTGTTATTATTTATTTAATGTAAACATTATATAATAATATATAGAAAACACAGGTCCCTATTCTAAAACTACCTATAATAAATTTGAATAATTAGGAAGTTTCATATATGAATATGAGCTGGAAAAGTGAGTGATTTGTTCTAATTGATATTATTTCAACTTCTAATATTAATATTTTCTAGCTATGCATTTATAATATAATCTACATATTAAATGCTTATATTTAGATTTGTATAAAATCTTTGTAATAAAAATATTGATTATTATTATTTTTTTGTCTTTGCTTTCTTATTGTAAAATTCATGTCAGCTTATTTAATGATTAAGTTCAGTTACCATTCTATCTTTTGCTGTAATGTTCTGTACAATTTATAAATTATAGTTTATCTTTCTTTTTTATTTTCAAAAAAAATTTTTAATAAACTTTTAAATAATATTTATGTAATTAATATTTAATTAATTATAGATTTAAAAAAAATAATATTTATAAAAATATTTCACAATAAATATTTTTATTTAATATGCACTGAAAACCAAAACAAATGAACAAACAACTTCAATCCCAAATGGGGTTTTATATTTAACTTGAAATAAAAGTATGGGATGTCCAGATATTAATTAAAGCAATCATTTGTTGTAAAAATTTGTAATTTGATTAAACCTATCCTATTTTTATTTCAAGTTAAATATAAAACCCCAATTATAGTTAAAGATATAATTATTTTTGGTTTTTTTAGTGCATAGTAAATAAAAGCATTTATTATAAATCATTATACATACATTATTTAAGTTTTTAGTATTCACACACTAAATAAAGCATTTGTAACACTTGGTTATCCTTAATTTTTTAATACTTTGATAATTTTTGTAATTATTCCTATTTAAAATAAAGAATAAAAATGGTAAAGGAAATTCACTGCACATTAAAAAATAATTCAATATAATTTTATTTATGACAGAAACATTAAAAAAAAGAAACTTTACAATTAAGAGAAAATAAAATTACATTAATTTTTAAAAAAGCAACTTTTAGAATCAATTGAAAGAAGATTTGTAATTGCAAAGTGGAAGTAACTCTCCGATTGAATTATGTAGTGTCAAAAACCAGTGAAACAATAGAATATCATTCTACCTTTGGGCCCTTAGTTTTTTTGACTTGGTCTTTAAATTATATGAAAAATATTGTTTATTCTTTTAATGTATGAACAGATAAAATGTTTTGCAATCACTATGGTATCATTCTTACATTTCATTGATTTTTGATGCTAAATAACTCAGTGGGAGGTAGTTATTTCTGTTTACAATTATATACTTAAAAGTTATGATTATTTATTTACTATTATAGTTATGAAAGTAAGATTTTTATTTCTATCTTAATTGATCATTGGCCCTTTTAAATTCTGACATTTTCTTTTGTCCACCTGGTGAGAGTTTTTAAAATGCTCAACTTTTCTATAGTATGAAATATTTCTTTTATACCAAAACTTAATAAGTTGGGCCTGATTTCTTTTTAATTTAATCCTTATGAATGAATAATATTCTAAAAAATCATATTTGACATTTTAAATATTTAAAAAACTAAATTGTGAATGAGAACAATGAACAAATTATTATTATTATTATTATTATTATTATTATTATTATTATTTAAATGTGAACAAAGGTTGATTTATGATAAATCTACCAAATTCTGCTATAAAGTTTGATATTTGCTTTATAATAACAATATCTGAAAATTTTTTAACATCATGTCAATTCTGATAGATAATGATATAATAAACATTTAGTTTTCTGCCTTTATAGTATGGACAAGTTCATTAACTTCTATTTTTAAAAATAAAAGATAAATTAATAAAGTAAAAGTTTGCATGTGTATTCTTTTTGTTTTGAATGTCAATCAACTAACTAATGTGTAAAAATAATCAAAAATATTTTATAAACAAGCAAAAAATTCTATTTTATTTATTACAAAATCTTTGCATAAAAACTATACAAGAGGGAAACAAACAGCCTTTGGTCATTTTCTTCTATCATTAAACAATGAAATAAAACCTTAGATAGAAACCATAGTCTGTGAGATACTTTTATTCTTCAAATTCTTTTTCCATTAACAGCATCATGGGAAAATTTTCATTATTAAAAAAAAATGTAGCTCAATACTCCATATGATAACCTTATGACTACATTCTAATGCTGCAAAATAAGGACACTTTTCTAAGGGAAATATCCAATGATTCCTAACAAATATGAGAGTTGTCAAGTTATACTTATCAGTGTATGTTTTTCTTTAAAAAAGTGTATTCAAAATATACTGCATTCTTGTGCACACCATTAAAAACATATAGAATCTATATCAACACATTCAAAATTTGGTTGGTCAACCTGTTTGCAGTAAGCAAATCAGAAAATAAACCTGAAACATCTCCTTATTGTATGGCACTCCATTCACTTCACATATATGTATAAAATTTGAAAAAGATCTGCTTCTTAATGCTTGATCACAATTTTTTTCCTTAAGAAATCAAACAAAGTTTTTAACTTAAAGTACTTAATAATAGTTGCATTTTTTCAGGAAAAGGGAAAATCACAATCCAGATTAATTGTCTTCACATTTGTAGTATATTTCTTTTTTTCTATATGTTTTAATATAATAGATTGCTAACCAACATATTATAAAAGTATGAGGTAGCAACAAATCTTAGTCTTATGCATAAAGTTCCACAATAAATAAATAGAGAATATTAATTTTACCATCACATACATGCAACCATCACAATTTTTCTAGCTTATATCGGATGTCACACCGACAATAAAATCCTATGTTAATTACACAACTGCGAAAGATCAATGAACATGAGATGTTCATAACAATCACATCCTCAGTCTAATTTCAGGTTATTGGCCTTTCATAGTAGGAAGAAGAAGTGGATTGCATATTGCAAACATCTATTTTTTCAAAAATTTAAGGGCAGGAAGATGCTAGACCCAAAACAAATCCAAGGAGTGAAGGAAGTGTCAAAACCAAAACTAATCCAAGGACTTTAGATCTATAATCTGTCATTCTACCATTGTATTAACTCAAGGCTGTACTATTTTGGTGGCTTCAACTGGGCTTATCTCAACTAACTGTTTATAAAGTGAGGTACATGTTGGGGTGTCATTATAGTCTGTAGTCAGCTGACTGGTACTTAGATGTGTTATGAGGGCATGATCTGTTTGGTTTATGAAAAGATCCCATGCTGAGTAATAAAATTAATGACTAGAAGTATTCAAAAATGAATGTTTTACAATCTCTTGGAATCCAGTTTAAAATTTCAATTGTCCATCTATTATCATCTCTTCTAGCAATATGTCCAGCCCAACTCTACTTCAGTCTTTTAATTTTTTCAATGAGGTCAGTAACACCTGTTTGTTCTTTTACCCATACATTGCATTTTCAATCTCTTCTTGTTACTCCCAACATGCATCTCTCCATACTCGTTTGAGTGGTTTGAAGTCTCTGTATTGCTCTTCTATTAAGTATCCAAGACTCAGATCCATAAGTAAGAACTGGCAAAACACATTTATTAAAAACCTTTCTTTTCAAACCCATATGCATATTTCCTTTTAGTATCAAGTTTCCTTTTAGTATCAAGTTATTTCTACCAAAAGCACTCCGACCAAGTTTAATTCTACGATTTCATGCATTATGTTTCCATCTGAATTAATAATCTGACCAAGGTATTTGTAACTGTTAACTTCTTCTAATTCATCATAATCCATCTTCATTTTCATGTTTTGAAAAAATCTATTGAACCTTACTTTAGTCTTTTTAACATTTGTCTTTAGTCCTACGTTTATCTACATATTCTGGTAAAATATAGTCTTATAGATTGAAGTGGAGTTGGGCTGGACATATTGCTAGAAAAGATGATAATAGATGGACAATTGAAATTTTAAACTGGATTCCAAGAGATTGTAAAAGACCCAGAAGGAGACCACATGTAAGATGGATGGATGAAATAAGAAAATGTGTAGGGGTGATGTGGAGAAGAGAAGCTAAAGATCGGAGAAGATGGATTAAACTTGGAGAGACCTTCATCCTGCAGTGGATTGATAATGTTTGATAATGATGATGATGATAATCACACACTTGATCTAAGTATAATTAATTAAACTAATAGTAATCCTATAGTCACTGGCTCAGAAAATCAAACAAAGTGAAGCCACAGCAACAGACTGAGTGTAACAAATCCATCTAGTTGACTAACTATGATTGAGGATGGGCCTTTCAAAGTTTCCTCAGTTTAAAACTGACCCCAAAACTTCACAGATCTGCTGCTCTATCATTGTATTCAATTGTGCAGATATTAATCAAACTCATAACCTCCAATAAATAGTCAAAGTCAAATTATATCAGTATGAATTGATTTCTAACAAACATTATGTTTTGCAACAAATCAATGTTGCTTCCATTTTTTTTTTTTTTTGAAGTTTTTAAAATAAATTTGAAGATGGAAATGCTTGTTTTTCATATTCTAAAGTATAAACAGATCAATACTATACAGTATTTTTTCATTCAATTGGTTTTAACAAATTTTATACAATTTTCCTCCATTTTCTTAAAACATATTTTAATGCATAATGTTACTTTAAAAAAAAAAAAAAACAATGTTATTAATAAGTGTTGTGTTCAAACTACTGATTCTTTTTTTAAAAAAAAAATATATTTTAGGAGTCAGACTAACCAATAAATAATAGAATAGTAAGTCATCTACACAGAATATAAATAAGTTATGCAAATAATAATTTAATAAGTTATTTATACACAATACATATATGAAATCTTTTTGGGGATCATATCATGTATTATTTTTTGCATATATTGCCAATGTTTTGAAGAAATCACATTCATCTTTATCAAGGCTAAGGCTGTAATAAAAAAAAAATTATGTCTCAAGTAATACTTAATACCTAATAGTTCACTATAGCCATAGCTTTGGCAAAAGAATGTGATTTCATTGAAACATTGGCAATGTATGCAAAAAAAAACTAACACACAATAAGAACCGAAGAATATTTTATTTTATCGTATAACTGTGAAAGTCTTCATTATAGTATATATACAAACATATTCTCTTGTAGTCACAGGATTCAATGAATCTATTTTCCAAGTATCTATAAACTAGTATTTTTCCTCATATTAACATTTACAGTCTATTCTCTAAGGCATTTAGGTTAGTATTATCATTCCATATTACCTTCAAAGTCTTTCTCTAAACATCACATATAGGCTAGTATTATAATTTCTTACTACTTTCACAACGTCTCAGTCCTTGAGGATTAAAAAAGTAATAATAAAAATTGAGGTGATTGGTTAAGTTTCCTAGTTGGCTTGTAATCTGTAGGGGCTGAGTTCCTGGGAAAATAAATCCCTCACCGACTTTCTCTGCTGCTTCAAAACTACAGTTGTCTGATGATCCTGTAGATACAGAAGAATACGTGTTTTTCTGCAGTAGTTTATGTATTTGTTCTTGTTTGTTCTTTCTGGAATATCTATCCTCTGATGTAAAATCTAATCTCTTATGCTGATTAGCTAGACCAGCTTAATCTAACTTCTGTAGAAGAATAAATTCTGTATTCCTTAAGATTTTTTGTTACCTGAAGTATTTCTTATTCTTCCATTGTGATTAATTAGATAGTACTCAAATCATGGTTATCTTTGCTTTTAATTAACTAATTAATTCTTGCCATTTTTATTCTGCTTTTAATCCTAGACAATTTATCTTTTAATACTATTTGCTACCAATATTCCAATGAGTAAATAAATAATACTCAAATCATGGTTATCTTTGCTTTTAATTAACTAATTAATTCTTGCCATTTTTATTCTGCTTTTAATCCTAGACAATTTATCTTTTAATACTATTTGCTACCAATATTCCAATGAGTAAATAAATAAACTGATTAATTAAGTTTAATTTGAAACATTTATATTCAAATTGTGAAAAATAGTTTTTAATGAGTATATTTTATCTGAAAACTTTGAGAGGTTATTATTGTGCCACAATAACCATAAAATGGCCATTTTATAAACAGGGCTCAGGTGAAGTTTCATAAGCTGAATGTTTTAAACTATCAATAAAAGAAAAACATTCCTAAAACCATAGCCGTGAAAAATAGAAATATTAGCCGCCAGCAGAAGCTTTCAATAAATGAGTTTAGAAATCAACCAAAAAAAATGAAGGTGAAAACAATATCTTCAATGGTCATCCTACTGTGACTTATAAAAGATTCTATCAGGTTATATGTTCACAAAATGATAAATTTTGAAGATAATTCAATCTCAGAGAAAACTACCATATATATATATATATATATATGGTAGTTTTAAATGATCATTTTGATATATATATATATATATATATATATATCAAAATGATCATTTAACATTTATTAGTTTCCACATACTATTCTACTATATAATGAAAACTATCAAATTTTAATTCTTTTTTATAGTAAATATAGAAGATTTGAACTCAAACTCTCAAGCACCCATCAACTATCCACACTATCTCATACCACTGATACACATGACCACACACATGTAGAAAAGATAAATAATCACCAATATACGTATTTCATGCTGAACCAGCACTCATCAGTTGGTCCAGATTATCATCTCCCACACTTCTTAGTTTATATTATAGCAAACCCTCATACTTTGATGGACAGGCTTCAATCTACTTCAACCTTCAACTCCTCAGCCATCCATATCATTAAAATAGGTATTTTCAAATATTTTTCTTTTTTATAGTTATGTAATTCTATAAAAAACTTGAGCTGAGTCAGCCACTATGAAAAGGAATAAAGATAGATACAATATAACTTAATAGCACTAATCCAGCTGTCAGTGAATTCTCATCAGATTATAGTGCAGAAGAAATGAGCAATGCCATTAACCAGATGAAAATATAAAGGTTAGAAAATATGCAAAATAATTGCAGAGAGAAATGTAAATTTATAAATATCAGATGTTCCATTTTTTAGATAGACGAATGCAAGACTTCTTTCTATTGAATGAATGCAGGTCTCTTGCAATAACCCATACTTCCTTGAATTTTCTCTTTTATCTCTCTCTCTATGCAAACGGTCTTGATGTTAGAGGGGGAAAGACATGTCCCATAGCAAGTACATGATCCCAAAAAATTGTCTTATGTTCAGGGTTATCTAATTCTATAAGTAGGTTAATTAGCTTCAAGTCTTTTTTTTTTCACAACTTAACTAATAACTTGCTCAGTGAGTTACTTCTTGATTTTTCCCTTGCTTTGTATTTATAATTGAAATTTGCATACATTTGTTTGTTTGCACAATGAAGTGATTTTTCCTTTATAACCTAAAGTTACGTGTATTTTCATGAATCTCACCATAAGAGAATTAGGATCATTGTCAGCTTCATGAAAACTGCACTCAGCTTTAGGTTATAAAGAAAGACGACAAATATATGAAAATTTTAATTATATAGTGATTAATAATATACTTTGAAATGAAATGTGATGACCTGTCATTCATTACATAGAATACCTAAAAGTGTAAAATTATCATTTATATTTGCAAACCAGATCTAGTCAAAAACCATTTCTTTAAGATCTGGGATTACAAGTGTAAATGAGTGGTATATTGTATAATGATACTGGCACCATATATATGAATTAAGTTCCATTATTCTACTATATATATATATATATATATATATATATATAGTAGAATAATGGATACAATATATATATATATATATATATATATATATATATATTGTACCCTTACTTCTTGATATATAAAACAGTTTAAAATACAACTAGCTCAGTTACATTATTATGTTTAATTAAAATTTACATATCTATCTTTAATATACTTTTATATTATCATATCTTAATTAAATTTATTATCAATCATCAAAATCAATATAGTTCTATATTATACTAATTAAATAAGTATTTAATAAAATTATGAGACTGTGAAATAAAGTTACAAAGTAATAAGCAGATTTACATTGAGTCAATATCTCCCAAGATACTGTCTCAATGGCATAAGAATACTACCACTACCTTATCACCTTACCACTACATCTATAGCATTCTTATGACTTTTAAAATGAAATAAATTATCTTTAATAATACTAAAATAATTCCTAACTTTTATCTTAACATATAATTAAATAATCTCAGGTTCTTCTAAGCTGTTTTAAAATAATAATAACTCATGTAAATAAGTATGATGTGGGATTTTATATCAAACTTAGATACACCTAACTTATTTTAATAATAATAATAAATAATAATAATCTTAGAGTGTAATTTAATCTCATCTATTTCTATGATATAATTAATCATTAAATAAATAAACAATCATATGTATATCTTTTATTTCATATGGTATCTTCATTTTAAAATAGATCAAAATCTTATACTTAATAATCTGTGGCAATAAACAATATTGTATTCTTATAATGTGCATTATAACATCTTATGACCATTGCAATATTTTATGTTCATGTCAATCAATTCTTATAAAATAATGTTAAGCAAATATTGTATTCATTTTTAAAATAACAATAACAAATTCATTTTGTGCAAATATTATGTTTATTTCAAATCATCTGATGTCAAAATGCTGTGGTGAAAATAATGAAACTCGACACACTTTTAAAACAAATTAACAAATTTATTTACAATAACTTCAAATAAGATTTATTTACACTATTTACAGTTTTAGAATTTAAGAAAACAAATATAAACTGAATTAAGTAAGAAAATAATAATACAATCTGTTTACACTGTTATTAAATCATGTACTTCATAAGCAATTATACATTCTTTCAAATGCCATATTATAATATTACAGTGTGTTTTTCAAAAAATTTAGATTTAATAAATAATAGTGTACTTTAATTACTACAAAGAACAATATATGTCAAGACTATTTATGTAGCATGTGTACATAATGTAGCTCTACCTATTAAATAATTACATTAATTAAGTATTACCATTTATAATGTATCATCATATATTTACTTTATTATTAGCATTGCTTAATAGTTTTATAAATTAATGTATCTTTGTAGTGTATAACAAATAATTGACTATAATTATATTCTACTTAATATAATTCCTGTTATATGTTTTATCAAATATGCATTACATATCTGTACTGTTCAAATACTATTATTTAAATTATTTATCAATTTCAAATTCATAAAGCATTACCTTAGATAAATTCTATGATTCTTTTCTGTGTAAAAATCATTACTCTACTCTATCTGTTTTTTAAATCCTTTCTAATAAATTTCTATCTATAAAACATATTCTAAACTTTATCTAAAATTTCCGGAAAACAAACATCAACGTTAAATAAAATATTCATTATCCAAATTACCTATATTACATCGTTTATACTTAGTAAACTTTTCAATCTAAATATAAGCTTCTACCTAAACGTAACTTAATTTATTTAATAAAACAAAATACAAAAAAAAATAGACTTTTAAAATCCTTTTCTAAATTGCAAAAATAAAATAATTATTAAGATAAATAATAAACATCATTCTAATACTAAACATAAATAAAAATATCAAAATTATTTATGAAAGAATCATATAATTATTTCTAAGCTTCTTACGTAATGTTGTATTAGGTTTATATTATAAATTAAAATTATGCATATTTTAATAAAGTTCGTTGCCAATATAATGTATGTGTTTTCATAAAATATTTATCCATTCATTCTACAACAACATAATATTCAGTTGATCTAAAGAAAAAAACATATTAAATTCATTTAAAATCATTATACAATATTTTTACCATAATAATAATATTGTCCAATCTGCTATCCAGCATTCTTCGGAATTTGCAGCTTCATAAATAAAAATCATTCACATTCACACTCATAAACATTCATTAGAATATTCCGTGTTATATTAATTATAAAATAAGTTTATGTAATTAATTATTATATTATTTTTAAGTTACTATTTAATAAATGTACCTAACCTACTTTTTAATAGTTTAATAATATTTTAAATTTTATGTTAAATAAATAAAATAAAAATTATATTACGTATTCCAGCGACGACTTTTGTTCTACCATAAAAGTTCTAACAAACATCCTACGTATAAAGTCAATAAAACACTATTTCCTGTTCCGTTGTATCACGTGTTTCTTGAAAGTTTATAATAAAATGATAACGTTCTTTTTTTTTTTTTTAAAAAAAAAAAGTTCCAATAAGAAAACAAAAAAAAAAATAGTTTATAAGTTCTTTCTGGATCCAGTTCTTCATAAAATATTATTTTCAAAGTTATTATTTTTAAACTAATTTATAGTTTATATATTATTTTTATTAAATTACTTTAATAAACTTGGCTTGCTTGGTTTAGTTTGACTTGATTTGGACATCCATGTATTACTTGCGCATTTATAATTAACATATTCAGGTAAGAATTAATTTCTCCATCTATAACGTCCAGCGTTTTAGATTACTTTAATATAGCAATTTTATTATATTACGATTTTAAATAATCATATTTATAATCTATTTGCCTTTTCAAATCGTCAATATTTAGTCTTTTAAGCACAAAGACTTAACGAGGCAAGTATTTATAAAACTTACTACTGTTTCTTATATCTTTACTTAAGATATTCTTTAATTCTATAATTTTTCAAAAATACTTTTTTTTACAGAAGTATTTTTATTTCTTTAAAATATCTATTAATAACAGACAATAGTAATTTAACTTTAAAACTATTTATAGTCCAAAATACTACTTTTCTCCATCTTATAGTTTTCTGTACTAATCCAGCGTCTGTTACTTTTCTAGCGTAAAGTTTCTGATATATTTCTCCGATACGTGATGTTTCCATTGATTATTTGTACGTAAATTGAGTTTCGATATTGAGAAGACGAATAGGGAATTATTAAGTTACTACTGCATACTTATCATTTAAAATTATAAAATTATATACAATAACACTCTTATGATTTTAAAACTGATTCTTAAGAGCGTTTATAAATTTACTTAGCTATTTTCTCAATAGCACAAACGACTTAGAAGTTTTATTGTAGAGAGAGCCCTTCAACAATTGAATCCAGCTTTTATACTAGAAGAGACTCCACATCTGATTGGTACGTTTAAACAATCAAATTTTCTAGCTTATTTACATATTTACTAACACACTATTAAAAATAAAATAATAACTTATTTAATATTTAATATTATTACATTTTAAAAATAATTTTATCGTTTATTTAAACCTATTAAACATTCTTTTGAAATATTCTCTTACTTGGTTTAAATTTTAACCCTTATAAGATCATTTAAAATAAATCAAATATTTTTAAATACGTTATATTTTTAAGACAATATTTTTTAAAATCAAATTTAATATTTTACATTAATATCTTTATTTTTATCTCATGATAACTCACGTATTATTTATAAATTTTACAACATGATTTTGTAAAATAGTTATGCAACTTTATTAGACAACTTCCACGCGTGCTTGTGTAACTTTAACTAACATCTGTTTTTTTTTTATAACACAAGAAACGCTTCATAGTCTAAAAATAAACTAACAATTGCATTTTTTAAAATAAATATTTTTAAATAAATAAGATATTACATCAGATTTTAAAATAATTATTTGATATGATTAAAATCAAATATTAATCTCAATTTAAATACTTATAATTTAAAATATTTCTATTCACTTTTAACATATATTTTGAATTTAATAAATATCTTTATCTAATTTTAACTTATCTTTTAAATACTTTAGCTTTAAACATTTGTTATTAAATTTATTAATGCAGTATTATATCATAATCATCATCATTTTAAATATCCTCTCAATACCAACACAATTCACATATCAAATACTCATAGATTGCTTTAATTAAACTTATGGTAACATTACCACAAGCAAAGTCAACATCACACATTTAAAATACTTCTTAAATTTAAAATTTTCTACTAGATTAGCACAAAACTTAAATGGTGACCCATACAAAAGGGCACAATATATATATATATAGTGGAATATTTATTAAATAGCGATTCCACTTTTAATTCTAGTTAAAATTTACAGCCACCATGTTTATATGGAGACAGTCAGTTAAAATCAGAGATGTGGTCAAAGCTTAATACAGCGACAGCAGTACAGTGTTGTCAATGTCCGCACACCTGGTTTTATTAGCTATTGATGTATAAACATCATGGCTGTAGTGCTGATGCTAGACTATCATCTTTGTCTGCAAAGCTGATTTTGATTGGCTGTTGTATACACATCATGATTATAGCATGAGAAGTATAGTGTTGTCTTTACAGCTGGTTTTGATTGACCATTGCCATATAAACGTCAAGGCAACAGATTTTGATTAGAATTAAATATGGAACTTCCATTTACTAAATATTTCATTAACCATAACACCTTAAAACCTTAAATTATATATATATGTATTATTAAAAGCTATCGAGTTAACATAAAATCCTGCTCATTTTCCAAATAAAAAATTTCCAAATCTGTTCAAAAATATATTGACAATTGTGATGATGACAGATCCATCTCATGGCTAGCAACATTATGTTTAATCCCACAAACAATCTTCCCAACCATTGTACAGTTTTTAATAACACATCTTTTCTCATCATATGAAGAAACCTAGAGTGGTTTAAACCCAATCATGTGTGTTTAAAGTGGGAGTTCTGATACTATTTGATCGAGTATGCAGTTTTCTATCTCTAATATTTTAAAGAAGTATTCAAGAGTGTCAGAGTTCAAAAACATCAATAACTTCTTAAGTGTCCAATATTCACATCCATATAGAATTGTTGAAAAAATAAAAGCCTGAACAATTCCTATCAACACTTAAAAATATGTTACTCATGATTGTTTTTAGATATACTTTTTATCACATTTATATTATTAGTGTTGAATCTCTTTGAGTTTATATTAGTACAAATATTTTAAGTCAGCTTAAAATTTGATAATGTTTCGCTTTCTATTAGTATGTAAATACATTCACTATGCTTTGCCTTGAATCTTTCAACTTTCATGTTGTACAGAACGCTGGTCACAAAAAAAAGAAAAGAAAAGGAATTATTTCTTACGCATTTCTACTACGACAATAAATGCTTTTAAGATTGTCAAATATTTTTAAAGCATTCATCTCAAAAATATTTATAAAAATCTAAATAATTTAATATAAAGATCAAAAATGATTACATTTTTTCTTAGTTAATGTTATATATTAAAACCAACTCATCTATTGAGTCTTAACAGAGATAATTCAATAATAACACCTTATAAATTTGAACAATATCCAAGTGTTTTTGACACAGGTGTGATACGGATATATGTCAAAAGTGCTTGGATATTATTAAATTTATGTAGTGTTATTCTTGAGTTATCACTGTTAAGAATCAATAGACATATTGGTTTTAATATATTTTACAGTTGATCCATAAATTAATGTTATCTAAAATCTTCTTTTCTTAAATAAGCCCACCATTTCTTGTAGTAGTAATATGTTCAATGTAATTAAGCATTGAATAACATTATTGTAAAGTATCAAATTTTAATCAACAATAAGTATAAAAATGTTTTTTTTCCCCCCTACATTCAATTTAATACCATTGAACCAATTCTAGTTTTGTTTTTAATTTTTTTAACAATGAAGTTTATAACAGTTTTAGATGCTTCAGACATAGATATCAAGAGGAAGTAGATATGATGGAGATTTATTTAAACCTAAAAGGAAGAAAAAATCATTTTTTTCGCTTCCAAATTTATGACTACTTTTGACAATTCATAGTGTGATCTTCAGAATATTTGTAAATTTTAAATGTATATACTTCATTTGATAGACTATGTTGAAAAAAAAACCCAGATGGTATATCAGTCAATGATAAAAACAATTAACAATAATTGGGGCAGATCTCAGTTTGGTAGTATGGGTCAATTAAAATATCTTGATACCATATTAGGTAGCAAAATATACTTGGATGTTGAGAGTAATAATAGTTAAAAATATTTATATTACACAGAAGAACTTCTTAGGATATATTTCTTGAGTGGTGCATACAATATTATTATCCTGCCAAAACTATGTATGAAAGATTATGATTTTTGAATAGGATATACAGTGCTATTGTTCTGCTAAATCTATTGTATGGAAGTGAAATATGGATCCACTATTGATAGAACAAAAAAGCAACAAAAAAAAAAAATTAAGAAGGAAATGTAATATTCTGAAAATGCAATGGCAAATTTAAAAGACCGATAATATCCTTTTAACTTAATGGATAAAATGATATCGGAATTTCCAATTGTGAAGGCACAATATTCATTAGATCAGGGGTGGGCAATTGTTTGGCTCAGGGGCCACATAGGTTGGCAGAGGGCCGCATCAGGGGCCACTTTGTGGAAGGGAAGGTTTAGCAGAGGGCTGCACCTTTTTTCACGACACAATAACCACACTGCTTTATTCCCTGTATATCACCAAAGAAATATTTGATTGTCCATTCTTCATTAATTAAATATATGACCTTCATCACTAAAGTTGAAAATTTATATATTTGCTAATGCAAAGACAAAATTGAAATTAACCAGATCAGCTGGAAAAGCACTGCACATCCTATCTACACTGTGCATGTGTATTGACGTGGCCATCCTAGTGGAAAATAAGAGACGAATCTTCGGTCGCGCACAGGAAGGAAATCACAATTCAAGGCAGATTTTTCTGATAGTCTTGGTGAGCCACATGTGGCCTCCAGGCCACTATTTGCCCACCCCCTGCATTAGATTGTTCCATGTGTGAATAAATAAATATAACTGCTGAAAAAAAAAGTCATTTATAGCGACATGAGCATGGTTGTCATAAGAAGCATATCCTATTACAGGGGTCTGCAAACTGTGCTTGTAAGACAAATGTGGCTCTTTGATCCGCATCTCATGGTTGTTTTTATCATGGTAAACAAACACATTTTTTATTTCCTCATGTAATTTGTAAATAAATATTTTCATGATTCTAGAAGTGGAAAAAAGGTCTATTATAAAATTGTTTCCTGAATTCAATCTTATTATAGGATAGTCATTATTGCATATGATGAATGAATATTTAAATATTAGAAAATTGTAAATAAATTAAACTGACAAAGTAATTTTTTGTTTTCATGTATTTATTTTTAAGAGAATTTTTATTTTACTTAGGATGTACACATATTTTATTATGCTATATTACTACAATAAATGTTCATATATATCCACAGCCATTCAAAAATTTGTAACTTTCATGAACATATTTTTCACCCCTTTCCTTATGGCTGTTTAAAGAGAGGGGGGGGGATTTAAATAATATGGCTCCTCATATTAAAATTTGCCTGCTCCTATCGTATTATATTGTAAACATTATTTCAAGGAAAGCTTAAAAGTTTCAATATCAATAGCTTTCACTGAGGAAATAAGGCTGTAGAGAGAATTAGGCAATGTTTTTTATTTTTATGGAAATGTAAATGTTGTTAGCCGAGAGGTCGCGCAGCTGCCTTGCAAACAAGCAACTGCTTGCAGACAGTTGTTGCGGGTTTGCTTCTCGGCCGAAGCTATGACATATGGGGGGGGGGAAGACGTTGCTATAAGGCATCAAACCGGGGATTTTAAGCAGCAGTAAGGAACATAGATTTGTGTTTTACAAATCAGTATATTCATCATAAAACTGATCTTTAATTTATCACCAATCTTTTTATTATTCTGTTCTGGAAATACACTTGTAATATTCATTTAAAGGCGATTTCTAATTACGATAATGCTTATTATGATTCATAACTTCTCTTCAGGATAACAGTTCTAAAAATGGTGACGCTTATCCAAAATATGCAGTTGGAATGGAGGATATTTTTTAGAGTAACATCACTCTTTCCCAAACACATAAATATGCTCCAACAAGTAACAAAAGATAACCCAATTTATTTTCATATTTATAAAACATTAAATATTAAAATAAATTATTTTATTTACTATAAAACAAACATCATTTTTTCACTTCCAATAAAAATATAAAAACGCACTTGCGAAAATTAATAAATATAAAAATTTTAATATGAAAAAATATATTTTTGCAAAATAAAAAAAAAAAGTTTTTTTTATATATTTGTAATCAAAACAAGTATACAATACCACTTATTATAAATTAGATTTGAAAAAAATAATCTATTGAATATTTAAGTAAACAATTCAGAATTAAATTTATAAAGATTTGCATAACTATCCTATATATTGTATAAGTGAAATACATATATGTGCTTCTTACATATATTTAGCAACAATTTTAGTCTTATATTTTATTTTTTAAAAATATAAAAATAATAGTGCATATAAAAATAATTATTTTAATAATGTAAACATATTCACGACATCTTAAACTGCTTAAAAACAGAGGCATGGGTAAGAAATTACGGCCCTGTGTTGTTGCATCTTCTAATGGACATGTTAAAAAGCCATTAAAAAATAGAACACGAAGTGAAATATACAAATAAGTAGCAGAAAAGATTTTATATATTGTTTTCAGGAGTAAAGACAATTCATTATTAGCATGATATTTGCTAATAAAAAAGATACAATTATATGGTATACTTATAGTGAAATAAAAAGTACTATTTGTTAAATTTACATGCTTTAGACATAATCCAAAATGAAAATCCTATAGAAATTACATGATTGTTAATTAAGAAATTATCTAATGACAATTTTTATCTATTTGTAATTCAAAATTAAAAAAAAAACTTTTCCAAAGACTTTATCATGTGTTTGAAGTGTTAGTATTCAGTCATTTATAGTTAAAATCTGCAAAGCGCATGTGCAACAGTTTAATGCTGTTTAAATATTACAGTTTATAAACATTGCATACTATATAAAATAATTGAATTATTTACATTATTATATAATAATGTCATAAAACAGGTAAGACAAATTTTTAATAGAATAAAATCATATGAGTACACCTGGGTCTCTTTTTGTGTGGATTTTTTTAATGCAATTTTGAAGTTATGCATTCATGTTTCTTCTTAATATCTTTTTCTTTTATAAGATAAAGAAGTTCATATTTCACTTAAAAAAAGGGATTTTCCCGTTCTATGTACATGCATCATTAAATTTTATATATTTTAAATGCATATTGAAAAAATGTTTGACAATAAATTTAGAAATGTAGAAGATTTAGAAAAAGATAATGAAACCTGAAGTGGAACCTGTTCGTTTTCACAGCAAAAAGGATTGCAGAAACTCTTCAACTTTCTAATCAATTGGAAAATCATTTTTTGTTAATGACATAAATTATGAATGGGTGCTTAAATTCCAATGAGAGCTAAATAGTTGTATGTCTGTAATATGTATGTTTATATTTTTTTTTATACACATATATACATGGAGAAACTTTTAGACAAAAAACATACAAGTAAAATATTTAAGACCTTTTAATTTCTACTTAAAAAGAATGTATCTTTAAAAGTTCTTAAATATTTTTACTTGTAACTTTTGTCTGGATATCACAAGCTTCATACACAATTAGTAAAATCATCATCTCAAAGTTTAATAACCTATTACATTAAAAATTATAAAAAAAAAATTATAATTTAAATAACCTATTACATTGTCAACAAAACCATTAACACAGCATGAGACTGAAATTGACACTAATTGTATTTCCTCTTGTGATGAATCTGATATCTTACCTGTTTACAAACGAACCACATATTGTCAAATAGCAATAATGATTAAAATATGTATGAAAAAATGTAAAATAAATTACACATAAAAACATTATTTTGAATAAAATGAAATAGTTAATAAAAAACGTTTGTCTTGTATCAATTTTTTTCAAATATTTGAAATTTTTTATTAGTCATACTTTATTTCCTTTTTTTTTTTTTAATGGGAATTTTAAAGTAATTTTACCTTATTGCTTTGGTTTTATGCAATTTCTGAAAATTAAGAAACATATCCCTCATTTTTCGATGTAAGTTAAGTCTATTTAATGCGGGTTTTCTGTGGAAACTATCTACCACATACAAGAATAGTCTGAAAAGCAATTGTGTTATATGTGTTCCAAAAATAGCTGAAATCATGAATTATACATTAAGATAAGTCTTTAAAAAGCTCACTCCATGGCTAAGGCCTCTTCAGCACCTCCTTATACTAAAACAATTAAAAAAAATCACTAGGTGAGTCAAATAGTAGATAAAAAGAGTATAGTCAAAATAAGAGTCATAGATCAATTCATAGATCACATGACCATATCTCTTAAGCTTGTAAGTTATAAACAGTGAGGATTTCCAATTCCTCTACAAGCTTTATTATAAATGCTTAGCCAGAGCCAGCACTCAAAATATCTCTGCCAAGAACCCCTCCCCAAACTCCTGACCATGGTTTCATGCTTTGGCACTCCTCAGAGAAGTGTCAGGGTAAGTTCAGACACTAGATCTAAAAATACCAACCCAAAGCTAAGCATTTAGCTAAAAGTTATCTATTGAGTGGAAAATCTGAAATTTTCAGACATCTACATGTCTTCAAACCCAGCTATCCAACTCAAATAGCTATATGGGGCTGATAGATCTTCAGCCATACCATATATTAGTAGTCATAGCAATATAAAATTGCATAAGACTTTTGGCAGAGACTATAAATAGTCAAAATAAGAATCATAGATCAATTCATAGATCACATGACCCTATCTCTTAAGCTTGTGAGTTATAAACAGTGAGGATTGCCAATTCCTCTACAAACTTTATGTTTTTCTGTTTTATCTTTTAGATAAAAATAAATAGCTAGATATTTACTAATCAATAAAATAGTGTTCCCAGTGATAATATCATACTTAGAGCTCAAGGTCCATGAATAGTAGTCCAGTTATCATTTCTGATGATTAAATTTATTTTGCCTGGCATACCATGAAAATGATAGATTAGCAAATTCTGGAGCTCAAAAGCCATAGATTGTGATCCGGTTCTGCTACTTTTAGTGCTTAAACTTCTGATGAACTCCCGACCAATAAACCATTTGCAAATTATTAGCTGGATGGTTACTGCCAAACTTACTTGAAATCTGAGTAACATTTCATTTCACTAGGATTAGAATTCCAAGTTAAGTACAGGCAGAAATACTAACTATTATGCCATGAGATTACTATATATTAATTAATTAATTTCTTTAATTTAATTAAAAACGCCCATTAATTAAAGTTAAATAAAACCATACAGCTTTCCTGGCATTAAGAATTATAAGCGGAAAGTAATAGTCCATAAAAAAAATAAATAAAAAAATAAATAGCTATATGAATTTACATGAATAAAAAATTACGAATATTAACAGAAATAAATGTCAGAATTTAAACTCATAATAATACATAATCAATTATGCTAAAATAAAATTTGTTTCAACAACACAATAGTTTAAAATATACCTGTCTTATTTAACAAATATATATATATTGTGACACGACAACTTTCTTTCTTCCCCTACTAACTGAATTTTAGTTATTAGAATCGTCGTCGAGGGCGCCACCAAGGATTTCTCTCTTGGAACCTGGTCACGTAACTTTACATAAACCTGGTCTTTATTTATTTTTGAATGACGATTCACTGATTATAAACTTTGATTATAATCTCACAGGGGTTTTCCTTTAAGAACACTAACTAATTATTATAAATAATTCAAGAATTCGAGAATACGTTGGACAAAAAAAAACTTTTAATTTCTTTTACCACTATTTATTATTAATAACCTTATAATTCTATCCGATCCAGAAAGAACTGACTTACAATTTCTGATTTTCCCTCTGTTTACTTTCTAATTATGCTTCCCAAATATTTACCATAGATTTACTCGCGCCTACACTAATACTGCGAATTCTAGCAGACGTGTATATAAGACGACTTATAGTATTTTTAATCTTTCCTGAAGTTTATTTTTAAACTCCACTTTCTTTGGTAAATAAATAAACCTCAAAAAAATCTTACAATGAACGTATAAGTGTCTTTCGTTCTCTTATACTTTCAATTCTTTCCTTATTTTCTACTAACAAACGAGTAACGCCCCAAGGTTCTCTGTTACTTGGCGATGCACTTTTATACCCCCACCCTGTTGTTACTCTCTAGATCGAATAGATATTAAATAATTTAAAATACAGTTATTCCAATATTTCATAAAAAAATATTGAACGAAAATTAACATTAATAGATTACAATATTAAACAAATTTATTTCCCCCCTCTATTGTTGAAACATTCATAATAAACATAATAAATGAAAATTAAATTAAAGATAAAGTTCTATTACGCTTTACTTAGAGTTCTCATTAATTAAAAGTTTATAATTACCCTGATCAATCAAAGCGGAGTGGCCTGATTTTCATAGGTTTTACATTCCATTGGTCATGCCTTTGTCCTTGTATATGCGAATTCCATGAGTGTTCCTTTGGTTGTCCGGCTAGCAATATCCGTTTCTTCCATTCCATAACTCTCTCGATAGCTTCATTCAGATGGAGTGGCGATCAATTCCCCAAAGGGGAAGGTTGTGATAACTTTAGCCGCTATACATTTGACAAGAGTCCGCAAAATTAAATTTCAATAATAATAATTTTTATTGTTCGAAACACAACTGCTTTCTTTATTGTCCTTGCTGGTCTCCAAAAGTCAAGTCAACTGATCTCTCTAAAAGCGATCTTATCTCCCACTCTTTCTTATCTTTTTTTTTAAATTAGCGTAATAGCAATTATTAACCAAATATTTTTACTTTGTGAAAGTTTCAACAATAGAGTATAATTACTACCAAGAATCTAATTTTGTTTTCTTTTCCCCACCCTTTTATCTCTCAAATTTTTCTCCCTTTTAATTAAACACTTTTAACATTTTTTTTTTTTTTAATAAATTATATTCAATTTTATTTGTTTATTTCAAAATAAAAGTTCAAAATTTTTACCCTTTCCATTAAATCAAAACCATTTGTTAATTAATTTTTTTTTTTTTTTCATTTTACAAACTATTTAACTTCAAAAATATTTATGACAAATTATAAATATGTGAGCTTATATATATATATGAGCTGACTTAAAATATCAGCTCATTGCCCCATTTGTCATAAAAAACCAATAAAAAAAAACTTTAATTGCCCCGCGGTGACTTGTCCCCTTCCCCCTTACAAGGTTTTAAAGATCTTGCATTATACGCTCCCTTCTTACCTTTCTTTCCTAGAATCATGAATGCATTGGGACCGCATTTTTGAATGATTTTGTATGGACCTTCAAATAAAGGGAAAAATTTCTTATATTGCTTCTCGCTCATTTTACTCACAGGCTGGGTTTTGACATAAACCCAATCTCCTATCTTAAAATGTACTGGACTATTATTCCCTCTTTTCTTTCGCTGTTCAGCTTTTTTTTTTAATCTCTCTCTGGCGCAACTTTGATTCTTCACTCTGTCTACTGTTTCATTCTCGGGGGGCAAACGACACTTGAGCAGAGAAGGTTCCAGATGGCCGTAATGTAATCGTTCAGGGGCAAACCCCGTAGACTCGTGGTACGTGCAATTAATAATTTTCACTATTTGAGGAAGTACTTTCACCCAATGTTTATGATTTTCCTTCAAATGTGCCTGAAATAAGTTTCCCCAATTCCTTCATAACCCTTTCACATGGGTTAGATTGGGGATTTCTTATAGAGGTTAAGATATGGTGTATGTTTTCCTGTTTTATCCAACTTTTCCATTCCCTGGATATAAATGGCGTCCCATGGTCACTCAAAATTGCATGTGGTCTTCCCACCTGAACGAATTGTTTCTTCTTTAACACAGCAATAAAATTTTTTGTATCGGCTTTGTGCAATGGATAAGCACGTACCAGCTTCGAAAACACATCGAACGTCACCAAGATATATTTATATCGACAAAACGAAGGTAATGGGCCATAAAAATCGATGGCCAACAATTCATTTGGGTTTTGGGCTATAATAGGAGTCAATATTCCCGCATAATTTTTATTCGCCGGTTTATTTTGTCTGCATCCATGGCACATCTGAAGTGTATTAATAATCGACCTATACATATTTGGCCAATAATACTACCTCTGTAAAATTTTATTCACTTTAAGTGCGCCATAGTGTCCATAAGTCCTATGTACATAATTTATTAAGCGCATTCTTAAGCTTTTGAGTATGACTATTCTCCAGTAATCGGTTCCTTCTTTGACCAGAAACATCAATGTTCCGTTTATCATTTTATACCGATTTATTCTATTATTATTTTTTTTTGTGTCGGTTTGCTTGCGTAGATCGGTATCATTGTAACATTGTATTATCTTTTTGCATGTAGGATCGGATGACTGAAAAATTTTTATCCTCTTCATGTCCCTTTCCATCGACATATCCGCATCTATTATAAGTGGAGTTAACCGTGCTCCCTCTAATGTTAAATTTTGGCCTGTATCCGGTACCGGATTTCGGCTCAATATGTCCGGCACGATATTTTCCTTCCCTGAGCAATGAACCACTCAGTAGTTAAATCTTTGTAAATATAACGCCCACCTTATAAGCCTATCGTTTGTTAAGTAGCATTTATTTATAAACTCTAGACTCTTGTGATCCGTAATAATAATAATCTCGGATCCTAATAGTAAATGTTTAAGTTTATTTAACGCCCATATGATGGCCAGTGTTTCTCTTTCTGTAGTCGTATAATTTCTTTCTGCAGAGTTTAAATTTCTACTTAAAAAATACAAGACGCGGTTTTTTTCTTTATTCTCTTGAAATAATACAGCCCCCAACCTCACTTTACTGCTGTCGGTCTGGAGCATAAAAGGTTTATTAAAATCCGGGTATGCAAGTATGACGTTTTTTTCAAAATTTTCTTTAATTTTGCTGAATGCCTCACTTTGTTTTTTAGTCCACTCCCACCTGCTTTCTTTTCTAAGCAATTGTAAAAGTGTCTCCGTGTCTACAAAAAATTTCTCGTAAAACCTCTGATAAAAACCACATAGGCCTAAGAATGACCTAATTTGTTTTTTATTCTTAGGTTGAGGAAAACGACTTATAGCGTCAATCTTATCAGGATGAGGTCTCACTCCTTGAGCACAAACGAGATGCCCTAAAAACAAAATTTCTTTTTGCAATATATTACTTTTTTTTAGATTTATCGTCATATTTTTCTGCTGGCATTCTTGAAAAAATATATTTAAACTTTCCAAATGTTCTTGAGGTGACCGTGATGCTATAACAACATCATCCATATAATATATAATAAGTTGTTTTACCCTATCGGATAACACCTGGTCCAAACATCGAAGCAACCCCGACCCACTGTTAACTAACCCAAATGGCACTCACTGGAACACATATGTATATCCCTCATATCTTTAGATATGAGGGATATGCGGTGTATTTTTGGTCTTCTATATGTAATGGCATCTGCCAATAACTCGATGTTAGATCGAAAGACGAAAAATATTTCTTCTCTCGGAATTCCAATAGTAAGTCTGTGATACGCGGCGGCACAACTCTATCAGGAATCGTAATGGCGTTTAACTGACGCGCGTCTAAACACACTCTCATTGAACCGTCTTTTTTTTTTACTATCACCAGAGGATTTATATATGGGGATTGCTGTTTTTTTATGATACCCCATTTTTCCATCTGTTGTATTTGTTTGTCTACTTCACTTTTATATTTAACTGGAATGGGGTATGACCTGCCCTGGAAGTGAGTCTCTGTTTTTACTTTGATATGATGCGTATAGTCCTTTATAATCCCAGGATTCATAGCAAACACTTGTTTGTGCCACTGCAATATCTCTCTAAGTTGGTCTTTCCCTTCACTATTATCCTTTTCTAACTTGCTTACTTTATCGTCTATCTCCATATCAATATCATCTACTCTCACACATGCTATCCTATTGCTTAGTTTATTATGATCACTAAAGGGTACTTTTTCATTTTTTATTGTTACTACCATTTCATTAAAATTGATTTTTGTCCCAGTTTGATACATAAAGTCAGACCCCAGTATCATATCTTCTATTAAACCTGGCATAGATAATAGCGTATGTTGTATTATATATTTTTTTTCACTTGTATTTCTCCATATACTTGCACGGGGTCAAGTTTGACTTATTTCCCATTTGTCATAGTTATTTCCGATTTCTTTAATGGTAACGTATGCAGTGATCCCTTCTGACTTCTGATTTGATTGAGCATTTTGTTCGAGATTATGGAGACCTGACTTCCCGAGTCCAACAGAGCTTGTACTTCAATCCCCTGTAATTTTACTGCAATTACAGAGCACGTTTGCTCCGCCATTGTCTGAATTTTTTCTTCTTCTTCTATAATAACGTTTAATAATTTGAGATGCGTTTCTTCTCCCTCTTCTTGTTGCTGCATGTTTTCCTCATCCGTTAGTGCTTCCAAGACTTCTTCTAACCTTCGTGTATGCACATCTTTAACCTATTCCGTATATTTCTTGGCATATTTCTGCTTATTATATTCATAATCTGGCATTCTGGAAGGGGATATTCAATTACTCTTCTTAACTTCGTCATTTGTCTCAAGAAAAATTGTCTATACCCCATCCCCTTTTCTTTTGAATATTTTTCCGTTTCTACGTCCCTTTGTAATCTTTCTTGCCTTTCTATGTTCCAAAATCTTCGTATCAGAGCTTTAAGTGTACTGTTTAAAACTATCAGGCTTCTCATATATAGTTCTCCACCATTCTCTAGCTGTGCCTTCCAGATAGCTACTTGCTATGATTATTTTTACCTTCTCTCCTACTTTGTATATATCAAAACACTCTTCTAAACTTTCTATGTGTTCGAATAATGTTTCCTCATTTTTCCCTTCGAAAATTATTATCTCCATTCCATCTTGCATTTTTACTCGAGTTATATTTTCAATTATTTCCTATAGTACTAACTCCCCCCGATGGAGTCCTGACCCCGTAATCCCATCTGAAATCCACCCCTTACTAAAAAATTTACTCTCTCTTTTAACTCTAATCTCTGGGCGTTTCTCTTGTTAAGAGCCCGACACGTTGGAAGTGCCATTTTCTAACTTTCCTCCCCTCACTCCTCTGTGACACGACAACTTTCTTCCCCTACTAACTGAATTTTAGTTATTAGAATCATCGTCGAGGGCGCCACCAAGGATTTCTCTCTTGGAACCTGGTCACGTAACTTTACATAAACCTGGTCTTTATTTATTTTCGAATGACGATTCACTGATTATAAACTTTGATTATAATCTCACAGGGGTTTTCCTTTAAGAACACTAACTAATTATTATAAATAATTCAAGAATTCGAGAATATGTTGGACAAAAAAAATTTTTAATTTCTTTTACCACTATTTATTATTAATAACCTTATAATTCTATCCGATCCAGAAAGAACTGACTTACAATTTCTGATTTTCCCTCTGTTTACTTTCTAATTATGCTTCCCAAATATTTACCATAGATTTACTCGCGCCTACACTAATACTGCGAATTCTAGCAGATGTGTGTATATAAGACGACTTATAGTATTTTTAATCTTTCCTGAAGTTTATTTTTAAACTCCACTTTCTTTGGTAAATAAATAAACCGCAAAAAAATCTTACAATGAATGTATAAGTGTCTTTCGTTCTCTTATACTTTCAATTCTTTCCTTATTTTCTACTAACAAACGACTAACGCCCCAAGGTTCTCTGTTACTTGGCGACGCACTTTTATACCCCCACCCTGTTGTTACTCTCTAGATCGAATAGATATTAAATAATTTAAAATCCAGTTATTCCAATATTTCATAAAAAAAATATTGAATGAAAATTAACATTAATAGATTACAATATTAAACAAATTTATTTCCCCCCTCTATTGTTGAAACATTCGTAATAAACATAATAAATGAAAATTAAATTAAAGATAAAGTTCTATTACACTTTACTCAGAGTTCTCATTAATTAAAAGTTTATAATTACCCTGATCGATCAGAGCGGAGTGGCCTGATTTTCATAGATTTTACATTCCATTGGTCGTGCCTTTGTCCTTGTATATGCGAATTCCATGAGTGTTCCTTTGGTTGTCCGGCTAGCAATATCCGTTTCTTCCATTCCATAACTCTCTCGATAGCTTCATTCAGATGGAGTGGCGGTCAATTCCCCAAAGGGGAAGATTGTGATAACTTTAGCCGCTATACATTTGACAAGAGTCCGCAAAATTAAATTTCAATAATAATAATTTTTATTGTTCGAAACACAGCTGCTTTCTTTATTGTCATTGCTGGTCTCTAAAAGTCAAGTCAACTGATCTCTCTAAAAGTGATCTTATCTCCCACTCTTTCTTATCTTTTTTTTTTTAATTAGCGTAATAGCAATTACTAACCAAATACTTTTACTTTGTGAAAGTTTCAACAATAGAGTATAATTACTACCAAGAATCTAATTTTGTTTTCTTTTCCCCACCCTTTTATCTCTCGAATTTTTCTCCCTTTTAATTAAACACTTTTAACATTTTTTTTTTTTTTTAATAAATTATATTCAATTTTATTTGTTTATTTCAAAATAAAAGTTCAAAATTTTTACCCTTTCCATTAAATCAAAACCATTTGTTAATTAATTTTTTTTTTTTCATTTTACAAACTATTTAACTTCAAAAATATTTATGACAAATTATAAATGTGTGAGCTTATATATATATATATGAGCTGACTTAAAATATCAGCTCAATATATATATTGTTTACACAATAACATTTATCACCCACGTTCATAATCATTTTTTATGAGTAGATATACAGTCTTCATTTTCCATAGTAGATTGAAAATGAAAAAAAAGGTATTTGTATATAAAATCACCAATTAATGGAAGATAAATTTATGTGAGATTAATGTTATAATGCTTAATTGGATCTGCTACAAATAAAAATAGAAGTACCTGTAAAGTAAAGCCACATTTTAATAGCCAAAAAAAAAAGTTATGAATAGAAAACCATTGAAGGAAAAACATGGGCTACCAATTATCAATATATTAAAAAACTTCATTCACTGTTTTACATTAAAGCTAATAATAGCTAAATATCCATTTACTGATCAATATTGGGTAGTTATCTGGGTTGACTTGAAGCTGGATGCTTGAAAAAAAATCTAAAGTCTAATTGGAGCCTTTACCTGGCCTGCTATTCACACCAAGACTGAAAGCAGGACAAGCAGATTAGCTACTACCCCAAAAGTAAAAACAAAACTACCAACCTATAATATTATTATTAATCACAAATGGTCATTTTACCTAGCCTCATATTCAAACCCAGACTGCAAACAACAGGAAGATCAGCTATTTCTATACTATCAGTAACAAAAGTAACCTATCATAAGCTAAAACTGTTAACAGTTTCATGAAGATTATTATTTTAGCAATTGTGTCTTGTGATGAATTTCATTACATGTGTTGTCTCAAATTTATTTCTGATAATATCTCTGGAACCTTATTTGAGTCAGGTTATATGTCAGGATGCAATACTATATATATATATACCTAGAGATTAATACTCCAATACTGGTTTATTAAGTAAATGGAAGCACAATATAAAACTTTTTAAAAGAAAAGATCAGCCCATCCTCTCTCTTTTACTTCAATTCGTTTACAGAGGCTTATCTGAACGCCTTGGGAAAAAAGCGTGAAGATTTTAAATCAATCATATTACTTTAGTAAAGCTATATTTAAAATTGCTTTATATTATCTTAATTGATGTTCACAAATTTTTTGAATTATTCTTTGGATTGAGAGCATTTCATTTATTTAATATGTCAGAGTTGGAATATTAATCTCTATGTATTATATAATATTAATTGCCAGAACGTTTATTGTACCAATTAATTTATTGATGTGCTACAATATTGCATCCATATATAACAAATAATTATTTGTAGACATGAATTTTTTTTCTGTAACCAATAAATATTACTTTAAAATTAATAATAATAATCAAATGATTTATTCCTCAGGAGTTCATAAAGAGTTCAAGTAGCAGGACAGGTTGAAGCCATGATTTATGGATCTTGATATCTAATATCTCAGCTCTATATCTGCACTAAACATTACAAGGCTAATATATATATATATATATATATATATATATATATATATATATATATATATATATATATATATATATATATTATACAGAAAGTAAAAAAGAACAGTTTCTAAACAAATGTATATAAACGAACAGAAAAATAACTGAAAAAACACAAAAAATATGGAAACATTTAATTTCTACATAATAATTTTGTTTTGTTTTTAATTACATTGTTTCACAACAAAAATAATATACATTTAATTTTAAATGGTATTTAAAGCAGATGTTAAAAAGACCACAAAATTTAATTACTGTTTAGAAACTAAATATTTTCTATGGATAAAGTAATTAAGAATTTGTTGGAGTAAACAGAAGAAGCATTAGATTGCAGATTGCAAAGTAAAAGATCGAATTAAAACTTGCTTACTTTCACTTAATGCACACTCATATACTTTTAAATATTCCATAACAAAATTTTAAAAATCTAAAATAACATTTTTTATAAATAATCTTGCATGTGTATAAACATATATTTGTTTATCAATAGCATCAAGACATAATGGTTAGTAAACAAGGCAAAACTCTTCATACAGTAGTGCCACCCTGTGCCAATCAGACTAATCAATGGATGCCAGAAGGCTTGTGCATAAAATCCCTATCTAGTGCCTACTCATCCAATATCCCCAGACTAGTTTCTGGCTTGTGGCCTTCATCAGTGAGGAGCCTTGGATCTAGGTGCAATGCTCTCAGATCCAAGGCTCCTCACTGACGAAGGCCACAAGTCAGAAACTAGTCTGGGGATATTGGATGAGTAGGCACTAGATAGGGATTTTATGCATAAGCCTTCTGGCATCCATTGATTACTCTGGTTGGCATAAGGTGGCACTACTGTATGAAGAGTTTTGCATTGTTCAATAACAATTATGTGCTAGTATGAGATAGTGATCATGTGATAATGGTTAGTACCTAGAATTAAAAAAGGCATGTAGCTTTATTGACCAGGAGCTCATAAAAAGTTTGATGCCAGAATCGACCCTGGGATATCCCAAATCAGAAGCTCTAACCAACTCTGTCAAACCACATAGGGTATCTAGAATTTAAAGTCCAGGATGGGTGAACCTTGAAAAATTTATTTTGGGCACAAGAACTTTCTGAATTTTGCTTTTATAATATATTTAAACGATATTACACACAGAAAAAGAGAAATGAAAAGTGAGTTTTTCCATATGTTTATATATAATTAAAAAACAACATAATGTTAATCTTTAATTGATGTTTAAAATTCATATCTGGGCTAGAGATAATCTCTAATTTAATAAATGATTATTAATAATCATTAACATATTTATTGAGATAGTTGATGTTCAAATAGTGAATGCAGAAAATTGAATACTTACTAATCTAATTTCTATGATATGTACACTACATATATTATAAATGTATACTATACATCAAATATATATTTCTTAAAACAAATTTAAAATTAAAACTAATAAATTAACCATGCTGTTTTAACAGCATAGATCTTTTCTTTTATCATCTTTATGGCACTTACTGTAAGCTAGAGTAAATAATAGTACCAGACGATAATCCTTAATATATATCTATCTTGTGCTATCTTATCTACGATCAACAAACTAGTTCTAATATTATGACTTTCATTAATGGAAAGCTTTGGATCTTCGAACAGAGCACCTGAACCTTCAGCATCTAATGTATCTTGCTTCTAGAAACCACCGTTTACCTCTCTGTCACACAATGAAGCTATAAACCCAAATTGAAACACATATAATTGTTTCCAATATTAGCCAATGTGGTTGTATTGTAGTATAGATCTGAAACTAGTTCAGTCTTTATATACTATGGTATCCTTAGTTTTTTTATCAATTGTAGGAATCTCTATTCTGTGGTCATAATCTGAATTCATATGACATTTTATTGGTTTACACCAAATTCTAGCCACAGGATAATGGTATCTGTAATTGTTAAAAATTAAGAACCTATAACATATAGGAACTAAACTGGTTTCTGATCTACATGAATATAGAAGCAAATTGACTAAGATTGAAAACATTTATTGTGTTTTCCACTTTGACTGATGGCTTGATAGTATGGTTGCTAGAAGGCAGGGCCATTCGATTTTAATGGTTCAGGTGCACAGTTCCAAGATCCAAAACTCATCACTGATGAAAGTCATAAACTTGAAATTAGTCAGGGGATATTGGATAGCCCAGATAACATAGGGATTTATTAAGCAATATCATCTGGCATCTATTAATTACTAAAACTTACAATAGGTGACACAGTGATAGTGAAAATCAGACCTAAATAAGTTATTACTACAAATATTATATATGAATGATAAAGTGATATATATATATATATATATATATATATATATATATATATATAATCAAAATACAATATTGAATTACAAAAATAAATAAATAATTATATAAAATTAAGCAAAATTCTGGAAGCAATTATGTAAGCCAATAAAATCATTCCATTCTGCCCTGAGAAGTGCTACCCAGTATTGTAAGCTATTGAATTAGTGAAAAAAAATATCAGTCTGGACTCTACATATTTAGAACACAGCTCCATGTCTCAAGTGAGCTAAAGATTTAAATGCCCAAATGTTCCCATAAAAAGATAATAGCCCAATTTCTCTTATAAATATTATGATTTTACAAGTTAAATTAATAAAATACTACATGATCCACTAAACATCACATTATATTTGCTTATACATTTAACCATACATTTGCAATTTCATATCACTGCATATGAGATTGTTAAGCCATCTAGCATCTTTTGATTTCTAAAACTTACATTGGATGGATAAATATAGTGAGATTGTAAAAAAAATGTTTACTAAATAGTGTAAGTTGGCATTAAAGTTGAATAGATTCACATTCATATTCTCATGGATAAATGTTAAATTCAAAATATTATTTCAAGGAGCTTCGTGTAATAAAAATATAATACCTAAATAGCTGATGTTTCAATACAATAACAAGTACTTTCCTCAGAGCTTCTTCATTCTCAAAACATAAGAATGTGTGTATATGCAATTAACGCCTTTAATGTAAATCATAGACATCACAATGGGTGAGAATAATTGTCATCCACATTAGGACACTCAAAGGAATATTTCTAAATCATACTTAAGAAATATTTATAATTAAACACTATAAGCAAGTGTGTAATCAATCAAATTATTTTATACTACTCTTAAAAGAACACATTTTATTTACACTTGTAAGCGATTAAACCATTGAAAAAGACGATTCTTCATAATATGCAAATAAATAACTATATTCTTCAGATGATCTAGGGAGTGATAAACAGCCGAATCGTTCCTCTAGGAATGTTAGCATAACTTTCCTTATAATCCATGATGGCATGTCTGTTGGTTTTCTAACTTTGGATATATGTACATCCAAAATAGATACACATACATACAGCACCAAACCTCTTAATGTAAATTACAATGACGTCACAATGCCTGATGATTGTCACCCACTTAGAACACCCAATGGGGTATTTTTATTTTTTACTTAACGAAGGTATATGTAAAGTTATAATCACACAAATAACGAGAGATCAGCGACAGTTACTTTACAAGCAGTTGTCCCGGGTTCGCTTCCCTGCTGATGCTATGACACATGAAAAAAAAAATAAAAAAAAAATAACACAAAACAATGTAAAAAATGAGGGCTTATATGAAATATATATATGAAAGTTACATCTTTTTTTTTTTTCATGTGTCATAGCATCGGCCGGGAAGCGAACCCGCTCACCTGGGGCAACTACTTGTAAGGCAGCTGTGCTGACCATTCGACCACCAACGCTTGAATGAAATTAGTTTTTTTTTTTTTTTTTGACGAATATTATTAATACGATAAAGTCATTAGCCAAATTGTTTATTTTCTGATCACATTATTTATTTATCAAATTGTAAAAAAAAAAAAAAGATATATTAATAAATAAAAACATACCTACGTCGATTTCAAAACATTTATTTTATAATGATTGACAACCTTTCACGACTATAATCCATATCAATATTAATCAATAAAGAATAAATTAGACGTAAAACTTTTAACATATTAATAGAAAATGAAATTCTATACTGGATTCTCATTTTCACTTTTTTTTTAAAAAAGATCAAGATGTAAAGTCTTGAAAGAGCTTATTTTTTTCTTTAAAGATTCTCTTTTTTAATATTTTTTTTATTTTTATTCTAACCCTTTGTTAACCTTTTTCAAGAAATCTCTGCAAAGTTATGAAAAAAGATTTAAAATAAGTTATAATGTTAAAAGATCAATCTAATTTCTACTCCGAGCTGGAAAATGCGTCATAATTTATGACTCATTCCGATTAGAAACCTGGAATTTATTTAAATTTCGATGCTTTGGGTTAATTCACAGATATGGCTGTAATATTTCACAAATAAGTAATCAAAAAAAATGTTTTTAATTTAAAAATTAATTTATTTAAATAGTACTTTACTCTATTTAATTAGTACCTTATACGAATATTATTAATGAAATATATATTATGCACCTAAAGACATAACAATTGTCATGAATCATTTTTGTAATGTAATTTTCACTACCCAACTCTCCCGCAAGGTAGCGCTTGGTGCAGTGAAATTACACTCCAGAAAAATTATTCAATCAGTGAATAATCTCTAGTCTAATGAATGACAAATAAAAAATCATTACTTACGCTTGAAATGGAGGGATTTGAACTTAAATTTTTTAGTCTATATTCGTCCTCCCTTCGATCTCAGACAACCGATGCACACGGTCACACATATGTGGAAAAGATAAATGACTTCCAATATATGTATTTCGTGCAGATCCAGCACTCATCAGTTGGGCCAGATCATAATCTCCCATACATGTATATATATATATATAACAACTGCTTAGCTTATATTAAGACAGCAATTCCTTAAAGTTGCACCCTTCCAATAATTCAACTGCCCATTTCATTGAAAAATTCAATGATGGAACATTCAAAGTCATTGGTGAATTTGATATTGTAATCATACTATGTAGATATTACGTCACGAAATTGCTATCTTAATCTAAGCCGAGTTCTGATTGTATATATGTGTGGAAGATTCCCTGATCTGGCCCAGCTGATCAGTGCTGTGTGAAATATCTGTATTGGGACCATTTATCTTTTTCACACGTGTGTTGTTTGTTTGAGATGAAGTGGAGGATAAATATGGGCTGAAAATGCTAAGTTCAAATCCCTCTATTTACTATAGCAAACATTCAGTGTAATGACTGAATAGGTTCATTAATTACAAATGAAATAATTGGCAAAATGTGGAAGGACTAAGAATCACATGATTATCATTAATTATAGTTTGCTACTAAGCACCCTACCCATACTCCTAATGTACTTTTATTCCAGCATTTTAATATTTAAAATTATATTCATTAAGGCTGTAGCCTCAAGCACATGCGTATAAAATGTAGAGGTCCCTACTATCGCATTTTATACGCATGTGCTTGAGGCTACAGCCTTAATGAATATTATTTACGTAATCAATGTGCGTTTAAATAAATTTATAATTACAATATTTAAAATTACAACTGTTAATTTGAATAATTAGGATGGATTCATAATGTAAACAAACCTTAACGAATTTTACAGTGTAGTAATAATTACAGAGCTCATGAAATATTAAAAAAAAATCATGCTAAAGAACTGATAAACATCATAAAAATTTAGTAATAGGCATATGTGAATATGTGTGTATGTGTATATAACCGGCAAATTTATTAATTTACACATTTTGTTCATTATTTCTGTTTGACAAGAATTGCTAAATAAAATTAGCAGTTAAAAAAAAATAACTCTTTAAAATTATGATTTTCACTCTTTGATTACTCTTGCACATTTAGACTAATTTTTGTTAGAGGCAAATCTTAATTAAAAAAAAAAACAAAAAACTATAATGTATCTTTGTGAAATTCAAATCCAATTAGAATATATATATATATTTAAATCTGTATAATACAATCAATTAATTAATACATTGTAGAGCTATAATTTATAGTATTACTATGAATGAATTCAATTTAAGCATTCTATATTAATTTATTAATTAACTAAGATATAAGATGTTATATATAAAAGCCATATACTGAATTATAAACAAATGACAACTCAAAGCCTGACTGATTAGTTGTAAGAAAAGTACTTCATCAGCTGTAGCACACATTAATATCAATTCATTAAATTAAAATAGACTTAAATCTTATTTATAATAAGGATATTTTATTTGTATAATTTTAAACTTATATATAATATTTAAATACATGTATATTGTCTATACCCAAATTTAATGTAATTATAAATGGCTAGAACCCAGACTTTTCACATGTGGTCTTATGTATCAGTTGTATAAGATGGATTGGATAGCTGTTGGGAATATAAATGTCTGAGCACAAGACTCTTATAATTATATATCTCTAATCATAATTATTACACTGTAATTTCAATGTTATATATAGCATTTTATACCTTAACTAAATAATGAACCAATAAAAGGCACTTCAATGTACTCACTCACATTTTTTAAAATGTGTGTTAAAATTGAAACATAAAATATAATTATTAAACAACAAAAAAATAGAAAATGACTTTTTCTTATTTAAAACATTATTTTTATTTCAGTATATAGTTGGACTATAAATGACTATGTAGGTGTAATTATGGAAAATTAAAAAAATTATATCCATAAAAACAACCAGAGAAAACTTTATACCTCTGATGTTACCAAAAAAAACAACAACTATTAGTTACAAATTGATAATTCTAAAGCTAAACAAGTTTTCTCTAATAATCAATTGCAGCTCTTTTGTCCTAAAATTGTTAGAGCTCTTTTGTCTTAAGTTTAAATAGAAAAAAAAGACATTCTCTTTTACTTTTAATGCAAGTTGTCATAAGGATTCAAACTCAGAAATTTTTATTAGATATGACAATTCAGAAACTATATCCATTTGATATTCAGTAATTAATAATTCATTGCTCCCAGAGCATTGTATGCCTTTTAATATTTTCACAAATTTATTATGATATAAATAATGAAAATTAAGAAATTATATTCATAAAAACAGCCAGGAAAAACTATCTGACGTTGCTAGAAATCTATCAATTACTAATTGGAAGGCCTCAAATTAAATATTTTTTTTATTCTCTCTCTCTCTCTGTTTCTCTCTCTCTATATATATATATAATATTAAATTATAATATATATATACTACTGACCCCCATTATAATGGATAAATTGAAAATAGGAGAACGGATAAATATATAATTTATTTAAAAATAATAAAATTACTATAATTACATAAATATAAAAGTATCATGGCATAGTAGTTAGAATTTTCTCATGAACAGAAATTTCAATCAGCATGTTGAATTGGCCTATAAGTGACCATCTACATGAGGGATCAGATCGAATTTAGGTCAACATGGGTGTGACAAGAATCTCGGCCTCAGGGTGGCCTTTGAGCATTCCATCATCAGATTTTCAATTGGATGGACTGTTGAAGAGTTGCAGTGTGGAGTAGATTGAAGCCTGTCCATTAAAGTATGAAGATTGGCTATCTTAATATATATCTGAGCACTTATTACATATATGTGTGGAGATGATAATCTGGACCAACGGATGATTGCTGGTTTAGCATGAACTACGAAGATTGGTGATTATTTATCTTTTCGACAGATATGTGTTCAGATGTATCAGTGATATGAGATAGAGTGGTAAGTGGTGGGTTGAGTGAAAGTCTGTGCTCATATACCTTATATATTTCACTATATGTAGAAGTTAAACTCCAAGGATTGACTAACAGAGATTAAAATCCCCATCTCCCAGAAATTGGAAAACTGGTTGAATAAGGCTTTAGCTTTGACTTTGTATAGCATGTTGAAAAGACTTCTATCTGTAATGCAATAATTAAAGGCCACTTTAAATATCTATTTATATAAATAATAAACTCAGAAGAATTATTTTAAAAAGTATTTTTTATAAAATTATTTTTTTTAAATAAATAGCATATAAAAAAAAACCTTTTTTTTAGGTCTTTAAATAGATATTCAAGTAATATTTTTAGTTTATTACTACTCAAGCTACTCTGGTTTATTTTTAACTGCTACAGAGTGTTTTAATATGTGTAGTATTTTAATATGTGTAATATTAAAACACTGCAGCAATAAATAAAACTAAAATTTAATTTAAATAAATCAAATATACTTTCAACAAATTAACGTCATAAACAGAGTTAACCAACAAACAAAAACAAAAAAAAAAACCACAATATTTTACTGTTAAAATTCCATTTTTTTAATTATTCGAAAATTATTAGCACTCTGATGCAAATCACATGTTCATTTTATTCAATAAATCAAGGTTACTTTCATTTTCTATCATTTCTTTTCTCAAACATTACCTGAACAATACCAATATCAAAAACAAATCCAAATTCCTTTTCCGAATTATAAAGTGCAGACGCAATTATCAACTCAGTTTTAGATTTTTTGTAAAGTTTATGCGGTGGGTTACAGCCAATTGGATTGTCTATACGTATACTAAGGTAAAACAAAAGCCAATTTGAGGACTACAATGATGCAATATTTATTTATATAAGGGATATAGATGTGGTTTTGATTCTGGTATTGTTGAGGTGATTTATGAAAAAAGAAAAATATGCTAATGGCTTTATTGGTAGTGAGTTCATAAGAAGTTCAAACACCAAAAAACTGTGAGTGCCAAAATCGATCCTGGGATCTCTAAATCCCAAGTCAGATGCTTTACAAACTGAGCCTAACCAAGCAGGACAAAGAAAAGCCATATGGTTTTATTGCTTGGGAGTTCATTAAAAGTTCAAGTACCAGACCTTCAAATGCCAAAATCGATCCTGAGAACCACGGATCCCAAGACAGATGCCAAATGAGCCAAACAAAGCAGGCCAACAAAAGATGTATGGCTTTATTGTGTGGGAGTTCATAAGAAGTTCAAGTGTCAGATCAGTAAATGCCAAAATCGATCCTGGGATATCCAGATCACCCAAGTCAGATGCTGTACCAACTGGCCCAAACCAAGCAGGCCAACAAAAGGTGTATGGCTTTATTGTTTGGGAGTTCATAAGAAGTGCCAAAAATTGGATCCTGGGATTTCCAGATCCCCAAGTCAGATGCTCTAGCAACTGAGCCAAACCAAGCAGGGCAAAAAAAGCCCATATGGCTTTATTGCTTAGGAGTTCATAAGAAGTGCCAAAAATCGATCCTGGGATCTCCAGATCTCCAATTCAGATGCTCTACCAACTGAGCCAAACCAAGCAGGTCAAAAAGAGGTCATATGGCTTTATTGCTTGGGAGTTTATAAGAAGTTCAAGTGACAGATCTGCAAAATACCAAAATCGATCCTGTGATCTCCAGATCCCAAGTCAGATGCTCTACCAACTGAGCCAAACCAAACAGGGCTAAAAAAAGTATATGACGTTATTGCTCAGAAGTTTATAAGAATTGTCAAAATTATCCTGGGATATCCAGATCCCAAGTCAGATGCTCTACCAACTGAGCCAAACCAAGTAGATCAAGAAAAAAGTCATATGGTTTTATTGCTTGGGAGTTGTCAAGTGCCAGACCTGCAAATATCAAAATCGATCCTGGGATCTCCAGATTCCCAAGTCAGATGCTATAGCAACTGAGCCAAACCAAGCAGGGCAGAAAAAGACCATATGGCTGTATTGCTTGGGAGTTCATAAGCAGTGCCAAAAATCGATCCTGGGATCTCCAGATCCCCCAAGTCAGATGCTCTACCAACTGAGCCAAACCAAGCAGGGCAAATGTGTATGACTTTATTGCTTGGAAGTTCTTAAGAAATGCCAAAATTGATTATGGGATCTCCAGATCCCCCAAGTCAGATGCTCTACCAATTGAACCAAACCAAGCAGGTCAAAAAGAGGTCATATGGCTTTATTGCTTGGGAGTTTATAAGAAGTTCAAGTGCCAGATCTGCAAAATACCAAAATCGATCCTGGGATCTCCAGATCCCAAGTCAGATGCTCTACCAACTGAGCCAAACCAAACAGGGCTAAAAAAAGTATATGACGTTATTGCTCAGAAGTTTATAAGAATTGTCAAAATTATCCTGGGATATCCAGATCCCAAGTCAGATGCTCTACCAACTGAGCCAAAACAAACAGGGCTAAAAAGGTATATAGCTTTATTACTCAGAAGTTCATAAAAAGTGCCAAAATCGATCCTGGGATCTCCAGATACCAAGTCAAATGCTCTACCAACTGAGCCAAACCTAGCAGAGCAAAAAAAAAAGTTATGGCTTTATTGCTCAGGAGTTCATGAAAAATTTGAGCACTATACCTGTGAGTGCCAGAATTAATCCTGGGACTTCCCAAACACATGACATACCTATAGATTGTGCCAAACTGTACAGGGCCAGAAAGAAATGATAGAAAGCGAAAGAATAATGAGGTTTAGTTTATTGCACAAAATGAGCATGTGATGAATCAGTGGACCAATAGCATTCAAATAAATAAAAAAAATAATTTAAAAATTTTTCAATGATAAAATACTGAGGGTGTTTTTTTTTGTCTGTTTGTTAACCATGATTATGACACTAATTTGTTGTAAAATATTTGATTTACTTAATTAAATTTTGTTATTTCTGTTGAAGTACTTTAATATTAATTATAATAATGACAGAGGTTCAATTTATTAAATATATGAAGTAAACTCTAGTGAATCATAAGACCACATAGTTCAACTGGTTATCATACACACATCATATATCATGTGATTTACATATAATAAACAAATAATTATATGCTCTTATGGTTTATTATATTTAATCATTAAGTAATAGTTTTAATAGTCATAAAATGATGAGCGTTTAATCTACATGCAAACTATTTATTCTGGTTTTATTAATGATAATTTATTAATACATTTCTAGCCAGCTAAATCTAAATTGTGTTTTAGGTATTTGTTATCACTCACGGTCTATTTAAAGATCCTAGACATTGATGATATGTGAATTTCTATTCATTATCTGAGTGCGGTCAAACAGACTGAGAATATTTTATTAGCATATTTTAAACATCGGCTGGGATCATACGGTTTAAATTTAAATCTGCATACAAATTGTAACTAATGAAGCACGTGTTAATTAAACAGAATATCTATATTATTAACAGAGCATCTTAAACTGAGACTATTGTTATATTAAAAATAATGGTTATCTAGAGAGCATTTCAAAATGTTAAAAAGGGTTTTTTTTTTTAGATTAATAATAGTGAGGTTCACAGTTTATATCATCACCAGAGATAATCTCTAGCTTAATAAATGATTAGTGATAATCATTGTCGTATTTATCTAAAGTGGATTGTAGCAAAGTTGTGAGTGGAATAAGTTTCACATCCCCCCCCCCCCCCATGTGTCATAGCATCAGCCGGGAAGCAAACCCTGGACAACTGCCTGAAAAGTAGCTGTCGCTGACCTCTCGACCACCAATGCTTGACATAAGTTTCATATTTATAAATCAAAATGTAACAATATTAAGAACAGTGAAATGATCTTTGTTAAAAATGTAAACAAAGATTATTATCCCCATTTACAAACAAAAGAAATAATCGTAAGATGAGATTGCCTGAAAATAAATGTCATATATATATATCATTAAATATGTATAGTGCACACATAATGCATGTCAATAAATAAACATTACTTCTCATGCAATTCATATAAAACATGGTGTCATATTTGAGAAAATTTTAGAAAATTTATAATAAACAATTTAATACTGTTTTAAAATTTCCATTCGATTCTCTTTTTTTAAAATTTTTTGTATATAAGCTATTGGCAGAATAAAAAAAATAAATGCTTTTTCTTACCATAAAATTAAATGGATGAATAACCTCAAGTATTAAAAAAAAAACCAATGCTTGAAATAAAACAGTTATAAAAGATCAGAAATACACATCTGGAAGTAAAGGAATAAAATCAGTTCTTGACATCATTATATTTCTTTATTACCATCAATACCCACATTAGTGAAAAAAAATTTCAGTATTTCTTTAGCTAAAAATTGTTTTACTAATAATTCAAATTCTTAAAATTATTTTATCAAATATATAAACAAGAAGAAATTACTATTTTAAATAACCACTGCATTATGCAAAAACGAGATATATTAAACAAATTTAATGCTGAATAATGGGTGCATAACAATCTATTTTCCTTACTGTTTCTTTGATAAGAGTATCTAAATATCTATATACATGTAGTGAAGTCATGACCCACATTGTGTATAATGTATACTATTTCAATTATAGGCTATACCCCCCCCACAAAAAAAATTGTTAACAAACAAACAAAAATGTAAATACACAGACAAACAAAAGGGATTAAAATTTGCTAATGTAATTTATTTTATGATATGCAAACAGTCATTTTCTGTTTCTGAATGGAATATGTGATACTGTTTAAAAAAAATAAAAATAAAATCTGTAAATAAATTTTTAATTATGCCAGAAGCCATTTTTCTTTCTTGAAGTACTATAAGAAGAAAGATAGTATAATATTTTTTTTGGTTATGCTGAAAGCATATCACATTATTTTTCCTTTATAATCCTTTCCCAAATTTCACATGAAGTATTTAGTGTAATAAAAATTCTCTAATCACAATGCTAAAAGTTATACAAAAATTTAGAACATATTTAAAGTTAATACTGACTGAAAAACATTAAAACATTTAGAGAAATTATAGTTTCTTGATAATGAAACTAGTTTATTGTGTTTCTATAAGAAAAAAAGTTATTGAAAAAAACTACTGCCCAGAGTGTATTTAATAGCAATAAAAATCAGACATTTCACTATTTACTTGGATTAAAAAATAAAAATAGTCTTGGGGTGTGGGGGGGGGGGGGGTGGCGGGTTCCCTGCGAAGAAAGGGGGGGGGTGGGGGGGGGTGGGGGTGCAATAAAAAAAAAAAAAAAAAAAATAAAAATATGATACAGTATGTTTTTTTCTTCTTATTCTTATTTTTTCAGTAAATAAAACATATAGGCAAATGTGCCCCCCCCCCCAATATATTATTAATAACCATATTATTTTTTTTTAAAAAAATATACTATAATTTTAATTTATATATGCATACTATACATGTAAAACAATTATGTTATATATATATGTACATGTTGAAAAGTATTGAATATTTGCAATTCAATAAACAATAAATATTCTATCCTATACTATGAATGATATATGCAAGGAAGAACTTAAAATTTAGTACATATTGCAGCTCTACTACATATGATAATAATGAATATCTAATGACAATGATTAAATTAATTAACATGAAAATGCTTAATAATCACCATGAAGTGTAATAATGTTAACTTCAGACCACTCAACAAATTATGAAAAGATTGAAAATGAAATACTTGGATGAGAGCTGACATCATTGAAAGAATTGAGCATGACATATTGCTAGAAGAAATGATAATAGATGGACAGTTGAAATCTTAAAATGCATACCACAAGATGGGAAAAGACCTTGAAAGAGAACATACATGAGATGGAAGGGTGAAATAAGAAAGTGTGCTGGAGTGATATGGAGAAAAGAAGCTAGAGATTCAAGAAGATGGATTGAACTTGTAAAAAATCTTCATCCTGCAGTGGATCAATAATAGTTTTAAAAAAAGCATTAATATTATACATGAAAATGAACTATATAAATTTTTCATTAATTTTTATACAAGTTTATGAAATTTATATTTTTATATTATTTTAAATATATATATTGATTTATTTGTATTCTTTTTTTTTTAATTTTAGAAATGAAACTATTAAAATCCTATAATTAATTGTAAACAAGTAAATATTGATTTCAATTCCATGTTTATTTGTAAATTTGTTTTGCAAATAATCTGTATTATGCCATAAAACTAATTATCATTTAATCTCTGTCTTGATGAAATTGCTAAATCACACAATTTCATATTTCAGAAACTTTTAAATTAATTAAGCTACCTGTTTATAAAATACCACGCAATGTGCTTGTAAATATATACGTAAAAAATCAAAGTGCCATTATCTCTTATTTGTTATTTCATAAATCTATCTTAACTATATAAAAATCACTGTGCCATTTAGCACAATGATAGAGTATGAGATTTGGGAATATGGGATCCTAGGAAGAATTCTGAGAATAATACTCCTGGTACTTGCATATCATATGAATTCTTAAACAATAAAGCCATTTATATATGTTGAATTAAATATTTCCATATATTGTTATTATAGTAAAGAATGAAATGTGATAATATCCATGTAAGCAAAATAACTTTTAACCTTTTGATATTGCCAAAAATTTTTATAAAGCTATGAATAGGAAAGATGCATGTTATAAAATTTCAAAGAAATGGATTAATTAGATTTACACGTATAGTTCAATTAATTTACATGTATCTGCATATATTTTAATATAGCAACCTGGTTATGCTTAATCTTTATTGCCAGTGATTATGAGAGCTAAGTTCTCTTGAAAGCGCTCGGGCGCTAATTATTATGTATTATAATTTACATTAATTTTATAATAAATTGTGATTTAATTTGAAGAAGCTCTGCTGTTATGCACTGATTTGTGCATTAAAATTATATATATATATATATTATAACGATCGAAATGAAAGTGGAGATCGAATCTAACCACAAAAACAATATCTGCACTACAAGGGCGCCATCTAGGCATTTGAGCCTAGAAAAATTTATAAAGTAGGCAGATACGCGCTGTTAAGATTCCACTTTCTTTAAATATTCCGACCGTTAGCCCAAGTCACTAGCTCAGCGGAGACGCAGAGATAAAAATCTATAAATTTTATATCTTAAATATAAAAGAATAAAAGCCACTGCCAGAAATTAACACATAAAAATATTTATTTACGCACATATAAAATAATATTTAAATTTTGAGGAATAAATTTAACGTTTATAATTTTATATTGATCTTTAATTCTAAATTTAAGTAGATTGCAAATAATGAGTTTACTATTTATTTAGAGGGTCGAGTATGAATGGACTACATAGGTCTGCATTTGAAAGGAAAATATTCTTCCCTGATTTAACCTTAGGCAACAAATTTCGCAATCAACTGGCGCCAATCCATCTGATACATTCATGTATTCAATGTAGCATGATACGACAACACAAAATACTATATTGTCAGGAATGTACATCTGAACAATAAGTAGAAATAGAGAAGACATTGACTCTCCACCAACAGGAATGTGACATCTGTTGGCAAGTAGATCAATAAACAAAAAACTCCATAGGAATGGACTGCGGTCTTCTGCCGACTTACAAACCCATCCATAGGCAAACAGAGGGTGTGTGGCGTATATCTATAATCCTGCCCGTAGCGGACCTCATACTACATCTACTAATTACACAAATATATCCAATCCATTGAACCAATTCAACTACGAAATGAATAACCTAAGATTACCCTCCCTTAATACAACTTTACAAAACTATATAGCCATTCACGCCCGACTTAATTTTAACATTTAAATACGTTCGCACAGATTTGTTTAAAAATGTTGGGTATAGATCGATTACATAGATTCCACGGTCAAAAACATTTCAAAATAAACATAAACGATCAAAATACAAAATTATTGATACCGACAATCGCAGAGGGAAACTTATAAGTAACCCAATAGTATTCACCATAAGATACTTGCGTTGTCACCAATAACTTAAAAGACATCCGAATAAATACATTTTAGATACTCACCGTAAGGTATCATTATTTATCGAATGTCTATATATTTTGATCAAATATGAAAACCAAAATATAATTAACCGCAAACGAATCCATGCAAGCGTCTATAAACAACTTAAATTTCATACATTTAAATAATCTTTACAATAAGGAAAAAAAAAATGGAAATGATGTTTATCAATCGGGAAACATATAAAATTAAACATTATTAATTTGATTTAAAAACTTAAAAGTCAGATAGAAGTTCATAAGCTTGAACGAAAGTTCTTAGTTATTTTTTTTAAATTTAGAGTTCATGTCAATATAGCTTACAGTATAAGAGTCCAGGTTCCTGTTGGCAATTCCCACGGCGTCTCCATTGGAAGAAAATGTTCTGGAGGTAGCATTAGCTGGTTCCATTCTGGTATCACAGTCTTTTCATTTTATTTTTTTTTTAAACAAACAAAAAAAATGAGAGAGAACGGCAAGTGCGTCTTACCGTTGTCATCAAATCAAGTTGGAAAAACTGACTGGAACTCAATATTTTTTCTTTTTATAGTCCTCCTATGGATTCCATGAACAAAAACGTCACTGTTCTGTTTTTTCGTTATGGTCCGGGCCTTTATTTGCTTCCATTGGTCAAGCTAAAATCTCTTTCTTCTCTTATCTAACTTTTCATCTGACTTTTTAATTAAACAGCTTTTAGATAATTAATAAACAATCATTTCCATTTACAGATTACAGGAATTAATTAATACCTGTTTTTATTTTAACTTACGTTATTTTTTTATTAAAATATTTTTATATTTCAATCTTGTATTTTTTTTATTTAAAAAAATACGTTCAAATACTTTTTTTTCTTGTTTATGAAAAAAATATTTTTAAAGTTTAGCATCCGTGCGAATATATATATGTTTAACAAACATTTTAATTTTAGCGTTTAGTTTTTTCCTTTTATTTGCGAACTTTTAAGTTTTTATTTTAAATAAATGTAACGACATATTTATATATCGTTACATATCAGTAAACTTCCTCAAAAAACAAAAACATTAAAAAAAAAAAAAAGAATTTACTTAGTGTTAGTAATTACGTTACACAAATTTGTTATATATGAAATTTCAAAAGGACAAAACTTTTTTTTTTTTTAAAAGACAAAACAGTAATTACAAATATAATGATAAAAAAAAAAAGTTGACTGATGATTCCTTACTACCAGCTAAATTTCTGCCCCCTCCCTTCCAAGTTTCATTTCTCCTACCTTTAAGTATTATTTAGGCAAGTTAAACGATTAGATTTTAAACAAGACTTTTTAAAAAAAAAATTATGATTTATATTTATTAATTACGTTTTATTTATTACTTTTTATTCCTCGAATTTATCTCTACATATGCGCAATTTTTCGACTGGCAGTACCTTTAAGACAAAATTTCAAAGTGCAACTCCACGTAAATACAACAAATATATTTATACTAATTTCAGAAAAAATATTACGGGCATGATTTATTTTCAAAAGTACTAGTGGTTTATTAAACATCTGGCTATAACTTTACGTTAGTACAAAAATGTACTTATTTCAGAAAAAACAACAAATGTTATTTGCATGATTCACTTTTAAAATTCTCAGGGCACTCGTGATTTATTAAAGATAGAAAATTTCATCATCAATTCCCCTTCTCAGGGTCAATCTCTGAGGTAAGGCCACACTTGGGATGCCAATTATAACGATCGAAATGAAAGTGGAGATCGAATCTAACCGCAAAAACAATATCTGCACTACAAGGGCGCCATCTAGGCATTTGAGCCTAGAAAAATTTATAAAGTAGGCAGATACGCGCTGTTAAGATTCCACTTTCTTTAAATATTCCGACCGTTAGCCCAAGTCACTAGCTCAGCGGAGACGCAGAGATAAAAATCTATAAATTTTATATCTTAAATATAAAAGAATAAAAGCCACTGCCAGAAATTAACACATAAAAATATTTATTTACGCACATATAAAATAATATTTAAATTTTGAGGAATAAATTTAACGTTTATAATTTTATATTGATCTTTAATTCTAAATTTAAGTAGATTGCAAATAATGAGTTTACTATTTATTTAGAGGGTCGAGTATGAATGGACTACATAGGTCTGCATTTGAAAGGAAAATATTCTTCCCTGATTTAACCTTAGGCAACAAATTTCGCAATCAACTGGCGCCAATCCATCTGATACATTCATGTATTCAATGTAGCATGATACGACAACACAAAATACTATATTGTCAGGAATGTACATCTGAACAATAAGTAGAAATAGAGAAGACATTGACTCTCCACCAACAGGAATGTGACATCTGTTGGCAAGTAGATCAATAAACAAAAAACTCCATAGGAATGGACTGCGGTCTTCTGCCGACTTACAAACCCATCCATAGGCAAACAGAGGGTGTGTGGCGTATATCTATAATCCTGCCCGTAGCGGACCTCATACTACATCTACTAATTACACAAATATATCCAATCCATTGAACCAATTCAACTACGAAATGAATAACCTAAGATTACCCTCCCTTAATACAACTTTACAAAACTATATAGCCATTCACGCCCGACTTAATTTTAACATTTAAATACGTTCGCACAGATTTGTTTAAAAATGTTGGGTATAGATCGATTACATAGATTCCACGGTCAAAAACATTTCAAAATAAACATAAACGATCAAAATACAAAATTATTGATACCGACAATCGCAGAGGGAAACTTATAAGTAACCCAATAGTATTCACCATAAGATACTTGCGTTGTCACCAATAACTTAAAAGACATCCGAATAAATACATTTTAGATACTCACCGTAAGGTATCATTATTTATCGAATGTCTATATATTTTGATCAAATATGAAAACCAAAATATAATTAACCGCAAACGAATCCATGCAAGCGTCTATAAACAACTTAAATTTCATACATTTAAATAATCTTTACAATAAGAAAAAAAAAATGGAAATGATGTTTATCAATCGGGAAACATATAAAATTAAACATTATTAATTTGATTTAAAAACTTAAAAGTCAGATAGAAGTTCATAAGCTTGAACGAAAGTTCTTAGTTATTTTTTTTAAATTTAGAGTTCATGTCAATATAGCTTACAGTATAAGAGTCCAGGTTCCTGTTGGCAATTCCCACGGCGTCTCCATTGGAAGAAAATGTTCTGGAGGTAGCATTAGCTGGTTCCATTCTGGTATCACAGTCTTTTCATTTTTTTTTTTTTTAAACAAACAAAAAAAATGAGAGAGAACGGCAAGTGCGTCTTACCGTTGTCATCAAATCAAGTTGGAAAAACTGACTGGAACTCAATATTTTTTCTTTTTATAGTCCTCCTATGGATTCCATGAACAAAAACGTCACTGTTCTGTTTTTTCGTTATGGTCCGGGCCTTTATTTGCTTCCATTGGTCAAGCTAAAATCTCTTTCTTCTCTTATCTAACTTTTCATCTGACTTTTTAATTAAACAGCTTTTAGATAATTAATAAACAATCATTTCCATTTACAGATTACAGGAATTAATTAATACCTGTTTTTATTTTAACTTACGTTATTTTTTTATTAAAATATTTTTATATTTCAATCTTGTATTTTTTTATTAAAAAAAATACGTTCAAATACTTTTTTTTCTTGTTTATGAAAAAAATATTTTTAAAGTTTAGCATCTGTGCGAATATATATATGTTTAACAAACATTTTAATTTTAGCGTTTAGTTTTTTCCTTTTATTTGCGAACTTTTAAGTTTTTATTTTAAATAAATGTAACGACATATTTATATATCGTTACAATATATATAGTAGGCAGCTGAGTGTGAAATAATTTCTATTTACTAGTTTAAAATAAAAACTATAAAAAATTACATCTAGATTCCAAATTAAAAGGTTAGAAAATTTTACCAAAGTTACCATTTCAGTGTTAAATAAGAATCCATAGAAAACTTCTCTGATGAAATTTAAAAACAAAAAAGAATTTCTGTCAATAATTTTGAATTTTAAAACATTACATGAAAGTTTACAATCAGCAGAAATTAACATCAAGAACAGAGGAACTTGTGTAAGAAGATATAATCTTGGATACATATTAACTCATTATGTAACAAATGTTAGGACAAATCCATTACTTTATTTAAAACCAAGATACAAACTTTTCATTTCCTATTCTTATTTAAAAACATTTTTAATGACAGTTGTTTAAATATGTCTCATCTATTTTTACACTGTACTTTTAATAAACATTTTCTCAAGTAATATTTACCCGAATTTCTTTTATCCTTTTGTAAAACATATTTGAATCACTATATCCTTTCCACTACATCCTAATTTAATTTTAGTAATTGGTTAATTCATCTCATCAAAGTTAGTGTTTGATTAGATACTCAGATTTGTATCATATACAGCATTGTATGAATAGTTAGTTAGTTGACTTATGAATCGCTAGTAAATTCCACAGTTGACTCAAAGAAAAAAAATTAAATATAATATTTATAATTTTGTAAAATGTTACGAAAAAAAAGTTAATAATGAAACAAATATATATAATTGAGAATTGGCAAGGAAAATTATAGAATAGTAATATAAGATAAAATGTGATGAGGGTAGAGATATTTAATTGTGCCAAAACTGGGTTCACTACATGAATGTAAATCTGTTCCCTAGTATAAGGCTGTATCATTATTATAAATTCACATGATGTGACTTTATCATCACTAAAGATAAAGCATACAAAATAACTCCTTTGGAGATGGTAAGCCATCAGTTTAATTTTACTCTCCTGTGGTTAAGTGTAGCACTACTTGCTTGTTTTTTATTTGATTTACAGAAGGTAAAATTAAAATAATATTTGTTAGAAAGTGAGATTAAAATAATACTGACTTATTAGTTTAAAAATTTTTGAAGAGACTAATAATGCACTGATGAAAATTTCTTCAATTAAGCTGAAAATACACCCAAAAAGTTGATTGGTGGATTCCAATAGCTGTATGATTAATTGTGTCTGTTGTTGTTAGCAATGAAGATAAATGTTTACTTTCTGTAGTCAATTTAAATATACATGATTATTTTTACAAAATTTTCGTTTAGTAATTATATAAAAATATTTTAACAATCCTCCTTACTTCCTTTAGGATATATTTTATTTTCAAAAATACAAGTAATGGCTTTATGATTCGAGAAATCATAAGTTTGAATGCTAGAATCAATCTTGGAACATCCTGATTCCAAGTCAGATGCTCTACTAACTAAGCCTAATGATGTAGACCAGTAAAAACATTTGGAGTATTGATGAAATGCAGCTACAATCTGTAGTGGCCTGCTAAACATCACAGTACAAAACTTTTGCTGTATTTTAGTAATTATAACCACAATTTTAAATTTGAGAACAGAATTCCATAGCTTTATGAAAGCTTATCAAAAATTCATTCTGGATTTAGATATGAAATTCAATCACCAAAGATTTCATCGATTTATATTTTTCAGTAGCATTACAATATTCAGCCAATGAAATAAAAGCATTTGTTCTCATTATACATTTCAAATTTATTTATTTATTTCTATATGAAAAGTTCAAATATGACATTTTAGGATATTGATAACATTTCCATCATCTAGCATTGAATATCTATAAAGTTTATTTAAATTTTCAAAATACATTCAACTGTTAATAATAGGACATAGGTCAGTATATACACAATGTTTTGAGAAGCATTATTCTCTTCTGCATGTGTTGGTGGCCTGCTGACCAGTGACAAAACTACCAAGAGAATGAAACCTGGACCCTTAGAATCTCAAATATTGATTTATGTTCTAACACACTGAGTCATCCTGCTAAAGGCACTAGTCAGTAGAAATTTCTTATACTTATGTATGAAGTTCCTTTGATTTTTTCATTTTTGTCTAAGGGCAAAGTTGATTAGTGGTTTCAATACATTATGTATGACTTACGGGGTTATTCACCATTGACATGTGAATAGCTTCTTGAAATTTTCTTTTTTGTACCTTTTTCTCTCTATCATCAGTTTATGCTCTTGCAATCACTTTTCAGTAGAGTGACTGGTCTCACCAATATACGTTCTTCCACTTTCACATGGTATTTTATAGCTGCAATTTAGTTTAGGCTTTGTAGAGGTCAAATTCCTTGTAGTGTGGTATAGCTCTGGAAAGCTGTTCTGATGTTATACTGGTTGCAGATTTTTCTTAATTTGTCTGTTTTTGGTATATATGGATATACTACAATACCAATGTTCTTTCTTTTGATGGTTCTTTATTTGTGTATTTAAGGTTTTCCCAATAACAGCTGATGAATAACCATTTTTCATAACAGTTTGTTCTATATAAATTTTTTTCTTTGATTTAGTCATGAGGGAGTCTTGTCATAAAAACATCTAAGAATGTCAATTCATGCTCTTATTCTGATTCTAATGTGAATTCAATTGAAGAGGATGTGGCGTCATATGTTTCCAGAAAGTTTCGACAAATGATTCACCATATGACCATACAACGAATATATCATGAACATAGCAAATTCAAACTTTAGATGGATATAGAATAGTCTTTATGGCTATGATTTCAAGTTCCTCCATGTAAATATTGCTAATCAGGGGTGAAAGCGATAAGTCCATAGTCATTCCTTGATTTTGTTGGAAAAATTGTGCATTGTATTGAAAGTAGGTTGTTGTAATGCCGAATATTAATAGTTTCCATTATACTATCAATTGGAAGAGTTGTGGTTTGTAAGCTATTATGAATATTTATTATTTTTTTTACAATAGACAATGCTACTTCACATGGTGCAATTGTGAATAAGCTTTTCTCAACAAAGCATTAGTATGTCAGATCTTTCAATTGTCATGTTTTTGATTCATTCTACAATGTTTAGAATCCTGACAAAGGACTAGGTCTTGTATGCCAAAGGACTAAGGACTTTAAAAAAAAATTTTGGCAAAGTGAATTTCTAGAACTATCATTAGATCTTAATGGAACAAGATCTTTATGGATTTTAAGTAGACCATAAAGATGAAAAATTTTACTGAAATATGATGTTAGTTTATTTTTTCTCTGAATCATTAAAGAACTTGTAATGTTTTCTGAGAAACACTTGTAACTTTGTTTCTGCACTTAGTGTGGATCTTTTGTCACATTTCTATATTGGCCTGCTATGAGGCTTGTATTTTGTTGTCATAATCAGTTGTATCCATTACAACTATTGCAATGATTTTGTCAACTGAGAGAATGATTATAGATTTGTCTATTTGAGAAATTTAATTGCTTTTCTCTCACACAGAATATGCTTGACTTCATTTTTGTTGTTTATTAAGTGTTCTTTTTATTTTCCAGAATAATTCTGCTTTTACTAAAGGCAATTTTTTGAGTGACTTCTTCAATGGCTGTCATTATATCTAATAAAGGGATATTAGATGGTATGACAACAAAGTTTAATCATTTTTGAAAACAGAAATTTCAGCATTTGTTAGAAGTTTAGATTTTTAACAGATGAAGCTAGTACACTGCTTGGTACATATTTCTTTTGACATGCTCATGTAGGTCCGCAAGTTTTTTTCTGTTGGCATTCTTTTATTTTTCATGTAAAGTGGAAAATGATTTTCTTACTGCTTGAGAAACTCTTGAGAAGTCTTTCATCAGCAAGTCTATTGTTTAGACAACATTCCCCATTATTAATAGAATGCAAGATTTGATACTTTGAATTGCTTCTCTTAACAGAGGTTCTCTTGCTCTCACAGCAATTTTCACAGACCTGTGGGAGTAAATTTGAGGTTTTAGTTGCAAACCTTTAGAAACAATCCCTTCAGATTTACGTAAGAAAGTGATTTTCTACTTTTTCCAGCTGTAGACATAATTTTTCATAATGTCTAAAGTTTGATATAGTTTCATGCCCATACCAAATACTTAGTTTTTTCCTGAAGGTTTGTGATGATAGTATTTTAATTGTGTATGCGTACTTATATGTATTGGATTATTTTCATCATCTAGTATTGAGTATTGAATGTCTTTAGAAAAATTTAACATAAATAATTTTCAAAGTACATTCAACTGTTAGTAATAGGACACATGATAGTATATGCACAATGTTTCAAGAAGTATTATCCTCCCCTCTTCTTCAGGTCTTTCTGGCCTGAATAGTCACAGCTGTAGTATGGGAATCAAACATGCACTCTTAGATTGTTGAATAATGAATTTTAAGATAAAACTCTAACCAACTGAGCCATCCTATCAAAGGCAACAGTCAGTAGAAATTCCATATATTTTGCCATAACACCATCCAATATCCCTTTATTAGATATAAAGACACCCATTGAATAAGTCACTCAAAATCTGCCTTTAGAAGAAGCATCAGAATTACACTGAGAATAAAAAGAACACTTGAAACAATAGCAATTGAAGTCAAATATATACCATGATGAGAAAAGCAATTAAAACTCTCAAAATAGACAAATCTATAATCCTTCTTTCAGATGACAAATGCAACGCAATAGTTGTAATGGATACAACTAATTATGACAACAAAATACAAGAATTCCTTACAGCAGGCCAATACAGAAAATAGAAAAAAAAACAATACCAAGTACAAAAACAAAGTTACAAGTGTTACTTAGAAAGTACTGCAGGACTGTCAGTGATTCAGAAAAAAACAAACTAACATCATATTTTAGTAAAATTAGTCATCTTTATGGTCTACAGAAAAGTCATAAAGATCATGTTCAATTAAGACCTATTGTAAGTACTAGAAATTTCCTTTGTCAAAATTTTTTCTCAAAGTTGTTAGCCTTTTGGCAGACCCATCCCTTTATCAGGAATTATAGACACTTTGTAGAATTAATCAAGAACACGACAATTGAAAGAACTGACATACTATCAAGCTTGGTTATGGAAAATTTGTTTACAAGTGTACCATGTGAAGGAACACTGTCAATTATAAGAAAAAGACAACATAGTGATCATAGCTTACAAACCAAAACAACACTTCCTATTGATAGTATAATGAAACTATAAATATTCTGCATTACAACAACTTACTTTCAATACAACACACAATTCTTCCAATGAAATCAAGGAATGACTATGGGCTCACCACTGTCATTGCTGGTTAACAATATTTACACAGAGGAATGTGAAACAATAGTCATATTTACCATTTGGCTTCACTATGTTGATGATACATTTGTTATATGGCCACATGATGATGCACTTTGACAAACTTTTTGGATAACATCAACAACATATCCCCTTCAATTAAATTCACAATAGAATCAGAACAAGAAAACAAATTGGCATTCTTAGATGTTCTTCTGACACGACTCAGAAAACCCAAACATATAGAAAAATATTTTGCATATACATCCAATTACATCAGAAACACAAAACATGAAATTATACTATAACTATGGAACATAGCAAAAAAAGTTTGTTCAGAAGCTAGAGATTTGGATAAAGAAAGATTCATATAAAACAAACTATTATAAAAATGGCTATCTATCAGATGTTATTAGGAAAATCTTTAAATAGTCAACATAAAGAACCATAAAAACAATTATTGGTACTGTAGTATACCATATATACTAAAAATAGCAGACAGATGCAATCAATATAATATCAGATGAGCCTTCTAGGGTCATACTACACTATGAGAAATTCTAACACCTACAAAGCCTAAACTTGAAATGCTGAAAAACAAAAACTGCATCTACAAAATACCATGAGAATGTGGAACAATGTATATTGGTGAGACCAGTCACTCCATTGAAAAGCAATTGCAAGAGCACAATTGATGATTTGAAGAGAGAAAACAAGTGTCTAATGTAGAATACAATGTATGTACCTATGAACATATGTTCAACTGGAAAAACACAAAAAATATTGGTTACAGGAAAAGGTACCAAAAATGAAATTCAAAGAAGCTCTTATGATTATGGTGAATAACCCCATAAGTCAATCTAATGTGACTATACATAATGTATGGAAACCACAAATCAACTTTCCCCTTAAGAAAGTGGATACACAGGAGGAACATCATAAATATGTGAAATTTTTGCAGACTATTGACTTTGCAGGGTTACCCAGTAGGTTAGAGTATTACCTTAAAATTCAATATTGAAGAATCTAAGTATCTAGGTTTGATTTCCATGGTAGTAGTGTCACTGGTCAGGCCAACAACACCTCCCAAAACATTGTGCATATACTAATCTGTGTATTATTACCAACAGTTTAATGTACTTTGGAAATTTAAATAAAGTTAAAATTTTCTAAAGACATTCACTGTTCAATACTAGATAATGGAAATAGTCCAATATATAAATACAACTAAAATAAAATCATCATAAACCTTCAGGAAAAGAATAATGACATTTTAGGATGTTTTTCATTTGTAAACTTATATTTCTAACAACACAAATGAAATTTGTTGAATTCTAATATAAAATAAAAGTTTAAATACTAAATTCCAATGTTGGAAGATTAACAAAAATTTTCACCAGAGACAACAATTGAAATGTTAACCTGTTGAAGGTTTAATAATATATCTTTGTTACATAAAATGGTAATCCAACATAAAGGCAGGCTAGCCCACATAATTTGGCAACTCAAAATGCTTATATATTAACAGGACTAATACCATTTACTAATATTGGTCTAAACATTTGTTTATGATGATGGTATATTAGCTGGGATGTTGGATTATTTCCATCATCTATTATTAAATGTTAAATATCTAGAAACTTTTAAACTTTATTTAAACATTTTAAATACAAACAACTTGTTCATAGTAAACACACAAAGATAATTTCATAAAAACCTTGCCAGATGCTTGCCAGCCACTTTATTTTAAATAATCCATTTTCAGAGGTTTCTAGTATAACCAATAGGGCTAACACTAAGTTAGCATGTTCAATGTTTACTTTTATATATTTCTTATAATGACAAATAAAGGAAGCACAAAAGGCCAAAGAGTAGTAATTAAACATTTTTTTAAATGTAAATTTACTACCCCAGCCATAACCTAATCTCAGTGTATTCATAAATGATATTTTAGAGCCTTCTAATTATGGTCCTTTCCAAACAGATAGGTGCTTAGAACATATTTGCACACAACACCACCATTCTGTCCCTGTTCACACTTAAAGTGTCAAGTGTCATATCATGCCTATTATCACACACTTTTTGGGTGAGCATTATCTTGTAATTTTGAAAATATTCCACTGCATCTTGTTCTGCTGATGAAATATTCTAAATTATAATCATATTTCCGAAAATGATAAAGCAAAAAAGGAATGTTAAAAAAAATCATCACGTTAACATTTGGACGTTATGTTGTGAATGGTATTTAAAAATGTATTCAATTTTTTTAAAATTAACATTCAATTTAGAATACATTTGTTAATATTTTTTAAAGTTAACAAGCTATACATGTTCAAGAAAATAATTTCAAGAATAAAAAATAACAAATACTTCAACCCTTCTCGAAATTATTCTCACGAAAATGTATATTAATAAATATATTCTAAATTGAATGTAAATTTTAAACCCTTTGAGTATATTTTTTAATACCATTCACAACATAATGTCCAAATGTTAATGCATGGTGAACACATAACATGAGGTGAACAGAAAACACATGGCTAAAATTATGACTACTTTTTTAATATTCATTTAAATGTGATTTTTTTTAACATTCGATAACATATGATTTTTTTAACGTTCCTTTTTTGCCTTATCATTTTTGGAAATATGATTAAAATATGAAATCTTTAATCAACAGAGCAAGATGTAGTGAAATATTTTCAAAATTTTATTATCATTTTAATAAGATTTAAAAAAAAAAAAGTAAATATTGCATACAATAATGTACAGTCATAATAATATACAGTCACCCACCCTATTCTTTATATTAGAAGTCATCTGAAAATGGATTATTTAAAATAAAATGGCCAGCAAATTTCATACAGGGATTCTACATAAATACCCACAGAAATAACTAACCTTCAACATTTAATAATAGATAATGAAAATTGTCCGAAATACTATCACAGCTAGTACTACTTATTGGTTTGTATTACCCATTATTTTTTTCTCAAAATATAAAAATAAAGATTGATTATGATGAGTTAGAAGAATTTTACAGCTACAAATACCTTGGTTAGATTATTAATACAGATGGAAACATAATGGATGGAATTAATCACAGAATTAAACTTGGTTGGAGTGCTTTTGGTAGAAATAACTTGACACTAAAAAGAAATAAGTCTATGTGTTTGAAAAGAAAGGTTTTTAATAAACATGTTTTACCAGTTATTACTTATGGATGTGAGACTTGGACACTTCATAGAAGAGAAATCCAGAGACTTCAGGCCATTGAAAGAAGTGTGGAGAGCTGCATGTTGGGAGTAATAAGAAGAGATCAAAAACGCAATATATGGGTAAGAGAACAAACAGGTGTTACTAACCTCATTAAAAAAATTAAAAGAATGAAGTGGAGTTGGGCTGGACATATTGCTAGAAAAGACGATAATAGATAGACAATTGAAATCTTAAACTGGATTCCAAGACATTGTAAAAGACCCAAAAAGAGACCACATGTGAGATGGATGGATGAAATAAGAAAGGGTGGAGGGGTGATGTGGAGAAGAGATGCTAAAAATCGGAGATGGATTGAACTTGGAGAGACCTTCATCCTGTAGTGGATTGATAATGGTTGATAATGATGATTACTCATTATTATGTATATAAACACACACGCAAAGTACAAGTGTAGAGATTTACTTAAAAATTCTTACAAACTTACAAAGATTTGACAATGGATATTTATATATTAAAGAACAGGTGAATGAAGACTGCAACACAAAAGATTTAATTAAAATGCTTACATTTTCCGATTTAAAAATGACATTAAATCAAATAATTAAATATTTCTACACAAATATACATCCTAAACAAAATTTAAATAATATATAAAAAAATTTAAATTAATGAAGTGTGTGCAACATTTTTTCACATAATTGACACCTGTCATACATAAATAGATTCTGAATCATGAATGATGGTGTTGAAAGGCAGTAACAGCCATTGATAAGGATTTTCTATAAACTAACAGTTTATTCCTGTCTAAAATTTTCAGGAATAAGGAAATTACGAGATATAATTTTTTTTTTTGAGGTTAACGTATTAATATTTTAAACCATGCATTCATATAATTCCCTGAAGGTTTGTGATGCTGGTATTTTAGATGTTCTAATATCTTGAACTATTTCCATCATCCATCATTAAATGTTGAATGTCTAGAAAATTTTAAACTTTATTTAAACTTTGGAAATACAAACAACTATTAGTACTAACACACAAATAGACAACAAAAGTTGATAGATTAACAACATTTTGAGCGGTATTATTCTTTGCTCTTCTTCAGGTGTTGCTGATCTATGGTAGCATTGTCACTAGTCAGGCCAACAACACGTAAAGAAGAGCAGATGAATAATATCCCTCAAAACATTGAGTAATCTACTAACCTGGGTTGTTTGTGTGTCAATTACTAACAGTTATTCGTATTTGAAATAAAGTTTAAAATTTTCTAGACATTTAACATTTAATGACAGATGATGGAAATAGTTCAATATATTATAATATACATTTACATGCTTTTTGTAATATAAAAGAATACTAGTTAAATGCCTGTTTGTTGTGCAATATTTATTATATTTCTCTTTTTTGCAGCAAGTAATAAAAATTGTTTATATATGTCTTATTAATTTGACAACAAATGAGTAGTAAATCTTCGCAGATGATTCACTAAAAGATTTTTCCATTTTTACTACTTTTAAACCATTAAATATAAGCTGTAATAATCAAGTTGCTAAACAGAAGTGTTCAATAAATCCGTGTCCAGAATTGTACTGTTCAAATATCCACAGACTAGTTTCTAGCTTGCAGCTTTCAAAAAACTTCAAAATCTCTCACCGATGAAAGCAATAACTAGAAACTAGGGTGAGAATATTTGGATAAAAAAGCACTGGATAAAGATTTAATGATCACTATCATATAACATCTCTTGATTATAAAATCTTACACCAGATGGCGTAAAAGTAGGGAGAATAGAAGAATGTGCTAATAAATTAGCAAGTCATCTTGGTCATGAGATATATTATTGGTTTTGAATGATCACTATCATATAGCATCTCTTGATTACAAAAGCTTACACTAGATGGCGTAAAAGTAGTGAGAATAGAAGAATGTGCTAATAAATTAGCAATATGTAAGATAAAGTCATCTTGGTCATGAGAAATATTATTGGTTTTGAATATAAATAAGTGATATCATTTCTCTGAAGTTTATTTCCATAAAATTCCGCAATATTTTTTTTTTTTTAAAAAAGAAACTGTTTATACAGAAAAAATGTCATTAAATCATTGTTTAAAAACTTCTATTACCAAAAAAATATCAAAGATATCCTAATATTTTACTGTAAATAAATTAGTTTTATACACACATTTTCACACAAAATTAAAGTTTAAAAAAATCTGCAGTGATTATCAATATATTAATAAACCAAGTTTCAGGGAGACGCCTGTTTCTTTTCTAAGTTAACATATTTTGGATTTATAATGAGATGTTAAAAGATATTTTCTTGAAAATATTCACAAACTTAAAAAGGTGATCAAATTAGGGATGTTGAATTAATGATAATTTATGTAAGTACCAAATAAGTGTAATAATGCTCAGCGCTAAATGGGTTTGTAAGTAATCATTAAAAACCAGTCGACACTTAGACAATCCCAATATCAATAACAATCAACAATTTCAAATTGTTGTCAAGGCAATTTCTTTTTAGTGGATTGACAAAAGGATGTTGCCTTGACAACAGTTTGAAATTGTTGATTGTTATTGATATTGGGATTGTCTAAGTGTTGGCTGGTTTTTGATGATTACTATATACATAAATATATATGTGGAAAAATATGACCTGGACCAGTTCTGCATGAAATATATATATATTGAGGATTATGTATCTTTTTTGCATGTGTGCAGTCATGTATATTGTTTGCTTGAGATGGAATGAAGGATAAGCAGATGTGAAAATCCTGAATTCAAATTCTTTTACTAATATATATAAAATACATAACAAGTAACATATTGCCTTAGAATCATATACATAAATTACATTTTATGTTGCTATTTATGATGATTATTTTAATATTATTTTGCTTTAAAACAGCCATTATATCTATAATAGTAAATATTTCATTGTGAATTTTTTATGCAAATATGATTTTAAAATCATACATTTATTTGTCTGAATTCTTAAAAACAGTAAAATTTAAAAAACAACAACAACATATTTATTAATAGTTGATGGAGAGCAATGCCATTTACTATTAATACTGTTTGACCAGTCTCCTTTTCCATCAATAACAAAAACTATTTAGAGTCATAAAACCTGCTTTATAAAATTATATAAATTTGAAACAATATATAAATAATATTGTTAACATTACATTTATTATTTATTTAAAGACATATTCATATAAAATAATTCAAAAGAAATGACTTGCATCCATTATATAGGACTCAATTAATTTCATTACTAGAAAGTACATATCAATTCTCATCCATAAAGTTATAAAATATAGTTATGTAATGCACCAATTACATATTCAATTAAAATATAACAACAGTTTTAACTAATAAAACAGGCAAAACTTTCCATACAGTGGTGCCACTCAGTGCAAGCCAGAGTAATTAATGGATGCAAGAAGGTTTGTGCATAAAATCCCCATCTAGTGCCTACTCATCCAATATCTCCAGAGCAGTTTCTGGCTGGTGGCCTTCATCAGTAAGGAGCATTGGATATGAGAGCACTTCACCTGAATCTTAGGAATGCAACCCTCCAGCTCTACTTAACTACAAAATTATATGAGTTTTAAGTAATCTATTTAGGTATTAATCATTTATTAATTTTCTCATCCTTTAAATTATATATTTTACATCACTATTTAAAAGTTACTGATCCATTAGATGTGAAATGTTGGACTATTCCCTTCATCTATGAGTGAATGTTGAATGTATAGAAAAATTTAAACTTTATTTAAACTTTTCAAATACAAACAGCATTCACTCATAGATGATGGAAATAGTCCAACATATCACACCTAATAATATACTATCATTACAAACCATCAGACAATTACTGGTCCATTTTCTTATCATATGAAAAAAAATACAAAATATTAAAAACAATACATTTTTTATTGCTTTTTGTTCTTCTCGTAGAATCTAATGCAACCCTCCACAATAATTTACACAATAATCTTCTTTTCTTTTTCAATTATTGTATATTTATTTTATAGAAATATATATAAACACATACAATATAAGAACCGAATGTTATTACATTTTGAAGATTGAAAAACACTTCACAGAAAATCAAATCATTTTTCTTCATCAAAATGAAGCTTGCAATTACAATAGGCCTAGCAGAATCCAGAATTAATCCTTTAATACTTTAAATCAAATTATACACTGCTTTTTGTAGGTTTTTCATTATTGAAAACTAAAACAAAATTTTCTCTTAACAATGAAAAATTTAGTTAAATCCAATTTGAAATGTCAGACAAAATTATTTTTATAAAATAACGACGTTTTTTCAGAAAAAAAAAAAAGAAAAAGAAATGTAATATAGTGAATAATGGCAAAAGCATATAAATTAGAGACCTGTCCAGCTTGTGACCAGCAATAAAGGCTTATATTAAAGGGGAAAAAAAACATTAAGAAATTATCTATTTCAATAAAAAAAATAGTCATAAAGCAATGGTATAGAGATTCATGTCAAAAAATGTCTTCAAAATGTAGCATAAATTATATTTGACTTTAATGGCTGACTGTTTTTAAAAAGAAAATAAGAAGAAATAGCAAAACAAATAAATCCTGAAATTATGAGGATAGCTTTAATTTAGAAAAACAAAAAATAGAACTTGTAATTTTTAAATATGTATGGATACAACATTTACAAATATATGATATCCATCTTACTTTGATATTTTATAAACTATAAGGTTTACGTTAAAACGTATACAAACCTGATTCATACATATCCATATTTACATAAATAATTCCTAGAATACACAAAGAACTACATATGTACACCAGACTAATATAAAGTTAGAATTACGTAATATCTAACAGCATATATAACATACAATTATATATATATATCTGATTTATACAAATCCAGATGTAAATAAACAATTCCAATCATTCATAAAGTACAACTATAGGCAAACCTGATTTACATAAATCCAGATTTATATAAATAATTCCAAGTACTCATAAAATACAAGTATGTATGTAAACTGATTTATATAATTCCAGAAAGGACAACCCCCACATAAGCCTAATTTATACAAATCCAAATTTGCATAAATAATTCCCAGCATGCATTAAGTATAAATATCAGTGGAGTTCAGATTTCTGTATCATTCTGAGCAAACATATTGTGATGCTTAGTTTCAATTGTTAAAAATTTCTCTAACCATAGGTAATGGTAAACTGTGATCTGAAGAGAAAAAAAGATTTCTATAAAATTGAACTTATATAACAAAGGTATGATACAAATTACAATAACAGAACAAAAACTTAAAATGCAAATTTATTTCATTTTACAACAAAAATACTCTTTTTGTTTTTAATTTTTCCATGAAAACAGTCAAAGTAGCTCATATTGGCATGGTTGAACATTAGCTACTACTATTTATGGTTTGTACCCATGAAAACTTTCGATCTTTGTTCTTCCTAATATCTAACTTGCTCTCAAATTTTTAGACTTACCCATAAATGTTTATAGCATTTTGTTGTTTCAATAATTTTATGTATGTAGCAGGTGTAACCAGAGGGCAATTTTAATTTTTGTGCTTTTTTCAATTAGCATGGGCAAAAAATGAGAAAAAAATCCACCATTTTTTCCCAAGCCCCAAAAGACACAAGTTGGCCTGACTTGCAGAAGTTTTATTTTTAAAGAAACATTTATTTTTAACATTGCTTTGCTATTACATAATATGAGTAGTAAAGGTTTTTACTATTCTTTTATTTCATTATATAAATATTCCATATAATAAAAGTATAAAAAACATTTTACAATTTTTATTGATAATTTTTATCAAATATTTTACCAATTATTCCCTCCCCCCCCATGTTTTGAAATATTACACTATGATACCATTTCGATACCATATTTTTCATTCCATGTGGATCAATTATTTGTTCCATATGTACAAATCCTTAAATGTATTAGAATTTCAATTATATAACTATTTGATATGTAGACATTAAAAAAAAAACACTTTGATAAAAAAAAAAAAGCATGCCTGATTAAAGAATTAATTAACATCATTTATTTTTTCCCATTGACTTTTTAAATAAGTATGAAAATAACTGAGTAATTTGTTGTTTGAAAAGTCACATGATATTCAAGTACTATAATAAATAGAGGGCGCTATATTCTATAGATCTTTAAGCCTTGGGCCCATTATTTGCACTAATCTATTTTGGATTCTGTAATTAAAGCTTTATAAAAATGACAATAATTTATTTAAAAGCTATATAAAATTTAAAAGCAGTTTATTATTTTTCAAAACAACAATTGCACAATAAACAATAAAAATAATAAATAACCAGTTGCAAACATGTATGACTATTTTAACTCTAAGGAAAAAATAATGCTCTAGGAATAAGTTTTGCAAGGACAATACAAATCAATCGATGAACCACAAATATGCCCACATGTAAATTATACTGATCCATTATAATATTTTATTTGACATTTTATGATGTTGATTTTTCATTTCTTTGACAAAAAAAATTTATTTCCCAAATACCTCAACACTATGTTGATTGTAATCTCCAAAGTATTCTATTCTCTGCCATATCTTTCCAGTGGAATCAATTGACATCACCCTTATTTAGAATGTCTTCATGATAACCTTATATTGTAGGTGGGGTCTACCTCTCCCACAAAAAGTATGCTCATAAAATATCCTTTTAAAGTCTTCCATTCTTAATCCATTTTACACGTCCAAGTCAATGAAGGTAAGTTTTTACAATAAAAGACTTTCTAGCATTACACCCAGTGAATTGAAGTTAAACTGATTTTATAACCGCGCCATTCTACTTATTAAAATTTTATGAGGCATGATTAAATTAAATTGTTCTAATGCCTTTATAATGCATTGATAGGGTGTCCAAGTCTAAGTTCCATGTAATAAATTAGAAAAAATAATAGCTATACATACAGCTAACTTAGTTGCAACAGTTATTTCCCTGTGATGAAATACTGTATCTTTTAACCTGGAGTCTTTGTCTTACTTCTACTTAAAAGATATTACCAAAGTATTTAAATTGGTTTATATTTTCAAATTGATAACCATCCAAATTTAAAAAAAAATGTTACAGATTTTTTCTTAAATATTGGAAATAAACTGACAACAGTATGCTAAATGGTCTTTGCTTATTTTATTCACATTGCCCAAATTTAACTTGTGCTGATGCTTATATATATATATATATATATATATATATATATATCAGCATCATATATATATATATATATATATATATATATGGCTGCAGAAAGGAGTTTGCTATTAACTGAAAGGAGACCCTTTGATTCCTCTTGGAGGCCTTAAAGGAACCGAGCAGGGCAAATTCCTAATGTCCACTCCATACGTTCTTGTCGTTGCAGCTGTTATTACTATATGTTTATTCATATAGTATACGAACATGGATGGGCTGCTCACCAACACGCATTAGCCAGCGTGGTGAGTTTATTGGCTTTTTACCTCTGAGTTTAAGATCAAGAAACACCATGGTCTTTCTTCTCAGTGCCTGATAAGGCAGAATGAATGTTTGTGTAAATGATAAAGATTTTTCCCAATTCTACAATTATGACAGACAAAAATAAAGCATGGCCCTTAATCCCAGGAGGCTGTAAAGTCACCAACCAAGGCAGCGGTTGGTAACCGAAGGTGGAGGGTGCTAAGTATATCCTGGAGGCGGACCCAGGCTGCCATTTGATGATGACTTTTTATTTAGGTACTTACAACTGCAGATCACTTTCAAGTGAAGGAAGATTGCAAGAATTAGAAGAAGAACTCTCTTATATTAAATGGGATATTATTGGACTTTGTGAAGTTAGAAGAAAAGGTGAAGAGACAATTGATTTAAAAAGTGGACATATGCTCTATTATAAAGGCACAAATATTGGAAATACAAGTGGAGTAGGATTCATTATAAATAAAAAGTGGAAGAACAATATTGTGGAGATTGATGGTGTATCAGACAGAGTGGCAAGATTAGTTATACAACTTAATAGCAGATATCAAATGCAGATAATTCAGGTTTATGCCCCAACAAGTTCTCACAGTGATGAAGTAGTAGAAGATTTTTATATGGATGTACAAAAGGCTTTTGATCAGAGTAAACAACATTTTAAAATTGTTATGGGAGATTTTAATGCTAGAATTGGTAAACAAATGAAAGATGAAAGTGTTGTAGGTAATTTTGGTTATGGTAATAGAAATGAGAGAGGACATAGACTTGTGGAGTTTGCAGAGAAGGAAAAACTTTATATTATGAATTCTTTTTTGAGAAAAATGTTAGAAGGAAATGGACATGGAAGCATCCAAATGAAGGTACAGCAGAATTGGATTATATTTTGACTAACAGGAAATACATATTTCAAGATTGTAATGTTCTTAATAAATTTAACACAGGAAGTGATCATCGATTAGTAAGGGGTAAGATACATGTTAATGTAAAACTAGAGAGACAAAAATTATTAAGAAAAACTATATTTACAGTTGATATTCCTAATCTTCAGAAACATTCTAATGAATTTAAATTAGAACTTACAAATCGGTTTCAAGTATTAGTAGATTTTGAACATGATTCAGATTTGAATGAAATTAATATGAAAATAACTGATACACTTTTAAAAACTGCAACAAAGATAGCTGGTAGAAAAAAGCAGCAATTGACTAATAAAATTTCTACTGAGACTAGAGAACTTATGAAGAAAAGAAGGAATATGAAGATATGCAAGAATGATGCATTAAAAAGAATTGAATATCTCGAATTTTGTAAAATGGTGCGGAAAAGAGTTGAAAATGATATAAGAAAGTATAACTGTGAACTAGCAAGAAAAGCTGTAGAAGAAAATAAAAGTCTTAAGAATGTAAAACAACATTTTGGTATTGGTAGGAAATTTATATCTGCAATAAGGAAAAAGATGGAATTATTACTAAAAAGAGGGATGACATTATGAAATTGGTAGAAGATTTTTATCAATAATTATATAGTAATAAAGAACAAATACCACCTATATCTATTACATCTTCCGAATTGCCCAGAATTTTAAATGAAGAAGTGAGAAATGCAATTAAATGTATGAAAAAAGGAAAGGCTCCAGGTAATGATGGAATTATAATTGATATATTAAAAGAAGCAGGTGAAGAAACAGAAAAAATATTAGCAAAGTTATATACCAAATGTCTAAATGATAAAGATGTACCGGATGATTGGAAGAATGCAGTAATAATATTAATATTTAAAAAAGGTGATAAAGAAGATATTAGAAATTACAGACCTATCAGCCTTTTATCAGTTTTATATAAAATTTTTACCAAGATAATTACAACTCGTCTACAGAGAACCTTGGATTTTCACCAACCAAGAGAACAAGCTGGATTTAAAAGTGGTTTTAGTACAGTAGATCATATTCAAGTATTGAGAGAAGTTATAGAAAGGACAAATGAATATGAGTTGTCATTATGTTTTGGATTTGTAGATTATGAAAAGGCATTTGATTCTATAAACATTTCTTCAGTGATTAAAGCATTGGATCATCAAGGTATAGATCCAGGATATTGTCATATTTTAAAGAATATTTATAAAAATGCAACAGCAACAATTAGATTACGTAATGATACTGGGAAAGTCAACATTGAGAAAGGTGTAAGACAAGGTGACTCCATATCTCCAAAACTTTTTACAGCAGTGCTGCAAGAAGTATTTTGTGGATTAAAATGGGAAACCAAAGGAGTGAAAGTAAATGGAGATTATTTAAGTCATTTAGATTTCGCAGATGATGTAGTTGTTTTTGCAAATAATGCTTCCGAGCTGCAGGAAATGTTGCAGGAGTTATCAGATGAAAGTAGGAAAGTAGGACTAAAGATAAATGTTAAAAAGACTAAAGTAATGTTTAATCGATTTGCTCAAAATATGAAAATAAAGATTGATTATGATGAATTAGAAGAAGTTAAGAGTTACAAATACCTTGGTCAGATTATTAATACAGATGGAAACATAATAGAGGAAATTAATCATAGAATTAAACTTGGTTGGAGTGCTTTTGGTAGAAATAACTTGATATTAAAAGGAAATATGCCTATGTGTTTGAAAAGAAAGGTTTTTAACAAATGTGTTTTACCAGTTCTTACTTATGGATCTGAGACTTGGACACTTAATAGAAGATCAATACAGAGACTTCAGACCACTCAAAGAAGTATGGAGAGATGTATGTTGGGAGTAACAAGAAGAGATCGAAAACGCAATGTATGGGTAAGAGAACAAACAGGTGTTACTGACCTCATTGAAAAAATTAAAAGATTGAAGTGGAGTTGGGCTGGACATATTGCTAGAAGAGATGATAATTGATGGACAATTGAAATTTTAAACTGGATTCCAAGAGATTGTAAAAGACCCAGAAGGAGACCACATGTAAGATGGATGGATGAAATAAGAAAATGTGTTGGGGTGATGTGGAGAAGAGAAGCTAAAGATCGGAGAAGATGGATTAAACTTGGAGAGACCTTCATCCTGCAGTGGATTGATAATGGTTGATAATGATGATGATATATATATATATATTGAAGTGTTTTGCCTGTCTGACTAGGTCTGTTACACATAAAATGCATGAGTTGATCAAGTTATGGAAAAAGAAGAAAGTTTCATTCCTATTTCTAAAAACATAACTATATTTCCTGATCAATTCTACCTAGTAATTGTTATGATTTATGATATTGATGGAATCAGCTTTTATTTCTTTTATAAGGGCACCAGGATTCATATAAGAATTCACTGAAATCCATTGCATCGCATCTTGAAAATTAAAAAGAAAAATGTTTTTAAAAGAATCAGTACCATATTTTATCGTAACAAGAGTTATTTTCTAGATATTATTATTCCTGGAGCTTAGTCAACACATATTGGCAAAGGTAAATTATATTTTCAAATCTTACTAAACTAATCATCAATAACGTACAAGGAAAAGTTGGTATTAAAAATAAATATTTTATTTTAACAAATTAAAATGTTTAAAGAGAAATTACTAATTAATTAAAACTGGAGAGAACACATGCTAATTCAGACATGAATCCATTAATAAAAAATAACAGTTAAACAATTAAAGTTCTTGGGGAAAAAATGAGTCTCTTGAATAATAAAATTACCGTCTCTATCAGGATTATTTTAAGCTTTTTTTTTTAAAAGTTGTTTGCAAACTTTAAGTCACAATCGGGAAAAGTTAATCTTAGCTTACGAGTAAGTTTAGCGAGAAGATTGTAGATTACTATGCACAGTTTTTTTGTGGAAGAATAAGCTTGGTCATTGGTTATAAGTTGATCTTGGTCTATCCTACTGGTTGGTCATAAAAGCTTTTCTGGTGTCCGTCTTCAGGAACAATGTCAGCAAAGCCCCGGTCCACTCCAACAGGCAGAATTATTTCAGGGTAGTGGTCTGGATATATTTTTGTTATCCAGGACCAACCATAGGAAAAAACAGACAAACAAGACATTGATCTAACTGGTCTCTTCCTTTTTATACTCAAGGTCCAGTTTTCAGACTTCTGCATATGTTATTACTATCATGGAATTTACGTTTATAATCTTGTACATTCTTTATCATTTTTCAGTTACAAAGTCTTTATTTTTTTTAGCATAATTCTGCCATCTTTAATTAGGTAAAATATTTTTCTGTTAGCTTATCTGGATTAGTAATTTGTGTGTCTTTTGTTCTCTCCAATTTTTACTTTTATTTTTAATTAGATAAAAAAAATAGGGATGAAAATTTTAACTTTCATTGTACGTTTAAAAACAAATTATACTAATAAAAAAAAAAAAAAAATCTAAATTTACCTTTTTTTTTTTAGCTTTTACCAAATGCCAATATATTTGTACCATATATAAATAGATGGTACAATATATATATATATATATATTAAATAATAAATGTACTAATGCTCAAGGCTAAATGGGTTTGTAAGTAATCATTAAGTATGAGTCAACACGCAGACAATCCCAATATCTATAACAATCAACAATTTCAAACTGTTGTCAAGAATACCTCCTTACAATTATTATTTAAATAAAACTTTGGGTGCAATTTGAAAATTATAATTGTGGTTTGTAAATATTATAACTGACTATTTATTAGTCTGCATTCCGAACAGGTTCTATTTATCTGTTCAAAGAGGTTCATTTAAATTTCTGTGTATCAATAATTTCAATCTTCATAGTCAAAATGCAATCTTTAGGGTCTACATAAATGTATTGTCCCATTAATAAATGTAGAATATGCCACCCTTTCATTTAGTGTGATTCCATCTTTATTGTAAAAAGGAGGTTGTCTGGACAACAGTTTGAAATTGTTCATTGTTGTTGATATTGCTAAGCACTGACTTATTTTTAATGATATGTATATATGTATGTTGAAATGCACAAAATATGTCATTTATATATATATATGTATAAACATTGATATAAATGTAGCTATATAAATCAAAAAGAACAAATCACTCTTTCTCAGACTGAATTACAATCACTCTAAAAGTTGAACAAAGGATCAAAAATAGAATGAATCCATCTATTATTAGAACACTGATGTTTATAAGCTTATCTTTGTCAATACTATTGGTAATTCAGGATGAAATTAATATATCAGTTAGCAGGAAAATGGCATTTAACAGTTATTAAACTAATGATAAATTATACAAGACTGAAAACAGAATGTCTATTAATACCTTCATTATATTAATTAAATACAAATTAATATGTAAAGCTCAATGTACATAGCTATTAAATGCTATATTCCAACTTGCTGATAAATTAATTTTATTCTGAATTACCAACAATATTGACAAAGATATGGTTGTAAATATTAGAACTCCAAGAATAGGTGGATTCATTCTATTCTTGACCAGTTTTTCAACATATATTTGCTTTATTTGTTTTTAGCTTTGTGTGCTTGTGCGTGTTAGCACATTTTATATATTTTGATCCATAATTAGCTACAAAGTATAAACTATTTGCTTATTTCCTTTTATTTATATATATATATATATATATATATATAAATATAATATATATATATATATATATATATATATATATATATATAATTAGTTTCCAACCAGTAACCACCTAAACATTCACAGTAAATATAGCAACCAATATCTCTAACTGCTGTCAAGGCAACCTTCACACCTTTTAATAGCAAGAATGGAAATCCATTCTTACTAATGATCCATTGAATATATATGGACACTTAAAGATTGCAACTTGACTACAGAGTATGAAATATTGTTACAATGAAGTTTAAATAAACCTCTTTAAACATGAAATAAACATGTCACTATAATGCAGACTAATAAATAGTCATCTAAAACATTATTTAATGCAATACTTTTAAATTGCCCATGTATTATTTAGAAATAATAAGCGAAATAGTGCCTAAAGCTAATCTGGGATAATGATATAATTAGTTTCCAACCAGTAACCACCTAAACATTCACAGTAAATATAGCAACCAATATCTCTAACTGCTGTCAAGGCAACCTTCACACCTTTTAATAGCAAGAATGGAAATCCATTCTTACTAATGATCCATTGAATATATATGGACACTTAAAGATTGCAACTTGACTACAGAGTATGAAATATTGTTACAATGAAGTTTAAATAAACCTCTTTAAACATGAAATAAACATGTACTATAATGCAGACTAATAAATAGTCATCTAAAACATTATTTAATGCATACTTTTAAATTGCATGTATATATATATATATATATATATATATATATATATATATATATATATGTGTTTATAGTGAACTTTATAAGATTTTAGAGCTCTTAATTTAGTATAGTTTAATTAAAAATTATTTTAATTGAAAAATAATACAGCCACATTATTTGCTTTCTACAGTCACATAATCACATCATATGAACAACAATCAAAATATATTTTACATAAGAAAAATCTTTATGCAGAAAGAAAATATAATTACTATACATAATTTAGGTCTAAATATATGTTTTGAATATGGAATTTACAGCAGTTTTTTTTAAATATCTTTAACATTATATATCATTAAAAAAACAGTGAACAATTAACCAATCCCAATATCAATAACTATCATCAATTTCAAACTGTTGTCAAGGCAACCCTTTTTAACAATAAAGTTGAAATCCCATCTTTATCATTGATTTAATATATTTACAATTTGACAACAGAGATTGAAATTATTGGTACAAAGAAGTTTATATAACCCTCTTTCAACAGGTCAATATAACCTATTCTGAATGCAGACTAATATACATATAATAATAAACATTATTTGGTTTTTCATAAATTTTATATTACGATTTAGAATACTCAATAAAATGTTATTTGTAATAAAAATAATGAATAATACGCACATATATATATACATGTCTAGTAATGTATATATATATATATGTAATTATGTAGAAGGAAATTAACCTTCAAACCTGGGCTGTTCGATTTTAGTATATAAATCTACAATAAAAACGACCGTTTGAGTGTTAAATTTTAGTATATAAATGTACAATAAAAACGAAGGTTTGAAGGTTAATTTCCTTATATATATTGATTTATATTGGATTCAAGTCTCAAACATATGTTAACTTCAATGCAAGGTTTTTATTAATTTATTCACTCTATTAATATTAAAATTGTAATAAAAAGTAGTGGTGAAGTAGACAAGTTATCAAGCAATGTCAACAATAATAAAATGAATAAAAAAAATCCTTTAATAAATTTACAATTTACTAGTAATATTAATTTTGTGACATATTAGATTTATATTGTCTCTATAACTAAAGAGAAAATCTTTTTTTAAAAAAAAAAAAAAAAACAACTTTGATTTTTATATCTTCATTAATTGCCTTGAGTTGTAAAAACTCTTTCCATCTAACAGCTTGATCTAATCATACAGAAGGATGGCTGCACTTTGAAAGCTCATTATATAAACGTCAGCATGGTAATGATTCAAGCCTTAACATATTTCATATTTTATATTTAAAAAAACGCTTTTACAACTGTAAACCTCACAAAAGCTATATATAAAATAATACAAACAATTTAAAAAACAACAACTCAGTATTAAAAGAAAATTATTTCGATGAAAATCATTCCTACTTTTTAATTTATAAATAAAAATCAGGTCACAGGGTGAAAACTTTCATAATAATTATTTAAAAACAAACAAACAAACAAACAAACAAACTTTATTCTAATTTTAATATTTATATAAACTGTATACTAAGCAATTAATAACTTTTATTAGTCATTCATTAGACTATGCAATTAATAACTTTTATTAGTCATTCATTAGACTAAAGATTATCTCATAATAAATATTTTCTATATTATAATTTTCATTACACCATTATCACGCAAGGTAGGAATTGGTTTCTATCAACTTTTTACACCTTAGGGATCATAGATCTTTTCCACATGTCTATGATCCTATGTTTATTACATCCATCCACTTGATGTTAAAGATGGATAGAAACCGGTCTCTACCTTGTTTGATCGTGTAATAAAAATTACACTACAGAGATATTATTCATTAGGGTATACCAGGGATAGTCAAGCTTTTTATACCTACCACCCACTTTTGTATCTCTGTTAATAGTAAAATTTTCTAACCTCCCACCAGTTCCACAGTAATGGTGATTTATAAAGTAGGGAAGTAACTTTACTTTATAAAATTTATAAAGCAGAGTTATAGCTAGCTAAGGCATATAAATTTGTATGAAACTTTAAAAAAAAAAGTCTAAAAAATAAAGTGCTTCAGTGTAGGACAAAAACCCTACAGTCCACCATGAAGGCTGGAAAGCCCACTAGTGGGCAGTAGGAACCAGGTTAAGTACCACTAGTGTATACTATGCAAGTTTCTATAATCACATTAAAATACATTTTTTTCATATGGACACATTTTAAAGATTACATAAGATATTAGTTCAGAAAATAAAAGATTGCCTAAATTTATTCAGACAATTTATATATTTAAGCAATGATATAAAAATATTATGACAAGCATTTTAAAATTTGACATTCCTTCCTTAAACAATATTTTCAAGATCATGAGGGGCTTGTACTTATAAATGGAGAAAAACCACTGGAGTCAATTTGCTTTACAACCATCTGTTGAGATATTTTGGTAATTTTATTTTTATGTCGAGTTATTCAAACATATTTTATTTTAAATATTTTTAATTCCAAACATTTTTTAAAGATTACAGAATAATTGAAAATGGGGTGACTTCAAAGAATTAAATCCATTTTTAATATGTGTCTTCTTTGTTATTGGATTTTGACATTCCTTATGACATCATTTTAAAAAAAAAATTTGAAATGACTAAAACCTTGATTTTTTTATGAAGTATATCAAGATTGATGATTATTTTGCACAGTAATTGTGCAATAGTTATTAAAAATCATTCTGATATATAATAATGGTTTAATACTAAAATCAAACATTGAAAGCTTAGAAAATTCTTACAAAGAACAATTAATTCTATCACAGTGGAAATGAGTTATTATAACAAAGCATATCTATTGATCTCAAAATATATGTATATTTTTTATAAATTGAAATCAAATACATTTCAAACAATTGGGTGGAAAAATAAGTTAATAGCTTTTAAAATGCATTTCAGCCTCTAATCCAACATAAAGAAGTTGAGTGTAATTTTAAAAAAATGGAACACGAGACTGAAAAGGTGAGACAATAAAAATATATATTTCTACTTTATTACAATTCACATCTACAAATAAATCTAAATGAAATGTGATTATTTGTAAACTGAGAAAACTGCAAGAATATGCATATACAAAATATATTCAAATGGCTTTATTGCTCAAAAGTTCATAAGGAGATCATGTGCCAAAATTGAAGCAATGGAATCAATCGCATGATCCCATACTCCAAAATCTTACCATCTACCGCTGTTCTAAACCATACAGGACCGGTGAAAAAGTTACAATTTCTAATTAGGGGAAGGCAATACTTACTAGGTTTTACAATTGCCAGATAATGAAGATTTTAGCAGTTTTTCCATCCCTATTTTATATTCTATTAATAATTAGACATCCACTTACCAACCAATGTAAGATAGTTAGTTGGTTGTAAGATAGTTAGTTGGTTGTTTGTTGGTCACTCAAAAAAATCTAATCCAGTTGAAAAAGTTTTCAAATTTATTCAACCCTGTTTCTAATATAATGAGTATTTTCAAATATTAAGCAAACTTTTAAAAAACAACAACCCAAGATCACAAATAACAATTAGATTGGGAAAAAAAGAAGTCTAAAGTATTGTTTAAAATATAACATTCTACATATAGAAAAACTTCACATAAAAACAAGTCCTTCTACAACACATCACAGTAGCAAACGATAATATCAGTATCCATAATAGTTTGTGATAGCTTGCTATTGACTTAATTTATTTCACCATTTTAATATACAATACTTATAGTATGGTATTAAATGGGTGATTAGATCTTCAGCATATATCTGTGCTTTTTAAAAAATAATTTTATAAGTGATATTCTAAAAAAAATAATGCAAAAGTATACCATGTGTGATTTAACTGAATAGGGAGTAAGAGACAGTGGAACTAAAGATTTAAACTTGTACTGATATTTCTAAACATGACATGATCACCATCTCATGCTAGCACATATCTGTTAGTAAGTAGGCAAAAACTTCATATAGTAGTGCCACCTTGTGCTAACCAACGCCACAAGCCAGAAACTAGTCTGGGGATATTGGGTGAGTAGGCACTAGATAGGGATTTTATGCACAAGCCTTCTGGCATCCATTTATTACTCTGGTTAGCACAAGGTGGCACTACTATATGAAGAGTTTTTGCCAACGCCACAAGCCAGAAACTAGTCTGGGGATATTGGATGAGTAGGCACTAGATAGGGATTTTATGCACAAGCCTTCTGGCATCCATTTATTACTCTGGTTAGCACAAGGTGGCACTACTATATGAAGAGTTTTTGCCTGTTTACTGATATTTCTAGTGCTTGAAATCACGTGACTGTTTAACAAGTAATCACTTTGTGAGGAAAAAGTATTTAAAAATTTCAATATTTTTGCAACGATTTCAGATTTTAGAAATACAAGAGAGAGAGAAGAAAAACAAATTCTCTCCACATGTATATATAATGATAACTGATGCTTGCATTCAAAAAATAGTGCAAAAAATAGGATTTTTGAAGAGTCTGGTTTCTACTGATATTTTAAGTTGCAGACCAACTCTAAAACAAGCTTTAGAAAAAGAGGATATTCATAATATGCAGTAAACAATTCAGTCTTTTATTTTTTTAGAATACATCAATTTTATGATGCCCACAGTTACTGGAATTTAATTGACAATTCAAATTATATAAAATGAAATGTAACTTCAAAAATTCAGTGAGTGACATCTCAGAAAATGTAACAAACAAAATATAAACATAACCCATAGCCATATTAGAGGTAAGATTTATTTTGTAAAATTAGCAAAATATGCCTGGTGCATTTTTGACTATTTAATCACTTAGTTGAAAGTGGACTAGACATAATTAGCTAATTTTACAAAATAAAGTTAATCAGTAATACAGTTATGCTTATGCATATATTTTGTTTATTATATAAATTGGTAAAAAATGTATATGCTTTGATGAATTCAATAACGAACATGTACTTGTGTATACTAAGAAAAGCTTATTTATTGTATTTAACACAATATGTTAACTTCTTTTGATATAATATGCAAAGCATGATCTCAACTAACTGGTAGTCATAATCACAACAACAACAACAGTTAAAGTCACAACAACAACAACAGTTAAAGAGAAATATGTAATTCAAAGAAGAGGAGAGTTACAGTGCTTTGATTTTAAAATGTAAATGAGTTGATTTGCATAATTCAGTTTTTTGAAGGAGAGAATGCAGGACTCTTTCTTATTGACAGATGCAGGACTCTTTCTTACTGATGGAATTCATATTATTGGCAATGTGCCAGGCCTCTTTGATTAGATGTTTCATGTCATTTCTCTCAGCACAGATGCTAACAAAGGTGGGTTTTTAATATACAATCAGGCTTGGTTTTATGCAGAAAGAATATAGATCTAACATCAACAATAGTTTTAGCCCAATTGTATTGATATCTGTGCAGCCTTTGTAGTGAGATTGGCCTTGGACTTGTCAAAGTAAACATCATTGTAGATTGTAGTGGTGCACATGATTTTGTACATTGTATTGTGCACATGATTTTATACACAACTTAGGAAAATCTGTTTATGGGTAATACATCATTAGTATTGTTAATTAAGAATTTCACAGTGGAAAGGGGTGCCAAAATCTTACTCTATATGTTTCAAAGCAAATTTTGCCTTATGCTGTAGGTTGAACCGAGAATGTAGGGTGGCAATATCCAGGGTTTTTTATCTCATAAAATAGCTCTATTTCTAATGTTGGCATAGAACATTTTAACAATTTTAATAAGTGTTGTGTATTTGCATCTGATGTTGCATAAGCTTGCCTTGAAAACAATAGGATGCTTTTGCTTTCAGGAGATTACTTTAGATAACAAAATAATCATTAATGATAATGTAAATTTCCTTCTAGTACACTGCAAAATAAATATAAAACTTAGGTTCCAAGAAATTTTATTTAATAACTAAATAAATATATGTTTTCCAGTTACATCCACATATTAAACAATTCAAAACAAAGCAAAACTCTCCATATAGTAGTGCCATCTTGTGCTAACAAGAGCAATCAATGGATTCCAGAAGGCATGTGCATAAAATCCCTATCTAGTGCCTACTCATCCAATATCCCCAGACTAGTTTTTGGCTTGTGGCCTTCATCAGTGAGGAGTCTTGGATCTGAGAGCACTGCACCTAGATCTTAGGATCTAATGCAACCCTCCAGCAGCCACCTTTTAACTCTATTTAACTACTAAACTATGAGAATGAAATTGAAAACACAATTAATATTTTCAACCCACGCTCCTCACTGATGAAGGCCACAAGCCAGAAACTAGTCTGAGGATATTGGGTGAGTAGGCACTAGATAGGGATTTTATGCACATGCATTCTGGCATCCATTGATTGCTCTTGTTAGCACAAGATGGCAGTACTATATGGAGAGTTTTGCTTTATTTTGAATTGTTTAATAACAATTATGTGCTAATATGAGATAGTGATCATGTGATGTTTAGTGGCTTAACACCAATCCTGCCTAATAGGATAGTGGTGGCTATGGTTGTTAAAGAGCCAAAGACACCAAAATGTATGGGTGCTGAATTGAGTTCAGACCCATATGACTATATAAGCTATTGAGCTTGAATTGAAAATATTAATAGTGTTTTCAATTTCATTCTCATAGTTTAGTAGTTAAATAGAGTTAAAAGGTGGCTGCTGGAGGGTGGCATTAGATCCTAAGATCTAGGTGCAGTGCTCTCAGATCCAAGGCTACTCACTGATGAAGGCCACAAGCTAGAAACTAGTCTGGGAATATTGGATGAGTAGGCACTAGATAGGGATTTATGCACATGCCTTCTGGCATCCATTGATTGCTCTTGTTAGCACAAGATGGCACTACTATATCGAGAGTTTTGCTTTGTTTTAAATTGTTTAATAACAATTATGTGCTAGTATAAGATAGTGATCATGTGATGTTTAGTGGTTTTACATCCACATATCTTTTAGATGTATATCAATACATAAAGAACATATAATGCAATATATGTAACAGTCTATTAAAACAGAAAAAACTCTCTATATGTATTGCCACTCAGTGCAAGCCAGAATTTCAATAAATGCCAGAAGGCTTGTGCAAAAAATCCCCATCTAATGCCTACTTGTCCAATATCCCCAGACTAGTTTCTGGCTTGTTGTTTTTGTCAGTGAGGAGCTTTGGATTTGAGAGCACTGCACCTAGATCTTAGAATCTAATGCAACCCCTCAGCAGCCACCTTTTATCTCTACTTAACTATAAAAGTATGAGACTTAAATTGAAAACCTTATAATATTTTCAATCCATTCTCATCAGCTTATATAGTCATAGTTTTGGAATTAAGTAGAAATAAAAAGTGGCTGCTGGAGGGTTGCATTAGATCCTAAGATTTAGGCACAGTGCTCTCACATCCAAGGTTCCTCACTGATGATGGCCACAAGCCAGAAACTAGTCAGGGGATACTGGATGAATAGTCAGTAGATGGGGATTTTATGCACAAGCCTTCTGGAATCCATTGATTACTCTGTCTCACACTGAGTGGCACTACTGTATGGAGAGTTTTTCCTGTTTTAATAACAGTTAAGAGCAAGCATAAGAAGTGGTGATCATGTGATGTTTATATGTAACAGTCTTCATGATGTAGTGCTGTCACCACATAATTATGTATAATCTGAAAAAAAAGATTACAATTTTCTAAGCATTAAATTGATTAAAAAAATAAATATTTACAGTTTTTCAGTGACTCCAACCAACCACGAAGTGCTTTTTCAAAGAATCAATTTAACCATTAAATCAAATATTTCAACACTACATATTTTTAGATACTTTAATAAAATAAAATTTTGTATTTCATCCTATTAAAAAAAAGCATTATATAGCTTTCTTAGAGAAATGATATTTCATTTTATAGAAACACCATATACAAGTTTCAAAGTTTTTTCTAAAATCAAATATTTACTAAGCCTCGGAAGCATGGTATTATATAGAACAATTAAACCATATCTTTAAAAATATATATATATATATATAAATGTTGAAGATAAATTCTATCAAATTCTAAAATCTGGAAGTTAAAAATAAAGTATGATATTTCCCTTTGGATGTATATTCCTAATTACACAAAGTCAAAAAAAAAATAGCATGGCATTCAGGTAAATAATTCCAGTTTTTTAAAAAACAAAATCAATTATTTCTATTTAATTTTAAATAATAAATTGTCTAAAAACAAATAAAAAGAAATACAATTAGTTATAAGATGGGATTGACTCAAATATCAATATTAAAAATATATTTTAAAAACATATTACCTACATCTATAAATATAAACATTACTTATGCTTTCATGGAAGTGTAGCAAACTGTATTTTTTATTCTCTCCGTGGAATAGTTTGAGATACACAAGAACAATGCAATTACATTTTTTCCCCATTTAGTGAGGACCTATTGGTCCATTATTTTTGAAAATCCAATAAAAAAAAAGTAAAAAAAAAATACTAAAAAAATATTTTCCATAACATATTTTGGTCCTTCAGGATAATCCCAGACACCCAGATTGATTGGATAATTCCGAACACTATAATTGATAGTCATGTTTTTATTATTATTATTATTATTATTATTATTATTATTATTATTATTATCATCATCATCATTGTTGTTGTTGTTGTTATTATTACTATTATTATATTTTCAGGTGCATAGTTATCCAGCAACCCTAATGAATATGTTTTACTTGTTATCATCAAAAAAATATTCAATAAAACGATTATAAATTTCTGCTAACTTTTAAAAAATATCAATAAATAAATATATTATAAATTCCATTCACAAAACTATGACAATAAATTTTAAATAAAATAAATTTAATAATTCAGGTTCCAGGAATTTTTTTAAAACACCTGTATAAAATCTATGATTCATCTTACAATGTTCAATGCCTTCCAGTTATCAAAATAAATCATAGACCCATCATCCACATTTTCTTTACTAGCACCTGTAAGAATAATAACTGTTCTCCCAAGAACAGTTATTATAAAGCATTCGGCAGTCTCTCTGCACTAGCCACCAAATAAGCGCTAATGTGGAAGTATTCTCCTATGTTGTTTTTTTTTTTTTGCTTGTTTAAAAAACTTTATAGATATTTTTTTAAAAAGTAATTAATTACATGTTGTGAATGGAATTTATAATACATTTATTGTTACTTTTTTAGCTTTAACAGGAATTTATAATTGATTTATTGATGTTATTTAATATTAACAAGTAAAACATATTCCTTAGGATAATGGGATAATTAAGCCTCGGAAAATGTATAATTAAAAAAACATGGCTGCCAATTATCCATAATCAATGTTGGTGTCCAGGGTTATCTTTAAATATCCAAATTTTTGTATTTTTGATTGGAATTTTTAATTTTAAAAGACAAGTCTCCATTCTCAAATTTATTACACAAAACTACATATGCAAAGATAAATATTTATTAAATGAAGATTATATCTTCAAGCTAAAAATTAAATAGTGTATATACATTCAGGCATATAAATATAGCTGCATCTAAATTTGTTGTTGTCAATTTCTGAAAATAAAGACTAGAAATAGAATAAATGGATCTTTGATTTACTATAGAAGATTACAGGACTATTTCTTGCTGCTACATAAATTTTGAATTAATCTGCTTTTCAACGGAAGGCTTTAACTTTAAATTCTCAATACTTTATTGAAATAATTCATTAATTAGCATTCTCATCTTTCATGCATATCAGTTTTAGACCAGTTATCAAAAGTATTTCAACACATGCATATACAAAACACTTTAAATTCAGACAAAAAAATCTAAAAGTGGGGGATCCTTTTGCCCCAAGTAATTCTTAAGCACTCCAGGAAATCTGTTTTAGATCTTTTACAAGTTAACTACCATTTATAAGAGAATCAGGCCTCCATAAGATATTTCAATTCAATCAAAAATGCAAATCAGAATTCACCCAGAGTTATAATTTAATTTTTATCTAAAAAGGCCAAAACCAAAAATCTCAGATTATCATATATATATAAATGTTTCTTATTAAAAAATAGAAAATTGTAAAAAAAAAAAAAAATAAAGACAGTGAATAACACTCTAATGCCAAGATTTGGAAGTTTAAGATTTTATGTTATTTACTTTTCTACATAGAAAAGTTACATATTTATTTACTATCGAAAAATTAGACAGCAGGAAAGATTGACTTGAGTGATAGAAACGGAGCACAATCTCCTTTCCCCCATGTTTCAGATTCAAACTGCTGACTGCAGGCATCTCAGGTTGTAGCATAATTAGTAATTTAACTATTGCACATTACTTCTATTTTGGAATGGACATACATATACTCATGAAATCCATTTTAATCTGTTAGTTTTTGCTAATATGACTTCCAAAAAGTGATTTCAATAACCAATCGATCATTTCTTTTATTTTCCTGTTTTTCATTATATATATATATATATATATATATATAGCATATATATATATATATATATATATATATATATATATATATAGTGCTTAAATAAGTTCAAATCCCAAACATATCCAGTCACAACTGGGCTTAAATATCAGATAAACATTTGCATGATAAGTTGGTTTGAGAAATGTATAATGTGATAAACCATGAGATAAAAATAGAAAAAGAAATAAGTATAATGAATAAAATTGTAATAGAGTTATATTGTTGCCAATTGTCCAATGACTAGTATTTATTTTTTTTTAAAAAAGGAAGTGGTTGGTTTAATGGCAGGAATCAATTATTGTTTTTTATTAGAAATTTGTTTCATCTCTTATAATTAATTATTATCCTCAATAACCATGTTTGAAGTTAAACTACTGACAGAAATGTAAACATGAACAAATTCAGATATTTATAGTTAAGAATGCTTACAATTATCATCACAGATATTTCTTATGGAAAGTGGTATCCTAAGAATGCATATCTATGGAATGTCATATTCTGGAGTGTAAGATCCTAGGATATATTTCAGTCGACATATCTAACATTCAAACTTTTATGAATTCTGAAGCAATAAACATTGGATTATTTTGTTCTGCCTGGTTAAGGGTAGTAAAATAATGTCAGACTCTGGAACATAGACTCTTGAGCATAAGATACTTGGATGGATTCAAGTTCCGGCATTTCCAGCTCTCCAATTCTCAAGCAATAAAGCCACTTCAATTACTTTGCCTATGTTGTTTAGTGCTGTAGTAAGATGTCAGAATGGGGAGTCTAAGATACTTAAATCAATTTCACTTCAGGCACTTCTCATGTTTGAACTTTTTATTAACTCCCAAGAAAGAGTACATTGGAACTTGATGATAATCAGAAATTTGTAGGATCTTAAAATCATGACATGATCATAATTAGTAACCTTAATCAGCATCAATATTGTTGATCAGACAATCACAATATATAAATGAATTATCAAAATATGATTTGAACAGTAAAAACTATTTAGGTTATATGGAGCCTACTTTTATTACACAACTGGGGCACCAGAGTATGGATAACAACATCCCTTTACATGATAGCTATTACTCTTTTTCCGCTACACTCACTTATTTTTCCTGCTATAATTTTAATGTTAAATGGTATTTTTAATTTCAGATTAATCATTCTTTTGCAAAAAAGTTCAAAGAAAATAATAAAAATTAATTATTAATTAATTATTGAAGCACACTAAAGTTAACTAGTTACTAGTAACGTTTACTTCCAATTTTTCCCTTCACTTATAATTGCAGTAATTAAAAATATTTTAAAACCTGAAGAGAGGAAAACATGAGATTATAAAAATTTAAAGCATATTTATTTGAAACTCTAAACTAACTTATTTATAGATCGTTTAGTTCTTGGTACGTATGACTCACGCTGTATATCTAATTTAATGAGATTCTCAAGAGATACTTACTACATACGCTAACAAGAAATTAAAATAGAAACGAGTATTAAAATAAAAAAAAAAAAAAATCCTAAAAATAAACACATTTTAAAAATAGCAAAAAATAAGTTGGAAGTAATCTAATTTATATATAGAAAGGAATCCAGTGTGTTGGTTACTCTTTATATGGATCATACCATCTATTTATTGTTCTTTTAGAATAAATTCTATATTACGTGCGTCCTCAGCTTTACGCTAAAAGACAATCGATCTAAAATAACTTATATTTTTAGAATTTCGAACAATTTGTCATAAGTTCTTTATGGATGGACCAAAAAATGAAGTTTATTAATATGATGAATAGAGAAGCTAACTGATTAAACATAGAGAGGCCTTTATCCTGTAATCAAAAATGAGAAGTCCTCTATTTCTGTAATATGGTAATAAACGACTATGGATGAATAATGTGTCTAGCTTTACTTATATTCATCTATGATTTTGGAACTACATTTTTTTTTCTTTTATGTCTGCTCTTTTCTAACAGAAACATCATCTGTAATTTTGGAACTATGGTTTTTCTATCTTTTACCTCTGCTCCTTTTTAAGAGAAACATCTTCTGTGATTTTGGAACTATTGTTTTTCTTTCTTTTAAATCTACTATGTTCTAACAGAAACATTAATTTGTTTCATTTTTTGAAAGTAAAATATCTTTGTGTGTAAAGAATGATATACAACTACTATTAAGTTGTTTGGATTGCAGTTCCTATTATTTCAGTAAATGTATGACTTTGGATATGTCATATATTGCATATCCAATACTAATGAAAAACAATAAAAAAATTCATGATCTTACACCCTGAGCTATATTAGTTGTCAAGAAAGCAGATTCCTTCAGATAGGGATATGGCACTATGATTTTATATATACTTGCAAACTTCAACAATATATTACTTTGAAATAATAAAATATTGCTTCAGGTTGCAAAGGGTACAAAAGGAGAAAAATTACCTGTAACTTTCATAAACAAGTGTTAAATATTATGAAGCCGGTTTGAATAGGATACGTAATTCTGTTAGCATCTTTCAAAAATATATATCTAGAATAAACAAATTAGTAAACAACTATTATTATAAGATGCTATATATTAAATTTAGTGTGATTACAAGTGTTCAAATCCTCAGCACACCCAACAAGGATATGTTCACTAGCCAAACATCTTTAAGCAGTGTAAAATATTTGATTGTCCTTTTTATGATGAATGAGATTTATCAATGTTTCAGGTCATATGCAAATGATAAAATTAACACAAGCCTTGAGTAAGACCATGCAGAACTCTTCAAAGACAGAAGAATTTATTGTGAGCAGATCCAAATAAATCAAGTAATAAGTAAGTCTATGAAAAGAGTCTGGTTTACAGTTATAAAAAAGTTCTACACAAAATGGGCAGTAAATACTTCATTGAATTGCTAGCCATCATCATAACAGATTACATCAGCTCTCAAATACATAATTTCCATGAAGAGGATGAATAAGACTTCATCAAAGCATTTTACCAATTCAGTAAAATAATTTTTTTTTTTGCATCTGATGTGGATCAGTCTTTTTAATGATTTTAAACAATTTGACCTATTTAGTTCTGACTATAGAAAATTCTACCCATTGTGAGAACCAAATTATATATACATAAAATTAGCTCAAGTCTTTATTTAAATTGATGGTATAAATTACAAATAAATATGCTTACAACTTACTCATACTTTACTTACCATATTTGCCTTTCTTATGTTTGGTTATTTTTCATTTTATTAATCCAAATAAACTTTGTGAAACAATATGTGATTCTTCAATAATTCACTTGTTCATCTTCCACTTTTAATTGCTTATTAGATATTCATTATAAAGAAATTTTAAAAATAAATAAAAAAAAACTCTAAGAATAGTCTTTTTGAATAATGTCAAAATCCATGCATATAATGAAAAAGAAAGAATTAATTATAAAATGTGTAATATATATATATATATATATATATATATATATATATATATATATATTTCAAACTTCCTACAGCTTATCCAATCTGTGATCTTATACAATTGATACACATGACCACATACATGTGAAAAAATATAAATGATCTCCAATATACACAATTTAGTGCTGAACCAGCACTCATCAATTGGCCCAATAGGATAGTGGTGGCTATGGTTATTAAAGAACCAAAGACACCATAATGTATGGATACTGAACTGGGTTCAGACCCAAATGACTATATAAGCTAATGGGCTTGGATTGAAAACATTAAGGTGTTTTCAGTTTAAGACTCATAGTTTTGTAGTTAAATGGAGATAAAAGGTGGTTTCTGGAGGGTTGCGTTAGATCCTAAGATCTAGATGCAGTGCTCTCAGATCCAAGGCTCCTCATTGACGAAGACCACAAGCCAGAAACTAATCTGGGGGATATTGGATGAGTAGGCACTAGATGGGGATTTTATGCACAAGCCTTCTGGCATCCATTGATTACTCTAGCTTGCTGTGTGTGGCAATACGTATAGTGAGTTTTGCCTGTTTTAACAACAGTTATGCACAAGCATAAGAGGTGGAGGTCATGTGATGTTTATATATATATGCTATAAGTTTATTATTTTTATATATAACAGCTAATTATATCATTTATGAGCTTGAAAATCTTTCAATTCTCGGATCCTAAGTCATGGATATGTTAGACTATTACAATAATAAGATGTAACTCATTTTAATTAATGGGGAGGAAGGGGTCCCACTAATTATGAAGAAGTTATTCATTTTAAATATTGGGAGAGTAAATATATATATATAGTATATTCTTTACCAAGTTAATAATTACTATACTATAAAATATGTTTAAACATTCCAATTGTATTAAACCTATTTAATTAAAGGATGGAATTTGCTTAAAGATATTAATATTACTAGGTACAATTTGTACAAATGAAGGAAACTCAACATTAAAATAACTGTAACTATAAATAATTTATAAAAGCTAAAAACATCAGCTCCTTATAAAATTATTTAATGATTCAAGGGATCTTCTACAATCAGCCATTATTTCTATTGGCAGCATGCATTGATAACATAAATTGTAAAGACATTGTAAATTCTGTATACCATTTCTAATTTGTAAGAATATAATCGGTCATTCACATCTGGCACTTCAGCTTAAAAAATTCTGCATGATTCAATGTAAATTACAAGAAATATACTGATTAAATATGACAAAATATTTTCATACACATATAAATATGGTTACAAAGTATTCAATAAATATAAAATACAATACCAAGCCAATTTAGCTTAATGCATTTTCAGTATGAATCACCATAATCATGGGTAAAACTACTTATTTCCTAAGATTGTCTTTAAAAAATATTAAAAGTTAGCTTTATCTTTTTAAAATGCCACCTTACATATTCCAATAATTATATAACTGGATACTATTCAATCTTATGTGCTTTCCTGAAGATTTGTGATGGTGATGTTTTAGTTGTTTTTATATGTTTGACTATTTTCATCATCTAAGGGTCCAGGTTTAATTCCCATGCTAGTACTGTCACTGGTCAGGTCAGCAACACCTGAAGAAGAGGGAAGAATAATACCTCTTGAAACATTGTGCACATACTGACCTGTTTGATGTGCTATTACTAACAGTTAAATGTATTTGGAATATTTATTAAATAAAGTTATTTTTTTCTAAAGACATTCAATACTCATATTAGATGATGGAAATATGCTATTACTAACAATTGAATGTATTTGGAATATTTAAATAAAGTTATTTTTTTTTATAGACATTCAATACTCATATTAGATAATGGAAATATGCTATTACTAACAATTGAATGTATTTGGAATATTTAAATAAAGTTACATTTTTCTAAAGACATTCAATACTTATATTAGATGATGGAAATAGTCCAAACAATAATACAACTATTCAATCTTTTGTTAATAACATTATTATGGTGGTTAGCAATGTGCCATGACTCTTTTTCTCTACTGATCATCTCACACTACACAATCAAATTTAATGTTTTACATATCAAAAATGTGTCTGCTTCTTTTTGTGGCCTAAAAATATAGAAGTGCGGAATTTTCTTAGTTCTATCAAATAATATTTATGCTGCCTAGTTCTAGTTATGATAATTCACTATAATATAAATAACAGAAAAATAAGCAAAAAAAAAAAATGAAACAAAAAATATACACAGAATTAAAAATGAATAAATTAAACTAATTATAGAGTAAGTATTTATCTGATTGCCATAAAATATAAGCTCCTCTGCAGTTCATACAACTTTTAGAATTCAAAATATGATTTAATAATATATATATCCAAACATATATATTGCTTATAATAATTTCTTATATACACTTTAATGCAAACATTTTTTTAAATAAAACTTCTTTATCCCCCCCCCCCCCCGACAGTTTCGACTGTCCAGAATTCATCATCAGTGTTCTCAATTTACTTTACTGTCAGGAAATAAAAAAGTTTTATTAAAAAAAAAAAGTGCATTAAAGTGTATATGAGAGGAATTATTATAAGCAATATATATATATGAATATATAAAGAAATGCAAAGAAAGTAAAGGAAAAGAATAAGAGTATATACAAACATATTAGAGTATATACAAATATATTAGGTTTTTTTTAAAAAATAAAATTATTTATAATATTTTTTAATCGGCTAAGTTTTTCATGAACATATATATAATTTGAAATTTTACACAGTTTATTTGATTCACAAATCTGATTTGAAAATTTGGATTTATTTTTGACTTAAAAATTAATAGGAACAATTTTCAACTTCTCTCTGTTCCATTCATTTAAATTTCACATAAATGGTCTTGTTAAATACTTTAAAAATTGATCAAAAATCACTGTGATAAAATATAATTTATTAAAAGAAAAGCTGATTTAAAAATATTGAGGTTATTAACTCTTAATAGCCCAAATAATATAACTAAATCAAGGCTAAGTTAAAAAAAAAATATTAGTCATATAGATAGATTATCTTCAGATCGAATAAAATTTTTTGGGAGGAAAAACTATTTTTAGCATAAATATTAATAAAATTAATTTTATCATGATTAAAATAATAAGGGGGAAGGGAAACTACAAACAATTATTTTTTTCAAATTTTATTTTACAAACTATTTTTTATTGTCTTTATTATAAATATTAATCAGTTTTAATCAAAACTGATAAGTAAGAATTTTAAAAAAAATTTAAAATATCAAATCAGTTTTTATTCCTTGTAGAAACCTTATAAAATTATAAAAAGCTTGACAATATTAAAAATAAATTAGAGATAGTTTATAATGTGAGTCTTGTTTGTAAAGAAAATTGAATAATTAATAAAGTAATGGTTTTATGAACTATTTAACCTTTTCACAGGATTTTAAATTGTAAAATTATTAGTCACCTATCAAGAATATTTGCAAGCTTTGTTTTTAAATATACATATATTTTTATATATAAAAATAAATCCTAGATATGATATCAAATAAAATATCTTTATCTAACAACAAAATAATATATGACAATAGCTGTAATATAATCATATAATCATAACATATAGCTCTTTTCAGCAATTTTTAAATTTTTGCCCTTTTCAATATTACTTGGTTAACTACAAAAATAACCTAAATTCCATACATAGTGACATCTACTGGCTCTATATAAAATTAACACAAGTCTATAATTTATGCTTTAATATCTTTATAATAACACATATTATATAACCCTCCATTCATTTTTCATTATCCAATTATTAGTTAAATTAATTGACGTTTTATAAATGTTCATACAATGATTTCTGTTATAATTAATATAATTAGTTAAATATATCTTCCTTCTATTAATTTCTTTAATATAATTTAATGAACTTATATTCTTAACACAATCTATTCTATGTCCACATTTTAAGTAGTGAACATATAATGCAGATCTGTCATATCTCCTATTAATAGCATTATTATATTCTTTAGCCTTTTCTTCTAATTGTTTTGCCATATATCCATAATAAACTACACTGCGAACTCCACAAGTAATTTTATATACTAACCCTTTTTATATTCTATATCATCTTTTATTTTATAATTCCCTACTAATATATCAAGATTTTTACTGTTTGACCATCCTATTTTAATATTTTTATCTATATAATTTTTATTTTTTAATAATGTATGATAAATTTTTGGAATATATGAAAGTTTTTCTCATTTTATATTTTCTGGTTCACTATTATTACCTAAATTATATTGTTTATAATTAACAAATATTTTTCTAATGCTTTTAGGGTTATATCTGCAACTAGTATATAACTTTATAAAGTTCTCTTTTTGTAAATTAGCTATCTTCCTATCTGTGTTATATTTATCATTTTTATTTTTAAAATTTTTAATAACTACTACTTTTTGTATCCATGCATGCTGCAAATCCATGGAAATTATTTTTCTTAATTTATCTTCTTTAATGAAGGGTTTTAATGTATTTATGTTATTATCATCTATCTCTATATCTAAATACTTTATTTTAACATTATATTATCCATATTATTATACATTTTTATGTATATATTTCAATATAAAATTTTAGTTTGAATAAAATTCCATAGATGGCCAGAAAAGTGAAAATTCATCAACATAAGAAAGCTTTAGTCTTACCCTATCTCCACTTTGACAAGTAATCCATTTGTATTATGATATACACTGACATTGGAAAAAACAGTCTGAATAATCAAAAACACATTTATTTATGAATTTATTACAATTCAAGATTATTTTTATATAATATTCATACAACAATTTTGATAAATCATGAATATAAAATTTTTTAGTAATTTATTTTGAATGAAAATATTTTATTTTTAAAAACAGAACATTATATTTTTGGTCAATGCAAATATACCCTGAATGTATTTACAAACTTAGTTATTAAGTAATGACTGCAATTAGTAAAGACAAGTCTGAAAATATTGTAATTATATAAAATATTTTTTATAAGTACAACTCTTTAGATTTAAGAGAAATAAATATTTATTCATTCATATTCTAATGAAGATTTCATTGATTTTGGTAAATGAAAATAATCTTTCTAAAAATGATAAAGTACAAAGCTTTCTGTTTTGATTACAATTTCATTTTTTAAATTTCACTTGTAAATGAAAATATCTATTAAATGAAGTTAAATTTATTAATTTCTGATAGTAATAATGGTTTAACCTTAAATTCAATGTTGTAATGAAGCAAAGAAAATGACAACTTGCAAAGAGTGTAGAAGTAGTAGCAATAGCAGCAGTCGTACAGCAGTAAATCTTAGTCTTGTCACAATGTCCTCCCAAGAGTTTCTGCTTCGAATCCTAAAAATTTGCTCAATACCATCTTCATTAAAGGTAAATTTTACACTTTATCAAAAATAGAATAGTTTGATTATGTAGCTTACTTTTTATAAAAATTTCCATGTGTGCACATAGAAAAATTGAATCACATTTATTTTTGTTCAACACGAGAAATAAAATAAAAATGACAACCTTGTTTTAAAAATTGTATAATTATAGTGCTGCAGCGAATCTTAGTTTTTGTCTGTATAACAGTTGTAAGTTCTCAAGCTACACCCTAAAAAAATTTGCTGAATACCATCATTATTCAAGGATGCAATTCATAATAAGTAGTGTTTTTTCCATTTTCCCAAGATACAAATCATGCTGACAACTGTTTTTCTATTTTCTCAAAATACAATCCTTGCTGAACTAATACTTTCCCAGGATGAAATTCATGCATACTAGTGTTTTTTCATTCTCCCAGGATGCAGTTCATGCTGAACCAATGTTTTTGTGTTTTCCCAAGATGCAATTCACACTGACTAGTATTTATCCATTTTTTTTTCACATAAAACTTCTGTAATAAATGAAATAATAAGACTTAGCTATAAAAACTATAGTACTCTCACCAAGTGAACCCAATTTTTATGGGAACATATGTCAATCTAATACTAACTTCCATCCTTCCTCCATATGTTTTCAATTGCACTATCATGTGTTCCCACATATTTTCTTAATATCACATTTAAAAATTCTACATGAACCTAATTTGACATATGTATCTTGTTATGTAAGAATTATTTTTCTTTTAATTAATGTAAATCATGTTTTTTTTTCCCTATCACAATTAAGATTGTAAACCATTATTATATATGTAATATTATGAATCAATTTGTATCTAAGACCTCATGTTTTCAAATGTGACCCCTTTTGAGTCTCACTAAAGTATACCCTTTGAAACAACAACAACAACAACAACAACAACAACAACAATAATAATAATAATAATAATAATAATAATAATAATAATAATAATAATAATACAATGTAATTGAATAAGTTAACTGATATAGACCCCTATTCAACATTTCAATACCTATGTAATTGGTAATGAAAATCTTAGTCAAATCAAATGTGTAAAAATCATCATGCCACTGTAAACAAGGTATAAGTATGTAAACATCATGCAATATTTGTTGACAGTAAAGTATATATTGAAACATCATCATTATCATAATAATAAAATTAGAATTTTTTTCATTTCTCTTGACATGAATTTGAAATTTATAATTTTGTATTTGTTAAATAAAAATAAATTTCAAATGAATGAAAATAACATTGAAATAAAAAAAAAAATACTTGTAGAATACTTTCCACCATTTTGAGTAATTTGAACTCCGCAATTTGACTGTCATGTAAAAAAGCTTTCTTATTTGGTGATAATTTCTGATAGCTAAAAACACAAATAAGAATCGAAATACAGCTTCATTACTGTTCTATTGAAACTTTTAATTTAAAATTACAAACAAACTCAGATCATTCAAACTTCGCAAACAACTTTGGGATTCATTACATATGATTGGCAGTGCCACTCTGAGATAGTTTACACTGGCTAAGAAAGAATTAATTATTAGTGTTTAATGTACACATATACATGAAATAGTAAAATATCTTTGCAGATCAAATCATAATTTTTTTTCGCATTACATTTTTTTTTTCCCTTGGACAATTTTTTTTTTATATTTTCTGTCTTGAACCCACTAATTAACCTTGTTCTTAAAAAAAAGGGGAAAATTCAAAAAGGATTTACATAGATAGTAACAGTGGCATAACTACTGAATCACAAAGGAAAGCAATGCCTGCAGTTTCATGCAATCCAGGGGCCCATAAATTTGAAAATCTATAGGAAGGCAATTAAAATACATTCACTTGAAAACAGTAACTATATCTCACAAATTGTCATTGTTATTTAATATACAAAAATTGTAAAATTATTTTGACAAATGCAAAGTACTCTTCACAATACATACAAGACTATCACTCATTATTTAAAAACTAATTTGTTTGACTCTTTTCGACTTGTTAATTACTAAATTCAGTTGTTTGAAAAGTGAATTTAGTGAAATATATACTGTTTTCTATTTTTTTTTTTTTTTATATCCGGTAACTATAGATAGACTGAAAGATCTTTTAATAAATTAAAAATAATAAAAGACTATAAAAAAAAGTTCAATTGGTCAAACCAGGCTTAAAGATCTTGCAATGTTAACTATTAAGCAGAAGGAAGTATCTAAAATGGGCTTAAATAAAATGCAAAGATTAGGAAGAATTTTTAAAGTGAGAACCTTTATTAAATTACGTTGTATGATATTTATAATATAAAATAAATAATTAAAAATTTGTAAATACATGACAAATCAAAATTCCGAATTTTAACGTTGGGTCCTATTCGAATGTCTGCCTTCAGAACCGAAATTTCTACTAATTGTTGCATTTGGCAGAATAACTCAGAGCATTACCTTAAATTCAATATTCACAAATCAAAATATTCAGGTTCAATTCCCAAACTGGTTAAGCCAGCAACATCTGTGGACAAGAAGAGCATAATATCAGTCAAAATGTTCCGTTATATACTAACCTGGTGCAATTACTAACAGTTAAATGTATTTGGAAAGTTTAAGTAAAATTTAGAATGTTTCTCAAGACATTCAATATTTAATATTAGATTATGGAACTAGTCCAACAGAATTAATTCAGATATAAGTAGGAGTTAATGGTGAGAATTACGTAAGTTTATTATATTTAATTTCATTTTAATTTTAAATTAAGTTTAAAATTGCACAAATTTTAGTGTTTACTAAAGTATTTGACAAAAGTCACCCATAAAAACGTTTATTATATATGTACATATTATTTAGATTTTGAATATATTTTATTAGCAAGAAATTTAAAACTTTTACATATTTATAAACAAAATACATTACAAGCATCGTAAAAGAGATGATAAGATAATACCTTCATCTTTCAATTTTAATAAGAGCAATATTCAAATGATGTTCTAACAAGGGAAGGAAACAAGAAGCTTTATTATTTTCTTCATTTTCTCTTTTAAACTGTTTATGCAAATGAATTTGATCATTTGTTTTAATTAATTGGAAAATGAAAATTAAAGATATCTATATTCTAAAATTTTATTCGAAATGATGTTCTTACCGGGATAATAATAATAAAAAAAAAACTAATTTAAAATTATAATTTTTATCATACAAAACAAAATTCTAATAAAATAATGACTATACCAATTTTTCATCAATTAATATATACATCAGAAAAATATGAGCATTTATAATTTTGGTAATTTGCTGAAACTCATAAATTATTTTTCTAAGCGTATAAAAAATGATAAGAAAGAAATGTAAAAGAGCAAAACAAAATAAGTATTAAACATATATTAAACATTAACACGTCAAGCGTTGATGGCCGCGTGGTTAGCACAGCTGCCTTACAAGCAGTTGTCCCGGGTTCGCTTCCCGGCCGACGCTTTGACATATGAAGAAAAAAAAGTTAAGCATTAACATGTCAAGCGTTGGTGGCCGAGTGGTTATCACAGCTGCCTTACAAGCAGAACTCCCGGGTTCGCTTACCGGCCGACGCTTTGACATATGAAGAAAAAAATGTTATTCATTAACATGTCAAGCGTTGGTGTACCGAGGGGTTAGCACAGCTGCCTTACAAGCAGAACTCCCGGGTTCGCTTACCGGCCGACGCTTTGACATATGAAGAAAAAAAAGTTATTCATTAACATGTCAAGCGTTGGTGTACCGAGGGATTAGCACAGCTCCCTTACAAGCAGTTGTCCCGGGTTCGCTTCCCGGCCGACGCTTTTGACATATGAAGAAAAAAAAGTTAAACATTAACATCATTTATGAAATACAAAATAAAAGAAAAATCTATAAATAATATTTTAGAATTAGAAATAAGATAATTAATAATAGATGAATAAAACAATTATTTCAAAGTCATTGCATTTATAAATACAATCAATAAAAGTATAGCTAAAAATATAACTGTCCCTAATAATCTCCATATATTCTTTTTTTATTTTTTTATAAAAATTTAGAATATTTTATTCTAAAATTTGGTTACAGCTTACGACAAAATTAGACACAGGATACATTAAATGGTATTCAGAGAAGTAGAAATTCAATATTGACACATCTTGTATGGCACAGCCTATATGGATTAATATGATGCATAGAGGCAAAGAAAAAAGCCTGGGATTCGGTGTTTTGTTGGTAGGTAACTAAGCTTGCATGTCTCAAAATGTACAAAGATAGTTCTAACTTTTGTCCATGCACAGCCACAGCTTTGTATAGGTAAACTGACCCTTCAGAATGGAAGTCAATGTCATAATACTCAGGGTCCAGGCAATAAGCTTGAGGAGTAAAGCAAATCATAATCAATCCCAAAGGGATGCATGCAAATCAACCCCTAATCATTTCCAGAATGGGTGATTTTCATCCAGATATGAAAGGGATCAGCTTTAGGGAGGCAAATCAATTAGCTTCTATGTGGCATCATAGATGTAGGATGGGGCCAAATTCTGGTCCCTCTGCAATTTTTTTCCATTTTGTCAATATATAGATCAAGCAGATGCTCTAGAGCCAGCACTGGGTGTACCATAGCGAAAACAATAAGAATATTGATGAACATATCTTTGGGATGGATTCCCACAGTATATTGTCAATGAGCGTAGATAAGGAATACATTTGGTCATTTAGCATGGAGGCTATAAGGTCTCTGTAGGATTGAAGGGAAACACAGTGGCAGAGGAAGTGAAGAGAAGTTTCCTCTTCTCTGAGGCATAAGGTGCAAGTGGAATCTCTACACATTCTTGAAACACCTAATGGTACTGAAGATGCATTTTGTACTGAAACAGCATTCATAAGTTGGCCCAGAACGTCTCTCATTTCAGTATTTAGCAATAATAAATTATTACACTTTCGCTTACAAGTGTCAAATTTATTCTACCTACAAATTTAATTATGATCCACTCTAGATGAATACATGTATAATAGGTATTATACATGGAAAAATGAAAATGAAGTTGGATTAGTCCATGTATATCGATCACAAAACAATATATTAATCTTTAACTGAGGTTTAAAGTTTATATCTGGATTAAGATAATCTTTACTTCAATAAACGATTAGTGGCAATAATTAATGTATTTATCTAGAGGTATCAAAGTTATAGATGGAGTAAGTTTACAATCAAAATATAATAAAATAATATAAATAACCAAATGGTTTGATGTTTTAGAGTATAAATGGAGTTCAAACACCAAAAGTGGCAGAATCAAGCTATAATCAGGGAAACTTGTCTAAAATCCATCACATTATCACATATTAAATCATGCAAGCAATAAAGAAATTATATGATAATAAATACAATTTCAAATAAATCTTGGCATATGATAACAGATAAGCAAATGTGATTTATACCTTATTCAATTGTGCTTAAAGTCAAATTAATTGCTAAATACCAATTACACACTTTCTTTAATCACATTTTACAATATAATTATATAAAATTTACTCCTTGAAATTTCTTACAGTTTCGAATGATCAGCAGTCTTCATCAAAATAACAATTAGCACCTAATTACATATATTGTTACAGACTAAAAATATGAACCAAGGAAAAACAATCTTAATTTAATAATCCCCATGAATGATAGCGATATTTGTAACAGAACTGTTATATCTGACCTTGCCTTTAGAAGTGTACTATTCCATATTCCTTGCCTAATTGGCTAGCACACAGTCACTATCCAATGGGGATAAATCCTTCAGTGGGGTTCGCACACAAAATCCAAGTGCTTCTAGTAAGGTAGGGAATCTGCCATTAAATAGTTAGCCTTTTGGAGGCAAGGCAGAGAGTAATTACTTCTGTCAACCTGAGTGACTGAACATGCTTCCCAACAAACCTGCCATCAGCAAATGTATTTCTTTAGACATTATCATGATGTCCATCCAGTGAGGCAAGTCCACATATGGACTGGATACTGCTACATCCACAACCAACTCGAGGCAAACTGTCTAAGTGCAGCTGGAAGAGTCTGAACTAGAGCCGACTCAAGGCAAGCTGTCGAGTACAGCTAGAAGAGTCTTACCACAGCTCACGAGGGAGGGTACTTATTTAGCTGGAAATGAGTTCCATTATTCAGCATAACTACCTCAGCATTCAATTGTATAAACTATATTTATTCGTTTGTTTAACTAACGTGTGTATATTTTTTGTAACTAATAAATTACACATATTAATTGTTGAGTAGTTGTCATTGTTTGTCTGTTGGTTTGGAACCAAACCTGTAAGCCTAACCAAACACAACAAGAATGAAAATAATAAACTAAGCTAAAATCAACATCAGTAATGAATAATAAATTAACATGTAAATTAATAAAACAATGATAATAATCTTTACTATGATTTTACAGATTCTAATAGCATTTAGAACAGATAGAAAACAAAACATTACTTCAAGCTATTCTAAAATATAAGCATTGTTTCCAATAGATTAAAGATAAAGCAATAAAACTAAATATCACTATCTTATAAATAACAATGCCTATTATATAAATCCCTTATAATAGAATGAAAATAATGACAAAAAATTACAAAGATACACTTTAATATTCCTCAGGAATCAACATACTATTTATACCAATACAAAGTTTTTTTTCTCATGTGTCATAGCATCAACTGGGAAACGAACCCGCTAATCTGGGACAACCGCTTGTTAGGCAGCAGTGCTGACCTCTTAACCACCAACCCTTGACAATACAAAGTTAAACATTATTTCTATTTAAATGAAATAATTCATGGATGGATGAAATAATAATCTTAATATGCCCTACATGTTATAATATTAATGATATTTAACTAAATATATAATACACTCAATAAAATAAAAGTACTGTTATCTCAGCTATACTATTCCACTAATATCAAATTTACTCTTATTAACTGAGTCAATGATAATGAGATTAAATACTTAATAATAATACAAAATCAATTAACCTAATGTATCTTTCCATTCTCACCAACTTAATATATTATAATATAAAATCACCCTATTAAGTGAAATAAGTTAGAAGAAATAAATTATTCTCTACTTTGTATTTAACCACATTTAGAAAGACTAGTGGCTAATAAGTTCCATTTATGAAATATATGAGCACAACAACTATGGATTGGAATTATAACAAATACATATATACTTACTGGATGAATAAAGTAAAAAAATATTGATAATATTAACTTTAAAATTGTTAAGACATCTGAATCAGCTTTGGGCAGGTGAATATAGATTTTTGAGATGAGGTTAAACAGAAGTCAGAATAGAAAATAATTCACATTGTATACATGTAAATAGAATTATTTTCACACACACACATATATATATATATATATTGCTTAAATAATAAGTGTAATAATGCTCAAGGCTAAATCAGTTTGTAAGTAATCATTAAAAATCAGTCAACACTTAGACACGCCCCATATCAGTAACAATCAACAATTTCAATCTGTTGTCAAGGCAACCTTTATTATTAAAAGGAAGGTCAATTGTCTAAGTGTTGATTGATTTTTAATAATATATATATATATGATCAGCATTAACATATGTGGATGTGTTAATGACTCATAAATTAGTTTGTATAAATGCCACAAAACTCATTTATAATGTTTTTTTACTTGATATCAATTCCTTTTTTTGGAGTTATGATGGCACACTCCTTTACAACTGTTTGACAATGATCAAAGCCTAAATAAATTATAGATTTTGTAATCGATTAACCTCTATAAGTAAAAGATAAATTATGTGTAATGATTGCCATAACAACAGATTCTATTGTTTATTTGAATTTTGTCTAATATCATATGATATATATATATTAAAATTCTGACAAGTGATATAATAGCTTTTTATATATTTATAAATAATTTTAATTGGATTCATTTTCAAAAACAATTTTATTATGTCTAAAGATAAAAGTTATTGTTTCTCTACTTAACAATTTTAGCACAACCAATTATTTTTTAAATAACTTTCCCTTTTTAAGCTTGTTTTAGAGATAACAGATTTTCTTTTAATAAAAACTATCAATTTACTTTGATTAAAAGTTATAAAAACATATAGTAAAATGTTAATGAAGAAACATGAATTAAGTATTAATTCTACTTTTTATTTAAAAACCAGTAAAATATATTTGAAACTTTTATTACACACATTTATTTTTTTGAATGCTTTTATTAATTTTGGAAAATCTGTTTGTTTGTTAACTTGTGATCTTTTTCAAGTCAGAATGAAATCTTAAAATCAAGGTTTAATATATTTAAATTCAATAGAATTGCTTGAAAATTGATGTATAACTAAATTATAACACCTTAATCCAATTGAAACATCTTTTCAGTGTGTCAATTAGTTTGATAAATATAGAGCAGAGAGTGAAAAAAATATTCAATAATTTCAAGGTTTGAAGTTAAAAATTATCTTTAGATTTTCATTTGGTTTAAATAATGGTTGCATGAGGGCTTTATTATTTTTATTTTAATAATATTTTTAAAACTATTCTGTAAATGTATTAAATATGATACATATATAAAGGGTATACATTTTAACTTATAGCAAAAATTTCTACTGATATATATATATATAGATGATCTCTAGATGGAGCTTTACCAATAGCTCTTAACAAGCTTTTGTTTACATAAACACCGAGATATAGAATTCAATATCTCTTTCATTGCCTCCACCTCCAGACCAGCTGGTTTCAAGCTAGTTGGTTCATGTCAGTGAAAGGGTAGGGAGATCTAGTTTCCCTACCCTTCACTGACATGAGCCAACGAGCTCAAAACCAGCTGGTCTGAAGGTGGAGACAACAAAAGAGATATTGAATTCTATCTCTCTTGGTGTTTATGTAAACAAAAGCTTGTTAGGAGCTACTGGTAAAGCTCCATCTAGTGATCATAAAATGCAAGTTAAAAGCAAGTTATGAAATTTATAACTTGTTTTGTTTATCATATATATATATATATATATATCAACTATAAATGTCCAGTCAATTTAAAGTATGATATACTTTCACATTTTTAACAAATGTGCCAATACTAAAAACATAAAAATAATAAAGATATATATATATATTAAATGCTTTTATTGGCTGTGCATTAAAAAAAGAAAAATGTTTCTTCAACCACAATTGGAGTTTTTAAATTTAGCTTGAAATAAAAACATGGGAGGAGAATCGAAAAATTAATTAAGTCAATCTTTGTTATAAAAAAATAGGGACTGAGTTGATTAATTTCTGGATCTCCATGTTTTTATTTGCCTTAGTCTACTTTCAATAAAAACATTTAATACAAAATTATTTTTTATCTCTATTATTTACCTCTTACTTTCATTTTAACAACAAACCATGCTTTATCTTGTATTCCATAATCATCAGTCTGAAAGTTATCTATTGATATTATATAAAATCAGAGTTTAAATACAAACATTTAGTTAGATTTATTGCACCAAGTATATTTTCAATGATTTCACTGATTTGGATGCTATTTGGTTTTTGGTTCATACATAATTTTAACAATACTTGGATCACAATTATGGCTATCCTCTCTTTTATGATTTTGAAAAAGGAATTAACAACTTTGAGTTTAATCTTATATTTTTTAAATATATTAATGCATGTTGAGTCATTCTAGTTCTAAAATTTGCCTGGTCTCACCATTGGCTACAGTTTACTGCATAGACAACATTGGAAAAGTCCAACGTTAAAATTTATGGGGGTTCTGAATCCGCCATTAAATTTGTCCCAACACATTTGTGCTATTTTATTACTAGTATGTGATGAATATGACAAAGCTCCAGCTTTTACTACATTCTACGATCTGTCACTTTATTAATTTATTGTGGTTTTGAATTGTTCTATATATCTATATATGTATGTTCTGCAATAGTTTGCTTTTATGAAATTAGCCATGTAATGGTGAAGGTTCTCAGTTCTGTCCAATTCATATCGACACACATAATAATTGTGATATAAAAAGTTTTTTAACCTGCAAATTTATGAGACATATACACTTTATATTTTACTTCTATGTATCCTTTAATATGGGTTGGGATTTATAACCATTGTATAATAGAGTGCATTATGTGCCTGCTTTAATTTTAAATCCAGATATTGCATTATATTATTTTCCAGTTCAACAGTCCAATTCAAGCTTTAATTTTAAAGGATTAAATAGAGTTGTATATATGTTTATGTTGTGAAATAATATTGAATATAATGTAACCATGTATTATTTGGCAATGAATATAAATATTGTTAACCATGTCCATTCATGTGAATTGGGAGATGATTTGACCAAAATTTAAGATTTTAATTTGATTTTTGGGGTCAGTTAATGTAACCCTGCACACAAACTTTATGTAGATATTTGAATAATAAATATTATGATAATAGTTAGTGTTTTATATTTATCCATATAGTTCTACTATATTGTTATGAAAATATTTTATTTTATATGGCCTGCATTTTAGTTAAGGATCTAGATTGTCCTTATATATATATATATATATATATATATATATATATATATATATATATATATATATATATATATATATATATATGGTTGTATTTGATGTATGTGGTTATGAAGTGAGCATATATACTTCTAGTGATATTAATGTTTAATTCTATCTATAATAAATTTGAGTTCTGATATATTTTAATTGTATTATGTAATATGAGCATTATTGTTAAGATAATGATCTGAAATAACTCAAAAAATTTAAAGTTATGAACAAAAAATCACTGTACCAATGAAAAAAACAAGTAAAATGCCAAGGATAAAATTCATTTTCAAAATAGTATACTCAAAAATCATGAACATACATACATACACAAAAGTAAAAATTACAATAGTATGTGTAACGTACTCACAACACAGAGTTACATTAGAGTGAAACATATCTTGATAATTAAAATAAGTAAACTTAGAATTAGAATCCAAATGTCAATCAACTAAAGTACGAAATCGTTTAGGGAGTGTAAGATAACAATCGAACTCATTTAAAATACCTGTTATGATTAGATAATATCATGGTGAATCTGATAAATGGAATAAATAATTCATATTGAAAGTGGATATGGTTGCTATGTTAAACTAAAGAAATTCACCAATGGTAACATTATATATAGTTTTCCATAAAAAAATAAATAAGAGTGTGATCTTTATTAATTAATGCTTTTGTAGATGAAGTTTCTTTATGATGTTTTATGCAATACACTAATCAGAGAAAATTATGATCACCTAACTTATATCAGAAATAATTATGTTGCATGCTGGTTACAAAATAAAATGGAAAAAAAGATGGAACCTACAAAGATAAGAATTTAATTTTTCTTTTAGGGCTAGTTTACTTTCATCTGCTCAAAAAGAATATATTGGCTATGAGTTATTTAGTACTCAAGAAAACCCAAGTCAAAAGACTGTATTTACATAAAGACTGGAGTTTAAACCCAATCTCAATCATCTTCCAAGTTCTGGAAGAATCTGATGAATTCCAACTGAATCACCAAAAGCTGCCTATCCACGAAAATATATTTAAGAGTCTACTTGTCTGACGATTACAAATAAATGTCATTACAAAAAAATCAAGTCTGATGTCACTTGCCCTCATGCTTGAATATCCTAACACCTCACTGAGGAATCCAGTAGCTGAATCTGGTCTGTGGTTAGGGATATTCTGCAAAGCTTGTTAAGCGCTTATTTGCAAGATCTTTATATAACATTTCCAAATATATATATATATATATTGTAAATATAGTTCATTGTACTAAAATATTCCTGTCATTAGCAATATTTAAAAATAATATAGAAGAAGATAGTTGTATAATAATTTTATTACATTTGAAACTAAAAAATTTTATATATAATTTAATCATTTACAAAACTAGTTCAGAAAATGTAAAATGAAAAAGCTTTTTTTTTCCCTTTTTCTTTGACAAAGCAAAATGAAATGTTTTCCAGTCCAAACTCTTTAAGTGATTAGTTATGTTGAAAAAGATTTCCTCTAAGCTGAGGTTTGGTTATGATTATATTCTTTTGTGAAATGATTTTTTTTTGTTGTTATATTATTCAGTGCAGTATAGGAAAATACAATTTTACTTTTGCTTCATAAAAGTCCAGAGTATTCTTTTTGAACACGATTAACATTCCTACAGTGAATTATAAAACATTCACTTTAAAAAAAAATGTAATTTTCATATTTTAATTTAGTAAAAAAAATTTTTCTAAACTTTTTTAATATTAAATTTCATACTGAAAGTAAAAATAAATGCCACCTGAATAAATTTTTAGTACATGACAATGTTCGAATTGTTCACCACTGCTGACATTTATGAATTTATTCCTTTAAAGTTTCTTCTAAGACTACATTTTTCTTTAAAGTATTTTAGTTTTAAGTAATACATGTATAGATTATAAACTTATGAATGAGAACATCAGCGCATTATTTAATTAAGAAGAATGTTGCTATATATATAACAGATAAATTCTAAATTGCAAATTATTATAGGTCTTATATTATAGGTCCAGTTTCAAAATTTCCCACATCATCAGATGTTCTAAATATCCACACATCAGAATATTCTTGAATCTATACTTATATTAAACACATTTCCCTTTACTTAAAAGTGTAAAGGACATAAATAAATACAAACTATTGAATGAATGTGATTCTCTTTTATGCTTATGGTTAACAAACACATACATTTTGAATAGGCATAAGGTATATTTCATTTTTTACAACCTACCACTAATATACATATATACAAAAGAGGAGAACAGTATTACCTAATTGACTTTCAGGTTAAATATGTAAATGTGACCATTTACATAATTATAATATTTTGTTATGTTGTTGGTCTTTATATAATCTTTCTTTTTTAAAGAATCCTATGACTATGGTGTTTGGCACTGAAAATGCCCTCAGATAATAATTCAGTTGAGTAAAAAAGATCCCACTTTGTCAAACAAATGCACATACATTCACAAAAGTATTAAATATATTATAATCATCATCATCATTTTCAAAAATTATTGATTTACCACAGGTCTTTCCAAGTTCAATCCATCTTCTCTGATCTGTAGCATCCCTTCTCCACATCACCCCAGCACACTTCCTTATTTCATCCATCACACATGTGGTTTCTTTCTAGATCTTTTACAATCTCTTGGAACCCAATTTTAAATTTCAACTGTTCATCTGTTCTAGCAATATGCCCAGCCCAACTCCACTTCAGTCTCTTAATTTTTAATTCTCTTAATGATATTTATAATGAAATGTAAACTAAAATTATATATATATCCGATTATAAAACATAATAAAACATTATATATATATATATGATAAAAGCACATTTATATTTTAAATCAACACATACTTTAAGAAAGACTACTAACGCATCTTGTTGATTGGAAGCATCATCAACATAATGAACAGTAGCCCTCATAATTGAAAATGATGACCTACATAGTTTAGAGCAGTAAGTAGTTAGAGCGGTAAACTCAAAGCTCAACACCCATGTACTATGTCCAGCTACATCCCTTCCAGAGCCTAACTTCTTACAAACTCTCATTAATAAATGGTTTAATAATTATTATTGTCATTGAATGATAAACATTCTAACTCCTACTGTGATATAGAGAAAAAGGTAAAATATTAAATTTATGTCTGTAACAACTATGTAACATAATCCATGACATATTCTATACTGATCCAAAATATGTATATTCTCTTAGCATAATTTATTCTAGCATATTATATTGAGAGAACAAAAATGATTTGGAATTATTGCATTACAATAAAAAATATATGTAAACAATTTTCATAAATAATAATCATCTTTAAGACAATAATACCAACAATTCATAAAATTGTAATCAATATTATTATTTCATAATGGTCCAAAAAGTTTTTATTTCACTTTCACACCTGAATATAACTATCTTATCTTTAAGTGCACAGGTGATGATTGACCTAATTGTCATCTCTTATTACAATATGTCTATCTTTTCACTATTTATGTTATCATTATGTCAGAAAATATATTTCATATTACTAATTTACTGCTACTGCTACTGTGTTTCTCCCAAAATAAGGCCAAGTCTTATATTAATTTTTGCTCCAAAAGTTACTGTAGGAATTATTTTCAGATGTCTCATTATTTCATGTACAAAAATTACACTTATTTAAGCATAAATATGTACATTTATTCAAACACTTCTCTTTACAGAAAACTGTAAGATTCTTATCCCAGGAGCCCTCCACAATTCCATTCTTGTACTCACCGGAATAGCTCTTTCCTTTTGCATTCATCTTATGTGGTGATCAGAATACTATTCAGTTTAAATTAATCATTAAATTAAGTGTTAATTGAAGACTTGTGCAAGACAGGAGTAGTCTCAAAAATCATTAGTTAAAAACATCCATACAAAAAAAATTAAAAAAAAATGCAAGCATAAAAATTCAGAAAATGTTTCTCTATTTCACACATACACATTAAGTATATCCATTACAACATATGGCACATTGAATTATGATGATTCATATATGACATAACCATGCCAAACCATTATCAACTATGCAAATTGTAACCTTTCTGAATTACTTAAAATAATCCTGCTTGGGTATTCTTTTTAAAAAATTTTCTTTAGAAGAAAGATTTATGATTTAACTTAAGCTAAACTTTGATTATTAAAATCACTTCTGTTATTTTAATAAAGTCTTTCAGAAGAAAAAAAAATGTCTAAGAATAAAACTAATTTTTCTTTTATCTTGAATATTTAAAAGCTACTTTGCTTAACCACTAAAACTAAATCAAACATTTAAAATCTAAGTATTAAATATAAATAAAGTAAGTAGCTAAAATATACATAAATGAAATTATAAATTGTCTGATATACTGACCTGTGGTAGATCAATTGATGATGAGGGTTTCTCTATACAAGTAGAATTACGTTTGATGAAAATAGTCAATAGGAAAATACAAAAAACCCTGTATAATTAATGTAAATAATATTGCTTATTGATACATTCATTGCTTTATAATTCAATATATCCATCATATATTTCAACAGGCAAACAAAAGCTGTCTATGCTGACCTTAACTAATGCTTATTCTCAAAAATCATGCTATGGCTTCATTATTACTATTGTTGGGAATGAGTAATCAATCAGTTATGGAACTTATCCAAACTATGTGTGATGGGGAATTTTAGATAAGATTTTCTAGACCCCCAACTTTGTGACAGGCAAATAGATCTGAAATGGAGATGCCTAAATATACAATCTATGCTATCTGAAACTCCCTTCTTACTCAAGTCCAGTGCCAACCTGACTTATTAGTGCTTGTAGTGCCATGAGTAAAGATCGGAATTAAGGATTGCTGGTATATTAGGCTTGGCCCAACTATTACTTTCACAATTCCCAAGAGTCTGTCTTTTACAAAGGGAATTGGAGTGAGAAATACTGTGCATGTAATTAAAGGCTGGGAATATGGTTGTACAAACATACAATCCCACTGTCACAACTAGTATAGGTAAATGTCTGATTGCATGAAAAGCTGATGATGACTAGGACAACTTAAGTGATCAAAGAAAGAAAAGGAGACAAAAAAGACTTGATATAAAAACAGTACATAGCCTTTGATGAATCAATATTCTGTCATATGAGACAGCAGCTGATAATCTTGGATGGCTCTTCTTTGATTTGCATAGTTGACCTTCGTATGTGAGATCATTCCACTATTTGTCACCTGTGGAACCCATTAGTAGCATCAACACAGCACTTACCAAATTTATTATATTATTCAAAAATTGCACTGTTAATGATTTCTTATTTTAAACAATCATTTATTTAAAAAAAACACTAAAGAATCACTTGCTTAAAAAAACACTAAAGAATTTCTATGTTTAGATATAGTTCAAATAGTTTTTATGGTATTTTTAGCAGTGACATAAATAAAAATTTAAAAAACCCATCTTTTTATCATTATAATCACTCACTGTTTACCGTAAAAAAATTTGTATTGATATTTAAAGATAAACAACTCACATGTTAACAAGTTGAGTCAATTTTTTTTTAAAAAATAAAATTTTAATATTTAAATACAAGTGTAAGTTATATACCTCGAGCTTAGATATAATATATAGGATATGAACATCCTTCCAAGCTTCCTTCATCTATCCACTCTAGACCTCCATATATGTATTTCGTGCTGAACCAGCACTCATCAATTCGTCCAGATCATCATCTATCACACACATATATATATATATAATCATTGCTCAGTTTGTCTTAAGATATATTACTAAACTTTTCTTAAAGCAGCAACAATTTTTATAAACAATTAATTTTTAAACATTCTCAATTTATTTAATTAGTTTAAAACTGTCTTTTTTTAAAAAAAAAAAAAAAATCTTAATGCAATGTAACTATTAAAGTTTAATTTGTGTATTATCTACAAACTAGACAATGAAAGAAATATTTTATCTTCAAATATGCAACCAATTAAATTATAAATGAAAATAAGAAAAAAAAAATCAATATTGCATGGGGAAAAATTTACATATCAGTATTTTAATTTATTATTTAAAAAGCTTTATCTTTTTAAAAAAAATTTAAAAAGAGCCTATTAGATGAAAATCACTGTGAAAAAATATATATAGACATTTAAATTGGGTGATAACCTCATCATCATCAACCATTATCAATCCACTGCAGAATGAGGGTCTCTCAGTTCAATCCATCTTCTCCGATCTTTAGCTTCTCTTCTCCACATCACCCCTGCACACTTTCTTATTTCATCCATCCATCTCACATAATGTATATAAAATCAAAATATAATTTATCTAAAAAATAATTAATAATTAGTAGCAACAATAAAACTTCGTTCATTCATTCATCAATAAATCTATCAAACTTTATACTAAATAAAAAAAAATGTATATACAACAGCTATATATATATATATTAGTAATAATTACATATAAAAAACCTTTTACGGCATATAGTTTGGTGATGTTAATCGTCTATAAACGTTAATCAATTATTGTAGATATATAACATCTAGTGTTGTACAATGGAAGTAAAATAATAGCAAAAAATAAGTAAAACATTAGTAAAATAGAATAAAACCATATGGAGATCCAATATAACTTCAAAGAATTGACTATATAATATAACAATATACAGAATAAGTAAAACATACATTATACTACTTTATAGATATTATCTTTCCTCTCTCTCTCTCTCTCAATTATTCTTATCATCATTGTTAAAAATTATTAATCCACTCAAGAGTGACAATCTTTCAAAATTTAATCCAATTTCCTTATCTTTAGTCTCTCTTTCTCCAAATCATCCCAACATATTTCTATATTTTATCCAACCATCTTGCATGTACAATTTTCGTAGGTTTTTACAATCTCTTGAGATCCTGTTTAAAATGACTTATTTTTGGTTATCTATTCTAGCAATAAATCTAGCCCATTTCTCTTTCATGTTCTTAACTTTTACAATGGTATATAGTTATTTTCTCTCTCTCTCAACCACATATTTCACTTTTCAATCACACCTTTGTTACTGTCAATGCAATCTCTCTACATCTTGGGTGTTATCTGAAGTTTTGTTTCACTCCTCTATTAAGTATTTAAAACTCACATTTTAAATAAGTACTGAAAAAAATTGTATTTAAGACTTTTCAAACACATAAACATTTTATTATTATATTTACAAAAAGTACTGCTTCTAAGTTCATTCTAAGACTAATTTAATCTATATAACCATCATCATCACCATTTTAAATGATAATTAATTCTCTGTAGGATGAAGATCTCTCAGAATTTAATCCTGTTTTTCAAATATTCAGCCTCTCTTATCCACATCACCCAGCACACTTCATCATTTCACATCCATCTCGCATGTTCTCTCTTTCTACTTCTGTAACATTTTCTTGTATTCCAATTTAAAATTTCAAGTGTCATTTATTATAGCCTCTTCAAGCAATATGTCCAGCCCAACTTCACTACAATCTCTTAGTCTTTTAATGTTGTCAGTAACCTCTCTTTGTTCTCTCACCCATGCATTTCATTTTAGATCCCTTCTTGTTACCTCTAACCCATATCTATCCATAATTTGTTGAATGCTCCGAGGTTTCTATATTGATATTCTATTAAGTTTCCAATTATCAGATTCATAACTAAGAATTGGTAAAATACATTTATTAAAGAACTGGTAAAATGCATTTTTAAAGCTTTTTTTTTAGAACATATAGGTGTATTTCCTTTTAATAAGTTATTTCTACCAAAAGTATTTGATCCAAGTTTAATTCTGTGACCATTTTCATCCATTACGTTTCCATCTATGTTAATAATCTCATTAATGTTGTTAATTTCTAATTCATTGGACATTACTTCATTTTTTTTTAACATTTACCATTAGTTCTACTTTTTTTACTTACATCTGATAACTCTTGCAACATTTTCTGAAGTTCTAAAACATTTTGCAAAAACAATTACATCAACTGCAAAATCCAGATGACCATTACTCTTTTAGCTTCTCATTTTAATTGCAAAAATATTTCTTGCAAAATTGCTGTAAAAAGTTTAAGGGATATGGAGATATCCTGCTGCAAACCATTCTCCATATTTATTTTCCTAGTATCACTATATAACCTAATCATAGTTGTCATATTTTGACAAACATTCTTCAGAATATGTCAATATCCCCAATCTATATCTTGATGATCCATGTTTCCATATAAATAATATGATAAGAATGGGAGGTATGGATGACAGTCTCTGATGCCCTACCCGCAAATAGTGTGCATTAGCACATTAAAGAAATGACCTTCACATGAAAACCAGACTTCATTTTGATGACCTCTCAATTAAAGGTAGCAAATTATGAAATTACACTATAAGACTATTAATATGAACTGTGGTTGATATTACACTATAAGACTATTAATGTGAACTGTGGTTGATATTATGGGTGATAGCTGAATCTAAGGCTCCAGAGTAGAATTAAAAAACTGGTTTCTAATGAATCTATTTCCTGGACTGGAATATATGCAATTTCTTTATGGTATTTTGTTGAAGTATCAGAAAATAAATAAATAAAGTCTGATCAAGTTTATTTGCAATTGTTAATTTGTAATCCATTATTAAAAATCTTTACTTTCTCTTTTTTTTTTTTGGAAAATCCATTGAAGATATTTTTTCTTCTGGTATTTGACTTATTGTCATCCTTAATTGACAGTTCTTAAATTTTCTGAAGTTCTGAAACATTATCAGCAAAAACAACTGTTTTATCAACAAATTCCAGATTTGAAGGTTATTTATTTTTACTATCTTAGATTCTCATACAGAATCACTGTGTTGGACATCCTTCTCAATATCAATTTTCCCATTATCGGCATAGATATGGATAATCAAAACTGTTGCATTATAACAAATATTTATTTGAATTAGACATCATCCTAAATAAATTCTTTGAAATATGTAAATAATATTTTTAATTTGCGAAGTGCAGATAGTTGAAAATTGAAATAAATTAAGATACTGCCAAATCTCAAGCACACATTATGATACTTAACTGATAGCCAATCAGATGACATGGATAGGTGGCAAATGGTGTGTTTAGATTTGGATGTCATTTGACAGCTATCCATGTCATCTGATTGGCTGTCAGTCAAGTATTATAATGAGCGCTTGAGATTCAGCAGTATCTTGATTTATTACTTTTTTTTCTCATGTGTCATAGCATCACCTGGGAAGCGAACCCACTAACCGAGGACAACTGCTTTTAAGGCAGCTATGCTGACCTCTCGACCACTTTGAAGTAATAAAGTTGTAATTTCTACAGAAATCTTTTATAGAAAATTTTAGAACACAACTGCAATGAAAATGGTACCTCACGCTCATTTTTTTTAAAAAAAATTTTTCTTATAACTTGGATGTAACCTGCGTTTAAATGGCCACTCTTGTATTTAATTTTTTTGAGTTGATATAAAGAGAATATTTTCTAAATATGTAAGCCAAAATTTGGGGAAAAACGTGAGGGCACTAATTTTACGAAATCTTCTTTTGATGCTAATATTAGTTCGTATTTCAAATAAATTACAAGAATGATTTGAATGTTATATATATATATATATATATAAATGAAATATTATCCAGGTATATCCATGTATAATTTATTGAGAATATATATATATATATATATAAACCAGTGTTTCAGCCAGGTCACACTAGTTACCAACTTAGTAATAAATATGAAATAATTGTAGAGATGCTATAAACAGTGATGTATAATAAATAGAAAATGAAAATAATAATTATGAAAATATTTAGATTAATGAGTTTTTTTAAAAAAAATTCAAATAGAAGGTATGTTTGCTGATACAATCTGACCTTTTAAAGATCTCAGTGGCTTCTCTGACATTGTTGGAAGGTTTCACATCTGGATAGTATTTTCATATTTAGAAAAATCAATACTACGACCTGTATCTTATAGCATGGATAGTGCTGATGATGGTGACTATTTTTAACTGCATTAATATGTTCATCTCTTCCAGCACTGATGCAATGATTACTCCTACCCATATAGGAAACTTTATAAATGTTACATGAAATTTCATAAACAACATGTACTTGCTTCAAAAAGGATTGTCTTTAGGTTTGATTATAAAGCTATTAATTTTTTGATAGCGGTATATGTTATTTTTATATTATAATGTCTTAGAATACATCCAATATTGTCTGTAATTCCTTTTATATAAGAAAAACAAACTCTCATATTTATTTTGTGTGTGTATATATATATATTCAATAAATTACAATGGGATGTACCCAGATATTATTTCATTTATATATGTAGCACATGAAAATCTTCAATTTAATATATATATATGAGAGTGGACCCCAAAATAACTGGTATTGTTATCTGGTATGTGTACTCGTTGTAGTATATAATCTTACTGTTACATACAACTTACAGAAACTGTTCTGCATCAATTGGCCAAATTTGTGTATTCATGCAACAAATTGTTTTCTAATGTGTACTTCATGTATTTGTCAAATTTTTTTTTTTATAATGGCTAAAGTTTTTGAATTAATGATTTTTTTGACACAAATAGTTTTTTTCTCTCATTTAGTTTGTAACGGTCAGACATTTTATCTCCAAGTTCTGAAGCATTTATGTGATGTGGTAAAACCTAAACATCCCATTTTGTGCAAAGAAAAGAGTGCAAATTCCACCCCAACGTGTCACCTCTCAAAGTCTTGAGCGTGAACAACTTTTAATTTAAATTCAGCATGACCAAGCTGATTTATCATCCATATCCACTCAATCTGACTTCATGCAATTTTTTTAAAAATTTTTTGAACAAAAAAAATGTCTCAAATTTTTTTTCTTTTTTTTTTTGCAGACTTAGAACTGGGAGAGGAAAATAACAGAAGCATTAAAATGCATCACTTTGCACGTGTTTCTGGACTATTCTGAAAGATCACAAACTGATTTAGATCAGTGCATTGTATTAAATAGACTATACATTTTAAAGCAATTTGATTTGCAACACCTAAAAAAAAAATACACAATTTTTTATTACAATATTCTGCTTATTTTTGGGTCCCCCTGTGTATATATGGGTGATGTTTTAGTAATTCTCACTTCAGAAGGTCTATTTACACAACAGTTGAAATCAAAGTCATGATAAAAATGTATGCTAAGTCTGCCAATTCAACTAATATTTCAATGTTATATGACTTCTATCTTTAACTATAGGTATGGTATATAATTAGTAAAACAACTAGTAGACTTATATTTAATATTAATATCATTTATATTGTTTATTATTTTTTATATTGCTTTTTTACAAACCACTATGACAGTTTCAATTGCCCCAAGCAATCTTCTTTAGAACATCTACATATAAGTAGAAGTTCTGAAGAAGATTGCTGGAGTGATTGAAACTGTCAATAGTGGGTTGTAAAAAAGCATTGTGTAAAGTAATAAAGAATATAAATGGTATTAATATTATATGGATTTGGCAATGCGCTAAGAAAGATAGATACAATAGATCTATATGTCTAATATCTTCTTCTTGGACATATTTAAGACTGAATCAGCATCATAATCTCTTAACATATTAAACAATCTGTAAGTTGTAAATTTCATTAAAGTATTTCTGAAAGTTAGAGGTTCAACTGTTATTATCATCTTTTTTACTATTTCTTTTCTACCTAGCTTTGCATTGTCATGTGTTTTTTTTATATGTTGCTAATTGATGTTAATTTTCTAAGATGAACCTATTAAATATTTCAGTCTTGAAATACTTCAATTTTAATCAAAATAAAATATAACACAGCATGTCTTCATCTGTGTGTCTATATCTAAATACATTCACCACACTTTTGATTTATATTGCTTTCATTTTATAGGCTCTCCAAACTGCTGAGTGTAGAAGACCACAAACCATAATAAAGATTTACAAGGAGCATCCCTTTATCAAGCTCTTGATGGCTCCTTTGCTTTACATAACTTGGAGGAAGTGGTTCATGATTGGTTAAGAATTGTTGGTGATGAATTTTGATGTTCTAATCATCATCATCAACCATTAGCAATTCACTGCAGGATGAAGGGCTCTCCAAATTAAATCCATCTTCTCTAACCTTTAGCTTCTCTTCTCCACATCATGCCTGCACATTTTCTTATTTCATCCATCCATCTCACATGTGGATTCTTTCTGGGTCTTTTGCAATCTCTTGGAATCCAATGTAAGATTTCAATTGTCTATCTATTATCATCTCTTCTAGCAATATGTCCAGCCCAACTCCACTTCAGTCTTCTAATTTTTTCAATGAGGTCAGTAACACCTGTTTGTTCTCTTACCCATATATTGTTTTCAATCTCTTCTTGTTACTCCCAACACACATCTCTCCATACTTTTTTGAGTGGTCTGAAGTCTCTGTATTGCTCTTCTATTAAGTATCCTCTTATGTTAAATAAATAAATTTTCTAAAATTAATGAACTGGAATTATTTGGTTTCTCACAGATAAAACAATAAAATGTTAATTTGGACCATAAAAGTGCATAATTTCTAATATTTCCATTAAAAATTTGAAATAGATTTAAAAATTTAGAAAATGTTGGAAAAATAATTATAATTTGTTGTATTTTCTAATCCCACCCCCAAAAAAAAAAACATAAGTGGATACAAATGTATAATAAAAAGGCTTGTTTCATACTTTAATACCACAGTATGCTTAGCATGCTTTCAATCAAGTGGTGATCATATTCATAGCTATAGTTCTCCAAGAAAATTTGTGAGACTTATAAAAGAATCATGAAAATGAAGATTTACATACAATTTGAATATAAGATGGAAATGAGATGATTTAAATTAACAACTTTTTTGATAGGGGATGCAGGACTCTTTCTCCTTGATTGTGTATGTGCTGCTGGCAATGTAACAGGTCTCTTTAACTTTACGTTTGACATCATTTCTGGCAGACATTTATTTTCTAATTATTATTCATCACCTCGCCTTCTGTGTATTTACTTAAAAATTTCTTTCATAAGTAATAAATGTCCAAAGGCTATATAGAATCGTATGGACTAGAAAAATTCCTTTTGCAAGCAATAGTTTGCAGAACTGGTGTTACTATAAGAATTAAAATTTCTTGTATTATTTTTTTAAAAAAGAAACTTCCCTTGCTAACTTATTCTGATTTGAACTTTATAAATTTTAATATATTTTAGAAAATTCATTTCTTCCCGGGTTTTATTTTTTCTTTATATATATTTACACATACATACACACGAATATGTATGTACACATGTAACATGTTTTAAGTGGTGAATTTCATTTATTTAAAATGAAAAATACATATGAAATAATGGGCAATTTATATAGTTTTACAATTTATGATACATAAATCATATTAAAAAGCCTTTGTAGAGAGGAAGCTGTTGATAAAAGACTGGTTTCCATTAATAAAATCATATTTTCAGCATTAAATTTTAATGTTTTTTTTTATATATATAATATTACTTTAATGGCAAAAAAAATAAAATCAAGATTTTGAATATAAATATTTGATTAATTATTGTATTTCATTTATAACGCCAATAGATTTTACCAAAAATCACCGATTGGCCTTTGATATAACCTATTTTATATGACGTATGTCTCTTACTTTTTTAATTCAAATTTTGTTTCTTGTTTCATCAGCTATATATATATAAAACAATGTTCATCAATAAAATAAGATGGATTTCAACTAAATTCGAATTCCAGTCATGGACATATCACATAGATATACTAATCACCATGTCCTTCACACGGCAATTTTTTAAAACTCATTACGTAATATAATAAGTAAATTAATACACTATACAGGCTTAAACTTGCATATATATATATATAATGTATGCGGAATTCGAACTCAGACTTTGACACGACCCTCAACTCTTTACGCCATCTCATATTACTGACCCACCAGATCACAAACATGTTGAAAAGATAAATAATCACCAATATCCATATTTCATGCTAAACTAGCACTCATCAGTTGGTCCAGATTACCATCTCCACACATATATACAATCAGTGCTCAGCTTCATATTAAGATAGCCAATCTTCATACTTTATTCGACAGGCTTCAAAATACTCCAAACCACAACCCTTCAGCCTTCCCTTTGACTGAAAATCTGATGATGGAACATTCAAAGCCAACATTAGTGCCAAGGTTATCATTTAGTCATTCTGACCCCTCATGTACAGGAGAATAATCGATTTTTACATACATATATGAGGGATGGGCAGACTTTGATGCACTATGACCCTCAACACTCTATGCCATCTCATATTGCTGACCCACCTGATCACACACATGTTGAAAGGACAAATAATCACCAATATATGTATTTTCTGCTAAACCAGCACTCATCAGTTGGTCCAGAATACCATCTCCACACATATATAAAATCAGTGGTCAGCATTATATTAAGATAGCCAATATTCATACTTCAATGGACAGGTTTCAAACTACTCCAACCCATAACTCTTCAGCCTTCCATTTCATTGAAAATCTGATGATGGAACATTCAAAATAATAAAATAAGTAATATAATAATGTAATGTTTTTATTTCTGGGGTTTATTTCTGAGGTTAAGATCAAAATCATCTGGTTCTTCCTTTTCATATGCACCTTAGTTGACATATTAGTTGGATTTTTTTTTTTTTTTTTTAGAAAGCAAAAAACATGTGACAAACCTGATTCTTTTTCACATTTATAATTTATTTATTTAAGAATTTAGACAGATTAAGTATTAATAAGATATCAAAAATACTTATAGAGCTTCCAACCAGAAGATGCATTTACTAATGGCCTTATTAAGTCCTTTAATTTTGTTATAAACAAATAGTTGTTAACTGTGTTGTTCATAGTATATATTTTGTCCATACTTACAAAGTTCAATGACTAATAAATACTATTTATGAAGGAGATGATCAAAACAACCATGGTTTGTCCTGAATCTATTAATGAGACTCTAATTGCATTTAAAAAAGATCAAATCCATCTGGCTTTATTGTTAGATTAGGAAGAAAAAAATGTTTTGAACCTTATAAGAATTCCATTTTTCACATCTTAAATTTTTAAAATTAACATTGAAAAAGAGATCTTGATTTGATACAAATCTAGGTGGAGAAATTGTCTTAAGTTATTGGAAAGTCTGGTCTACTTACTTTTTTATACATTTTTTATATGGCAAATTCTTTTCTGCTACTTTGCGGAAGCTTCCTGTTCTTTCATATAACGATAAATAAAAATAAAGTATGGCCTTCATATTATAAAGTCATCTGCTAGCAGCCATAAGTGATTGACTGTAAATATTGTTGGATTATAGATCTAGAATGCCATTTTATTAATACCTTTTATTAAGCTGACTAGAATGGTAGATGACTTTCAAATAAAGGAAGATTTCATGAATTGTAAAACTGTCTAAATATTAAGTGGCACATTGTTGAATTTTGTGAAATTAAAAAAAAAAAAAAATCAAAAGACTGTTGATTTAAAAGTGAGCTTTTAATTTATTTTTAAAACAATCTTTATGTAATGGATATAGAAAAGATGTTACATGTGAAAGACAGAGTGATAACAAACATAAAAGCATATAGTAATGAAAATGTTAGGTTTACAGAAAATGAATTGAATGAGGCAAGGAAGAAATTGAAAAGCGGAAAGGCAAGAAGTTTAGACAGATGGGCAGCACAGATGATAATGAATTTAGGAAATAGGGAAAAATTAAACCTATTATCATGTTTGACTAAGATGCCATAAAAGAGAGATTTTCTGGATAGTTGGAGTAATACAAGAGTAAGGCTACAATTTAAGGGAAAGGGTAAGAATCATAGAAAGTTAAGCAATTATAGACCAATAGCAGTAAAAGGTGTTATAGAAAGTTTTTACATACATGGTGGCTGGAAGGGTCCATAATGGATGGAAGAACATAAAATTGTGGGAGAAATGCAAGGATTTGGGAAAAGATAATGGGGATTTAGCTATAAAGGTCATGGAGTTGACAAAGAGTATATTGTGAAAATGGGCGGAGCAAGATATGGGAAAACTTAGGATGAGGAATAAAAAAAAGAGGCTAACAGGTTTCTCTGGGCATAGTTGTTGAAAGATTCCTGACTCCTTGTAAGGAGAAGTCATAGCGCATCATATCACATCACTCTTGTTAATTGAAACGTTAATGAACATAATTATCAATTAGCTATTTTAATCAATAAAGAGTAAAATACTACTATTATTATTAATGTAGTTTGAGAGAGTTTTTAAAAAAGAAAGAATTAATTAAAATATCTCCCCTCCTCATTGAAATAATAAACAAAAGACAAAAATGTAAAAAAAACTGGAAATTTTGACTTAGTATTACACTTTAAGAATCAGATACATTTGCAAAGGTAATATGTGGCTTTTTTTAATATAATTTTTATTATATAAAGTTATTCTATTAGCAATTTATTACATAGGCAATATTTAATAAATTTACAAAATTTTCAATTTTTTTTTTTTGGCTTCAATATTTGTAATACTTCTTTAAAAAAGTAATTATCAATATATAGAAAACCTAAATTTTTTGTTATAATAATACATCTTATAAACTAAAATTTTTATTTAAAAAAAAAAGCCATATACAACCTGAAGATACATGCAGATAAGTAAACTCAATATACATACAAACGCTTTTTAATTATATTTAAAAGAAAATACATATAACTGTATAAATATACAATAATACACATATAAACAATCATCATCATCATCATTATCAACCATTATCAATTCACTGCAGGATGAAGATCTCTCCAAGTTCAATCCATCTTCTCCGATCTTTAGCTTCTCTTCTCCACATCATCCCTGCACACTTTCTCATCTCATCAGTCCATCTCACATGTGGTCTCTTTTTGGATCTTTTACAATCTCTTGGAATCCAGTAGTGGTTCCTTTATATTTTAAAAAAAAAGTAAAAAAAAAAAATAACAGCAGTGATAACTCTATTAACATTTTACTACCTACTCTTAAATTTTGCTTTCTATCCAAAATCAGGTATGACGACTATATTCAAACCATAAGACCTGTTCATCATCACTAACAGTTTGTCACATTTTAACACAACTTATGCCACATCTCAATTTTAAAGATACATCATAAAATTTAAATACCCCACACATATCATTAAGATAGACAGAATATTATTAATCTAATTTTATCAACCAAACAAAATTTCACAAGTGATTTTTAAACATTTATAATTGATTTTTAATCAGAAAGTAATCAGCCTTCGATATGCACTGTTTATACACATTAAGAACTCACTGATGTTATAGGAGTATGCATGCAGACACTCTCAAACCCAAATGCAAGATAGAGAGTTTTAAAAGATGTGTCCTGCATACTCACTATAACATTGATGAATTACTAACATGATTAAACACTGCACATCAAAGACTGATTACTTTCTGATTAAGAATTACTAATTAAAACGGTGCTTGTAAATTAAATTGTTATTAAATCGTTTATAATTAGTAAATTAGTTTGTACACATATTTGCAAATAAAATTGAATAAATAAATAAATAGATAAACTCTTAATAATTATTTACAATTAATGTTTAATTGCAGTCAGATGCCTGTTTTTTCTATCTTAGCAGTTTGGATTTACAATAAGAGCATACGAAATTTATTTTGGAAATCCAAAAAACTCTATTCAAAGTAATGGTATTTTAACTCTACCTGAATTGAGTAAAAACATTGAAAGGTATATTTTAAAACTTATTAAAGTGAATCATATATGTCTAATTGTGCTAAGGAGATAGGGAATACAAGTAAATTACTATTTATAATGATTACATATTATTAGTTATATAAAACATCTTTATCTTTATATAAGAGCATTGTTTCTTAACGGATTGTTTTTGCTTATCAGGGATATATAGAAAATAATCAGTAATGGTGGAAAAAGACAATGTGTACAATTCAAATCCATGAAAATTAGCAAAACTGTAAAACAAAATAAGAAAAGAGATATCCATTTTCATAACAAATAAGTATGCCAGCAAGTTTTCCATAAGTATGGATTTAAGTTGCATTTTTATATTGGACTATTTCCATAATCTAATATGAGTATTGGGATGTCTTTTGAAAGATTTAACTTTATTTAAATAATCCAAATACATTCAACTGTTAGTAATAACAGATAAAACAGGTTAGTATATGCACATTTTGAGATGTATTATTCTCCCCTCTTCTTCATGTGTTGCTGGCTTGACTAGTAATAGTACTAGCCTGGGATTTGAACCTGGACCCTTAGATTCTTAAGTATTGAATTTTAAGATTATACTTTAACGAGCGGAGTCATCCTGCCAAAGGCAACAGTCAATACAAATTTCATATACTTATCTATGAGGTTCCACCTGATTTCTCCACTTTTTCATTAAGAGCTAAGTTGATTAGTGGTTTCCATACATTATGTATAGTCACACTAGATTGGCTTATGGAATTGTTTGCCATTGTCGTGTGAGCAGCTTCTTTAAATTTTCTTTTACCTTTTCTTCTCTATCCAATATTTTTGTATTTTCCAAATTAAATATATATTTATTGGCACATACATGGTCTGCTACCTTAGACACATCTGTTTTCTCTCTTCTAACCATCAGTTTGTGTTCTTGTAAGCACTTTTCGATAGGACGACTGGTCTCATCAATATATATTCTTCCACATTCACATGGTATTTTACAGATATGGTTTTGTCTTTTCAGCATTTCAAGTTTAGGCTTTGTAGATGTTAGAATTCCTCATAGGGCGACATGGTTCTGGAAAGTTGTTCTGATGTTATACTGATTGCATATTTTCTTTAATTTGTTTGCTATTTTTGGAATGCATGGTACCAATAACTGTTTTTCTTTTGATGGTTCTTTTTGTTGTCTATTTAAGGTTTTCTTAATAACAGTTAATCATTTTTCATGAGTTTGTTCTATACTATACTGTCCATGGTCTAATTTAACATTCATGGTTGGATTTAGGCATTCTTTTACCCACTAGAAAGTGCAAGTTAAATCAAGCTATGAAAAATAAAATATATTCTGATCATTTATGAATCCAGATATCTCAAGAACATAGCTATATTTCCTGATTAACTGGCCTAATAATTATTACAATATGAATTGCTGGCAGAATCAGTTTTTATTTTATTTAGAGACTGCCAAAGTCATTAGACTCACTGATTCTAAATAAAGCACATTGTAACTTATGAAGCAAATAATTACAAGATCAAGAATTTCCATTTTGCAGTCACTCAATTAATGTTATAGGAGTTTTCTTACGAATTTTCATAAGCAAGCATATTGGCAAAGATAATTTATACATTTTTCATGCAATTAGTTAATGATAAATCTAATAAACTAACATTAATAATGTACCATGAAAAGTTGATATTAAAGGTAAAGGTTTTATTATAAAATTAAAATTCTTAAACATAAATTATTAAATAAAATTGGAAAGCACTTAGTCACTCAAACATTACTCAAATAATTAAAGGTTCTTGTTATAAATCTCTTAAGTTTCTTCTAGAAAGTTCCTTGAATAATAAAACAGTGAATGTCTATTTTGATATTAGAAGCTTCATATTTAAAGTTAGTTTGCAAACACTTAATTTAATCACAAATTGGGTATGAATAATAGCATGTAGGTATTTCTTGATATGAACGAGCCTGCAGCCTTTGAGTTTAATCCCTGTCAATATCTTGTATGTTCCTGGTCTGTGCTAAGGTTAGACTTGAAAGCTTTTTGGTTTCACTCCTGCATGACAACTTAATTCAACATATGAGTAGTAGTAGTCATGTATATGAGTAGTCCAGGAAAAACATTTTCTCTATCCAGAAGACCTTTTTTAAAATTTCTATGCCCTTTTTATAGCCTTGGTTCAGTTTTTTGACTTCTGCACATAGACCTTTATCTTTTATTTTATTAAAAATAGAAGTTGATAATCTTGTACATTCTTTATCAGTTTTTAGCTATCAAGTCTCTTTTTTTATAAAATATTTTCACCATCTTTAATTAGCATAATGTCTTTCTTTTATTTTTCTGGATAAACAATCTGTATGCTCTTACATTCTTTCCAATTTTAACTTTAATTAAATTAAATAGATAATATCAACAAGAACAACTTTCATTGTATGCTTCCAAAAATAAATTATACTAACTTAAAAAAAACTAAATAGTGTCTATCTTACCAAATGCCAATATACTCATTAACCATACATACTTTAATATGGTCCAATATAGATCTTGTCTTTTTCCAAATCACTGATTTCTGAACAAATGTATTTTGCTCTATTCCAGAGTAATAATATAACTCCATGTTTTGTGTTTCTGGTGTGATTGTATTTATAGGTAAAGTATTTTCCTGTATGTGTGGATTTTCGGTAAACTGTAGTTTTGATTTTGCCATGAGAGAATGTTGTGACAAGAACATCTAAGAACACCAATTTTTGTTCTTGTTCTGATTCTATTGTGATTTTAATTGAAGGGGATATGTTGGTGATGTGTTTCCAGAATGTTTGTTTCAGTACTTTACCATCTTGCCATGTAACAAATGCATTTTCCACATAGCAAAGCCAAACTTTAAGTGAATGGCATTCTAGACACTTTATAGAATTAATCAAGAACGTGTAAATTGAAATAACTGACTTAATGGTAAGCTTTGATGTGGAAAGTTTATTCCCAAATATACCATGTGAAGAAGCATTATCTATTGTAAGAAAAAGATTCAATGATGATAATAATTTACAAACCAGAACAGCTCTTCCCATTGATCATATAATGGAAATATTAACATTCTGCATAAAACAACCTACTTTCAATATAACACAGAATTCTTCCAACAAAATCAAGGAATAGCTATGGGCTCTCCATTGTTACCCCTGATTAGCAATATTTACATGGAAGAAGTTAAAACCACAGCCATAAAACTACTCCACATCAATCTAAAGTTTGGCTTTGCTATGTGGATGATACAATTATTATATGGTCACATGGTGAAGAACTGCTGCAAACTTTCTGGAAATACATCAACAACATACCCCCTTCAATTAAATTCACAATAGAATCAGAACAAGATCAAAAATTGGCATTCTTAGATGTTCTTATGACAACACTTCTCATGAAAAAATCAAAACTACAGATTACTGAAAACTCACACATACAGGAAAATACTTATTCTATGAATCCAATCACACAAGAAACACAAAACATGGAGTTATAGTATCACTATTGTATCGTTTTTCTATTTCTGGGCCCTTATACCCCCCAAATTTTTTTGGGGGGGGGGTTGTTAAATTTAAAAAAAAAAAAAAATATTTTTTTTTCTTCTTTTTTCTTTTCCCTTGGGGTGGAGGGGTGCGGGGGGGGGGTGAGGGAGAGGGTATTTTTTTGTGCGGGGGGGGGGGGTGGGGGGGGTGGTTTGTGTTTTTTGGTGGTAGTAAGTTTATTTTAATAAAAAAAAAAAAAAAAAAAATTAGAAAAAGGGGGGGGGGGGGGGGGAAAAAGGAGGGGGGGGGTTTCGGGGGGGGGGACACTATGGAACAGAGCAAAATAAGTTTGTTCAGAAACCAATGATTTGGAAAAATAAAAGATCTATACAGAAGAAACTCTTATGAAAAATGGTTGTCCATGAGCTATTATTAAGAAACTTAAATTGATAATAATAAAAAAAACAGCAAAAGAAAAAAAAAGTTATTGATATTGTAGTATATCCATATTTTCCAAAAATAGCAGACAAATTAAGGAAAATTTGCAATCAGTATAACACCAGAGCAGCTTCCCAGAGCCATATCACACTATGATGACTTCTAATATTTACAAAGCCTAAACTTGAAATGCTGAAAAGAAATTACTGCATCTATGAAATACCATGTAAATGTGGAAGAACATACATTGCTGAGACAAGTCATCTCATTGAAAATCACTTGCAAGAACATGAACTGATGATTAGGAGAAACAAAACAGATGGATCTAAGATAGCAGACCATGTATGTGCCAATGAACATATGTTCAATTGGGAAAATATAAAAATATTGGATAGAGAAGAAAAGGTACACAGGAGAAAAATTTTAAAAAGCTGCTCACATGACAAAGGCAAATAATCCCATAAGCCAACCTAGTGAGATTATATATAATGTATGAAAACCACTAAACAACTTTGCTCTTAGGAAAAATAAAGAAATCAGGAGGAACCTCATAGATGAGTATATGAAATTTCTACTGACAGGATGACTCGGTTAGAGTGTTACCTTAAAACTCAATACTCATCAATCTAAGGGTCCAGATTTGATCCCATGCTAGTACTATCACTTGTCAGGCCAGAAACACAAGAAGAAGAGGAGAGAATACTACATCTCAAAACATTGTTCATATTCTAACCTGTTTGATATGATATTACTAACAGTTGAATGTATTTGGAATATTTAAATAAAGTTAAATTTTTCAAAAAGCATTCAGTACTCATATTAGATGATGGAAATAGTCCAGTATAAAAATATAACTAAAATACCATCATCACAAATCTTCAGGAAAACACTATGGATTTAAGTGTTTATCTCATATCTTATGAACTAGATTTCAAAGAACTAAGAGCATTAAACTGAGCTCAACAATTTCAAGAACAATGTCTCCACTGGCTAATGAGCTGTATAACAATTATTAAAAACTTTTCAAAAAACACAAATAAATATTGTTAAATATTTGATTATCAGTATGTAATATAAAGCTGTACTTATTTCTGTTATGAATATTTTATAAATTAAATCTGTGGTTTGTACTTTTAATGTTGTAATTTTCCTTTCTTAACTTCTTTCATTTCTATTACTTTACATTAAGATAAGCACTGAAAAAAAGTATTAGTATTTAAAAAAACACAGCTACTATTTTAAAAACAAGGGATACAATCTACAGAAATTGCTTTAAAGGGGATGCATACTTTCATCCACTATAAATATGAAGGTTTTGAAGCATTTAGCATAACTTTCTGCATCTCTTGTAAACTTTTAACAGCCAAAAATTGCAAGAAAGCTTAGAAGTTTTTCAGATAGATGGCCATAGTTATTCCAGCATGCTATCAATTAAAAATAAATAAACAAGTATGTAGATATTTTTAGCTCGAATGTAACGACTCTTCAATTTATAGGTGACAAGCCAGGTAAACACTTTCTCCTTCATTACTCAACTGGATAGAAAGATTAAATTATCATAACACTATAAAAAGATATTTAAGATACTTTTACCTTTAATAATAAAAAGAAATTTACATACAAAACAATATTGGCATATCAAGAACATTCTATATAATTTGAATATATTTGGTTCACTGTATAATTATAAAAAAAAATGAGATATGTGTTAATTAATCATACACAATAACTAAACTCCTTACTAATTCCATATACTTAAAGATTAATATAATTCATAGACTTTAAACTACCAATATAATTATTAAGTAAAATGAAATACTCTCAATCCAAAGTACAAGAAAAAAACTTTTTTAAAAATCTAACTTCTCTCTTTACTTCACTTTGTTATATAGAGGCTTATCTGAAGCACTTTGGAAAGAAAGCCTGAATTTTTAAATCAATGATCTTTACTTTTTAAAGCTATTATTTCATGGATTTATATTATTTTCATGGACATTTGTGAAAACTTTTTATTTATACGCTGTCAATAGATATTTTAAAAACAAAAACAAAATATGTAAATAGAAGATATTTCCAGTAATTAATATTATGTAATACATTGAGACTTATAATCAAACTAATGGTTTATTAAAAAAATAAAATACTCTGTATCCAAAGCTCAAGACAAAACCCTTTTAGACAAAAGAACAGATTGTCTTCTCACTTTATCTCATTGTCTTATATAGAGGCTTATCTGAAGCATTTTAGAAAAAAATACTTGAATTTTTAAATCAATCACATTATTTTTTAAAGCTATTTTAAAAATTGATTTATATTATTTTAATTGACATTTGTGGAAATTGGTAATGATTGCTACAATATCACTTTCTGTAAATTGATTGAGTAAAACACTTTTCCTTACATATTCGTTCAAGTACTGGTATCATAATGTTGGGTGCTTGTATATTGAGAAAAATCATCAGTTGTTAAAGAAGAGATTTTGTTCTGTTGTATTTTTCTTTAAGTGACATTCAAATCATTAACTATTGACCAAAATTCTTTAAAATTATCCCCAATTTTATTCCCCATATCGTTTGTAAATTTTTGGTAATCTCTTCTATAAATGACCATTGATAATCTTCTGTAATTAATAAACTTCTGGTTTTCATATATTGCCTGTAATAATGATAGTAATGATGATGATAATAATAATAATAATAATAATAATAATAATAATAATAATAATAATAATAATAATAATAATAATAATAATTGTATAGTTTCCTGGCTATGCAATTAGTTGGAGTATCAGTAAATGAAAACAATATTTAAGCTTTAAATCACTGACTTTCTTCTTTAAGAAGTTCTTAAATATAGAGAACTGAATATTCCATCATATCATATACCCTATATATTACATATATAGATACAGGTATATAATAAGCTTGTGTTTTTCAGTTATCACATAGTAGAGTTGTCTGCCCATCCCTTGGATATGTATTAAATGGATTATGTCCTGTACATGAGTGGTCAGATTGATCTTAGGTCAACATGGGTGTGACAAGAATCTCAGCCTCTGGGTGGCCTTTGAGCATTCCATCATCAGATTTTCAATTGGATGGACAGTTGAAAAGTTGGAGTGTGCAGTAGATTGAAGCCTGTCCATTTAAGTATGAGGATTGGCTATCTTAATATATATCTGAGCACTTATAGCATATATGTGTAGAGATGGTAATCTGGACCAACTGATGATTGCTGTTTTAGCATGAAATACGTTTATTGATGATTATTTATCTTTTCAACATATATGTGTTTAAGTGTATCAGTGATATGAGATAGTGTGGAGAGTGGTGGGTCATGTGAAAGTCTGTGCTCATATACACTATATATTACATATATACACTTTATAAAAGTGGCAAGAGTGAAAAACTTCAACTGATTTGCCTTTGGGATGAAATCTTAACATACTTAAACAATTAAAGATTTCAGGAAAAGCTTTAAAGCTTCACAATAGCAAACAGCAGGCCAAAAAAAAGGCTTTGTAGCATAATTCAAATTTCTTTCAGTTTTTATTTTTAAAAATATGATGTAAGCTAATTATTATATTAGCTAACGAATAATCATATAAAAGAAATACTAAAAATTCAAATATATATTTATATATTCATCTGCTTAAACAGACACATAAATCCATAAGCCAAAGATCAGTTTTACTAAACTTATAGCAGAATGATAAATGAAGTCAATAAATACAATAATCATATGACTGACTAATTAGAATGTCATATGACTACTTAAAATGTCATATGACTTTCAAGCACTCAAACAGTAATTTCAGCAAACTATTCTTCTTCAATTATGATATACTGAGATTTTATTTTCTACTGAGTTGAGATGACCTAACTCTTGGGTCTAATATTCTACTATCACGCTAAACTACAAATCTCAATAAAATCCCTATTGTACAAATGTCTCTCTAGATACCCCTTTATACACAGCATAGTTGGAGAATCTATTTCAAATTCCAAAAGTAAGAACTAAATTGAAAAGTAGTAATTTAACTAAACATATACAAACAAATGTAAAGAATATAAAAAGAAAATGAGAGGACTCAATTACGTAAAATGTTATTAATGGCAATGTATTACTCACGAAATGACATTAAATCAATTTATGAAAAGCTTTCTTCTAATAAGGCCTTTATTTTTAAAATAGAAAATAATGCATTTTAAATTTAAAAACTAAAAAAAACAAAACAACTTAAATGACAAATTGTTAGCACCATTTAAAAGTCTTTCAACTTTTAATTCATCCAAACAAGATTAAAATATTTAAATGATTAATAGCAGCGGTATTTAAAAATATAATTATAACACTTAAAAAAAAAAAAAAAACAGGTCTTAAACTATTTTGGATTTATATACACATATAAATCTTTTTTTTTTTAAAAGTGATTAAAAACGTAGTTGATTAGAACAACATTAAATGTCGTTAGTTTTCTTTATGTATTTAATTTTGCTGAAAAGATTTCCTTAGTTTTGTTGAATTTTTTTTCCTTTTTTGTCCTTTCTTCCTCATATATATGCAAAATTTTAACTCTGAATACTTCTAATGATTACATTTTAAAGCAATTATAATAAATTATTGATGTAACCACTTATATTTATGCTATTGGAAAAAAAAAAAACCCTTTTGTTTAATTTAAATAGGCATTGTCAAGGCATTGTCAAGGTTAACCTTAGCAACAGTGGATGCCAGTTCGTAGAAATATTGGTATGTAATGAAAAATAATACGCGGTTTAACCCAAAAAATAATTTATCTACATCATACAACTGTGAAAACATTAAATATGTCAAGCGTTGGTGGCTTAGTGGTTAGTATAGCTACCTTCCAAGCAGCTGGCCCGGGTTTGCTCCCCGGTCAACGCATTTGACATATGAACGAAAAAAAACATTCAATATAATATTAAATAGGCATTGGTATAAATAAATGTTTATTGAACACTCATATATAAAATTAAAAGAGTAAAATGAAAGTATAGTAAAAATGCATAGCAGAGAATATAAGATTTGTTGTGGACAATCTTACATATAAAGATTACAACAGCAGGATTTTAAAAAGACAAAATAATAATAATGTGATTAATTACACAGGTAGTCATGTGATATTCGTACACCTTCTTTACACGTTGAGCAAATCTATTCAAGTCGTCAAACTAAGAATCTCCCAAAATCTTTGGCTATTAGATCTATCACCCATCATTGGGATAATTTGCATAATTATTGCACAGAATACAAATTCAGAAAAAAAGATTACTCAAAACGCACAATCCATTGAAGGATAAAAAAATTTTTTTTGAAAAACAAAATTAATCCTCCCCCTCCCCCCAAAAAGCAAGCAATTTTTAATTTAAAAAATCTAGAATATTTTACAGAGAAAAAAAACAACTAAATTTCCAATTGTTACAAGATTTTTTCAAAACATCTGGCAAACTATTGTATAAATAAATTAAATTAACTTAAATAAGTAAGTTAATTAGTAGCATATAAAAAACAGAACAAAAATATATAATAAATATTTTACAATATGTTATAGATTAATACATTGTTACAGGCTTAAATCTGCATTTATATATGTAATATATGCGGGATTCGAACTCAGACTTTCGCAGGATCCACTATTCTCAGTGCCATCATAAAAAATATGTAAATATAGCAAATCAATCTTATTCAAATAACGGAATTATTTATTAATAATGACAATATAAATAAAAAACTAAAGCAATACATGCGTATGATTCAACTTACAAGTATAAAGCGCCCTCTTAAAGATAATTAGACAAATTTCAATATTCATTAACAATTAATAAAAAACATTGTCATAGAAAGAATAATATATTTCTCTTAACCAGGTATATACTTTAATTTTATATTAAAGGTTAGTTATATCTTATTAATAGTTATTAGCACACACATGACTACTTAACCTAGACATAAGAACAGTAAAATTTCCAATATATATTATTTTGTAATCAAAATTTGATATTTAAAAGATGGATTAAAAGCAGGCTTTGAGGAATGCTACATATAAATCATTGATAGCATTTTTTTTAAAAACCTCAACAAACAAGTAAAAATAGTGCAAGTCTTTAAAAAAAACATAGCAAAAATATAAGTAGTCAAGCGTTGGTAGCCTAGTGGTCAGCACAGCTGCCTTACAAGCAGTTGTCTCGGGTTCGCGGGTTCACTTCCCAGCCGATGCTTTGACACATGGAAAAAATATATAAGTAAATAGAGGGATTTGAACTTGATATTTTTCAGCCTATATTCATTCTTCCCTCAATCTCAAACAACCACCACCTGACCACAAGAATGCTGGTTCTACACGGAATATATATATTGGAGATCATCTATCTTTTCACACGTATGTGATCATGTGTGTTGGTTGTTTGAGATGGAGTGGAGCCCAAATATAGACTGAAAAAATCCTAAGCTCAAATCCCTCTATTTATTTATATAAGAAACATTCTTACATTAAATGAATAGGCTAATAGCAAAAACCTATTTTCTTTCATTGTCTTCTTTCTTTTTTAAATCAGTATGTAAACCAACTACAAAAATACATTGAAAATACAGTTGTAAATTACTCCTGTACATAATACTCTATTATTCTGTACATATGCTGTAGATTTATTTCTATATTCATATTATCCTACATTCATTTATTTGTCTCAATAGATAAGTTGTTGTTGAATTGCTGTTTTCTTATTCTTGCTATTTATGCAGTAAAGTGCTTGTTATCAGGTACTGATCTCATTCAAACCAGAGCTGTCTTCAAAAGCTATTGCCATTAATATTTGAAAACAATTCTTGGTATAGTTTTAACATAAATTCAATGAAATATTTCTGATAATTAGAAATAGCAAGTATCAACTGGTAGTAATAGCATACCAAACAGATTAGTGCTATTATGAGCAGTTGAATGTATTTGGAATATTGAAATAAAGTTAAATTTTTTGAATGACATTCAATACTCATATTAGATGATGCAAATAGTCCAAACAACAAATACAAATAAAACACCATTATCACAAACCTTCAGGAAAATACTATTAATAATGTATTTCTTTATATCATTTTGTCAGTAATATTGCACAAACCAATTTTACATCTTTAAATTGAATCCATTTGGTAAATTACCAGTCTTGCAATAGATATTTGTGTTAGTCAAAATACAATTAACTTTTATTATACCTTCATTTGGATGCTTTCATTTCACATTTTTGTTGATTTTTTATATAACATTCACAAGTTCTACGGCCACTTGAATTTGCATTTCTTCATACAAATCTACCTACTGTACTTTCATTTACAAATGTTTTTCATAGCAATTTCAATTTAATTAAGATTCTTTGTTTATTTCTTGAAAGAGAACTTACTGAGGAGGAAAAGTGGAAGAGGAGGAAAAATTATCAATATGAATAAAGCGAGTTGAATTTTTTTCAATTCTGTTTGACATAACATCGAATTTCACGAAGGTGTCATACTATGTTTAATTTTGGTTATTTATGCATTTGCAATAATGTAAGAATTTACCTGACAAAGTATTATGTCCCCTTAATATTCTCCCTTTGATGTCACAATGTTCTGTTTAACAAATAATTGTTAAGCCATTATCTTTTCTTGATAAGAATTCCAATTAAAAATCATCATTGCTTGGCAAAATAAACCCAAATTCTGAAGATTTAAATCACTCTCTACCTTTGGTTCCCAATGAGTGACTACAATAAAACCTGTAAGAGATATATAGGTTTAATTTTCTGCTCACAGATATTATAAACAATCTTATAACCCATCAAATAATATCAGGTGATAATTATTAGTGGTAATATACTACTATTTGCTACCTTGTCAAATTTGGAATGATACTAGGGAATAATAACACCTTTTACAATATTACAATGCAAAAACAGGTTGACCAAAATATTATGCTCAAGAGAAGATATTTAAATGCCCTTTTTTTGCCTATATTTTTAAAAGTGAAAAAATTTTTAAAAAAATTTTAAAAAAAAAAAAAAAATAAAAGAAAAAAAAAAAAAAAAAAAAAAAAAATTAATAAAAAAAAAAAAAATTAATAATAAAAAATTTCTCAAAAAAAAAAAAAAAAAATAAAAAAAAAACAAAAAACACCTTTCAAAAAAAAAAAAAAAAAAAATTAATAAAATAAATAAAATAAAAAAAAAAAAATGGAGGGGGGTTGGTTTGGTTTTGAAAAAAATATATTTATTTTTTTTTTTTAAAAGAAAAAAATGTATATAAGCAGTAACAAGAAGATATTGAAAATGAAAAATGTGAATAGGAGATCAAATAAGTATCAGTGACATTATCAAAAAGCATTAAGAAACTGAAATGGAACTGGGCTGGACATATTGCTAAAAGATGTGATAATAAATGGATAATTAAAGTCTTAAATTGGATCCCAAATGATTTAAAAGGATGGGGAAAAGATTACATGATATGCATGGATGAAATAAAGAAGTTTGCTGGTATGTTATGAAAACAGAAGCTAGATATTGGATAATCTGGATCAAACTTGGAGAGATCTTCATCTTGCAGTGAATGATAAATGACTAAAATGAAAGATGCTGACAAATTAAATTACAGATGTATCTACATTTATATATAAGCTCATATACAGATGCATATACGCATGTATTGATGTTAAAGTAGTCAAACCTCTTACAAACAAAAATTTTAAAAAAAAAAAAACAACAACTTACATCTCACAAATATTCTGAAAATATGGCAATAATGAATATACAATCACAGAGGAACTGGCAAGTAAAGCAAATGAACAGTAACAGATTTTGTGCACAGATATATAAATTCTAATAAATTCAACAAACCTGTGAATAAATTATGGCTTACCAAATGTTACTTTGATAATGTAAATCTACTCATAAATTTATTTAAAAACACATTGATTACAAAAGGAATATTTACTAAGGCTGTAACCTCAAGAATGTGCACGTAAAAATGTGATAGTAGGGACCTCTACAGGTCTTAACCACAAGCTTATGCTTTGGAAGAAAAGAGGGGAATGTGCATTTAAATAAATTTATAATTACAACTTTAACTTATCATAATAGATTTCTAACTATAAGTTCTTTCCAGTGATGTTTGGTAAATTGTAGATAATTTCGTTGACGTCATTCATTCAGACAGCGTAAACAGTAATTTAAAGTGAGTGGTCTATCCTCACACTTTCATTCGCAGTACTTAAGATTTTCCCATATAGAAGCATTTGGGTTTGAAGGGATAAGTGGATTCATTTTATCCTTTCATAAATACTATATCTTGTGTTGGAAATGAAAGTATTCATTTATTATTAACACTCGTAAAAAGCACATGCACAATAGCTTGAAAAGGCTGATCTTTAATGTATTGGCTCATGGTAAATCAAAAATTTCACTAGTATTAATGTGTAATAAGAAATGTGGACTTAATCAGTGAAGTATTGAATAGTTTCATGCTCTAACGAAGAATGTGGCTATGACCTGTAAAGGTCCCTAGCCTCGCATTTTACATGGACATTCTTGAGGTTACAGCCTTAGTTAATCCATTCATGGAACAACTAAAAAAATCACAAGGTAGATTTTAAAAAAAAATCATTTTGATCAAAAGATGAATACAAGAAAAGGATGTTATTTGCAAGTTAATTTTAATGATTATTTGGAAATCTGACTTGTGAATTATTGTAGTATCATTTTCAGGCTTGTCACATGACTAGGCTTATACATATTATGGTGAAATGGTGGACTTTCACATGGTTTTTGAAAAAGGCACCCCCACTTCCATTATGTATATTATTGCAAGGACATTCTAAACAAATGCAATATTTTTATCATTGAGAAAATAAAGCTGAACATGAAATACTACTAGACAAATTGTTGAAGATGTAGAAAAAATGTGCATGAAAAAATAAATAAAATGTAGCATCACATGTTAATAAATTGCACTAAAAACAGATACATCAGCATACTGTAGCACCACTCAATGCAATCCCTATCTAGTACCTACTCATCCAATACTGCCAGACAAGTTTATAGGTTGTGGCTTTCATCAGTAAGGAGACTTGGATCTGAGAGCACTTCACCAAGATAGAAATTAGTCTGAGGATATGAATCGACATTAGATAGGATTTTATGCACAAACCTTCCTACATTCATTGATTACTCTGGCTTGCTCTGAGTACTGCTACTGTATGGTCATTTTTACCTCTGTGAAAAAAGCTTGTGCAAGCATAAAGAATGGTGATCATGTGATATTTAGTGGTTTACAATAGATGTGGATGGATTCATGGTTCACACATTGATCTGTATGGTTATCATAAATCTCTCATGAAATTTGTTGTTTTCAGACCTTATATTTATCTTTTTTCTTTTAGAATTAACCTGGTGACACTCACCTGAAAATAGTTGCTATAAATGAATGCTGTTTTTATACAGGTTAATGATCTACTGTTATATTACCAAAATTTAGTGCTATGAAACATTCCACTTATTAAAGACTATATTTTTATAGAAAATGATTTACATGCATCTGGCAGGTTTTAATAGCTTACTGCAGGCCAACAAGGTTAAATCAAATATCAAATGAAGTTTTATGATTTTCCTTATTTTATTTTCTACAGTAATAGTAAATAATCCACATGAAGAGTTAGAAATAATATATCATATGACATGATCATAAAAGTCGAAATGCACTACTCAAAAATTTAAAACTCTTTACTAATGAAATCCATAATCTAGAAATTAGGCTTGAGATAATGAATAGGGCAGCATGGATAGATATTTATTAAGCATTGTCACATGACATTTATTAATTATAAAAGCTTACATAAGGTGGCACAGCTGTAGTAAAATACTGATGAGTGCTGGTTCAGCACGAAATGCATCTTGGGGGTCATTTGTCTTTTATTATATCTTCATTTATATGAATTTAGAAAGAATGGGGAAGTATGGAGGTGTTTATTATATCTATAAAATAGTACGCTGCTGAAATAACATATCAGTGAATAATAAAAATAAATAATTAAATTACATTTACCAAAAATAAATTGCAAAAAACGAAAATATAAAAAACAGAGATTAAAACAGAACTAACAAGTCAAGCATTGGTGGTCGAGAGGTCAGTGACAGCTGCTTTACAAGCAGTTGTCCCTTGTCGGGTTCGCTTTCTGGCTGATGCTATGACACATGAGGGAAAAAAAACCAGAATTAACAAATTAATATATTCTTGAGATGATTAAAACGTTTGATAAATAAGTTAATTCAGCCAAGAAAGATAAAAAAAAATTATTAAAATATATATATATTCCAGAAAATAATAGAATGAGAAGAATACACAAAACAATAGTAAAATAATATAATAAATGGAGCCTACCATATCAATCTATGAAGATATTTTAGATGGCTTTGGAAGAGAGTGAAGAGAACTACTGGGGAAAGAATGCGTTAGGTATAAACAAAAACCTGTACGAAACTTAATTTGTAATCGACTTCAATATGATGGTATGAGAGAAATTGATTATTGTTGGTAAATTTTTCTATAACATTTGCAAAAAAAAATAAAAGGATAACCCAGATATACCTATCTTTAAAAATCATTGTACCTAGAGTTTTAACAAGTTTTCTCACAATCTTGATCCTGTTTCCTATACTCTTTACAAAAAGGCTGTAAACATGTAAATATGATAATTGTGTAACTATTAATCATATAATATTTTTTAAACTATCATGAAGAAAGTTGTTGACAGTTATCCATTAAGTAGTCCAATATTAAAGAATATTTGTAATTGATGCATGTTCAGTATAAAAAAACGACTACAAGTGCAATATTATCATACAACCATAACAGATAACTCCATTAATGAATAACATTTAAGTAGTGTAATTTTTATTACACCACCGTCAGGCAAGGTAGAGACTGATTTCTATCACTCCTAACACTTTGTAGAAGGATGTTTACATTCCTTCTCAGGATGTAAAAAACAGTCTTTATCTTGCATAAGAGTGCTACAGTGAAAATTATACTATAGAAATATTATTTATTATTGGATAATCTTTAGTCTAATTGAATGACTAATAAAATTTATTAAGATAAATCCACCCTTCTTTAAAAAATAAGCACTATTTATATTTCATAATAATTTCATTACTATAGCAACATTTTAAAATACACGTTTATATTTTATAAGCAATTCATTATTATAGCAACATTTTAAAATACCCGTTTTAACATAATTTAAGTTGCTCATTAGCAAATAATAAAATTTGCAGATATATTTTTTACCTAATAAATTTAATTAAAAAGTAAAATAATTACAGCTTCAGTACAACCTTAGTTTATTATGTTTGATTTAAATTTTAATTTACATTTAAATACTAAATTCAAATATAATGTAGTTTATTATTTCATTATTTTTAAAAGATAAACAGAACATTTAAGTCAGATAAAAACAGATTTCACTCCATTAATGTTAAGATTTTCAATTGTTTATTTAATGTTAATGTATTATTTAAGATATATAACGTACAAATAATATTTTTCATACATTTTTTTTCTCCAAAAGAATTAGTTTGGCTGTAGATTATATTAAATTTTATACACGACAAAAAAAAAATAAAAGCTAAACAAAAATTATATACTGATGAAATGATAAAAGTAAACGAAAACAACAACAAACATTAGGAAAACAATAGAAATGAAAAATAAAGACTATTGAAAATAAAAATTCCGAGACATTCCAAAACTACAATGATTGTAACTGTTAAAAATGTTGCTTAAAATTTAGTTATAAAAATTTAATTGAACTATCAAGCAAATATAAGGAAAGAAAAAGGCAATTGATTTAACGAAGAGTGATAGTGAGATTAAAAAACAAAAGCATAGCTAAAAGAAATAAGTGACCAATGGCAAATTAATGGTAACAGCTCATTTGCATTAAAAAATTATATAAAAAATATTTTATTATCCAATATGAAATTTAAAAAAAAATTATACAACTAATAGTACCTATGGCTTTGCTCGCATAAATAGAAAAAACAACAACAATATGTATCTATTCCTGCAGTTACATATTTGGGTATTATATACACAACAAAAACTGTATTAGGAGCAAAGTTTTATTAAGAATAAAAATACTGTAGTGCTTATCCTAATAGAGATAAAGGAAGATATTTTTTAAAAAGAGAAATGCAAGATTTTTATCTACTGATGGCATAATTGTCCTTGGAAATGTGCCAAGCCCCTTGCCATTTTGCTTGGTGTCACTATGTTCCAAGTAAATGACATTGAAACACAAGGGCTCAAATCGATGGCCAGAATTAGTGAAATGCTCGGAAAAAAAAAACATATTTAGTGTCCGAATGTATTTTTATCTAATTGTACATATATTTATGCGAGCCAATTAGGTAGGTAGATTGGCATGAGATTCACCATAGTAAACAGATGGGAATTCTAGAATTTGATTTTATATACAATTTGAGATAGAAGATCCAGTGGCAGTCTATTCTTTGAATTATTCATTGACTGGTAAAAAGGGGGAGGAGTTTTGAAGTTCCACTTGATTGGTGAAAGCAATAATTTTATGAATGAAATGAGTGACTTTGGGTATGTAAGGAAAAAACAGCCAAGGATTATCATTGGTTACTGGGAATGAATATCACATTTTATAATAAAAGTTCTTGACAGATTAAAACTTACATCCAATGTTGTGCAGGTCAGATGCATATGTGTCAATTTTATTTTTTATGGTCAGGATCACAATTACACATATAAGTTTCTAAATAAAAATGCCTCAAGCCATGCAAGTTTGTGTGCTGTTGGTGCAAAAGATTTTGGATATATGAACCACATATGTTGAGAGGTTTGACAAGCATTTTGTACTGGAATGAGCCCATGTCTCATTGAATATACAAGTTACGAAATGTGATGCTGTTATAATTGTCTTTGTTTCTCACTTGTTGGATCTGATTGATGAGAGAATCTGAAGCACAAATGAGGATATCATCAATGTATCATAGATATAATAAGGTAGGCTCAATGCAAACTACTGAGGTAAGATCATTTCTTCCAACTTGTTGAGAAAAATCTTTAAAATGCCCCCCTTTTTGGACCCCCCCCTCTCCCCCTTTTAAATCTTTTTTTTAAAAAAAAAGGTGTTGTTGTTTATGGGGAAACTTTTTTTTGTGGTTTCCCCATTTCTTGTTGTTTTTTGACTTAAAAACCCCCAATTTAAAATTTTTTTAAAAGGATTTTTTTTAAGGGCGGGGGGATTTTTCTTTATTTATTTTTGTTGTTATAAGATTCAATTGGCATAAATTTCAAATTGCAGATTTGCAAATTGATTTTAGTAGCAAACTCCTGATTGGACAAATGCATAAACTGTCTATTACTAAAAAAAAAAACATTAACAGCGAGAATTCTTTCAGACCACTCCTTATCTTGAAATTTGACTTCTTTGGAAGGTGTGATTAGTGCAATTTGGTCACTGATAATGTCACAGTGAGGGTTGTCATTAAATGTTGTTTCAATATTGGCAGCAAGTTTCCTAATTGGTTGTTGCCATGTTTTACATGAAATATTAATATATGAGATATCAATGGCATCACAAAATATATTTATTTTTATAACCAGTTATACTACTGAATTTGATCAACTTTTAGGATTTTAGCTTAAACAAATTTCTCGCATGATAAATTAATCTTTAAAAATGGTTATGAAGTTTTAACCCATGATATTTGTTCAAATATGCGTTACAAATAAAATTTAATTAATTCAAAATATATTTATGAAATCAAATTTTGCCTCGCTTTACCAAAATCTATAATTATCTCCATTTATGTAATGAAAATTTGTTTATAAACTTCTCACAAATCATATAATATCAATAATTATGCACTAATGTCCAGCATCTTCTTAAACCGCCATGAGAAACAAGTACTACCAATTATACAAGCAGATAACCACACAATGATATATCTTAGATATGTGGATGATGTGTTTATTGCTACTAAAAGGAGTACAATCTTAAACATCACCAAAGAATTACAGCTGATGTCTAAACTCACACTAAATACCACATGGGAAAATGATCAACACCATCTAAAATATCTGGACCTAGACATACAAAGAGAAGATAAACAATTAATGTACCGCATGGCCATCAAACCCCTAGAAATTAGAGGATACATGCATCAGAGTGAAATAGTTCCCAACTCACATAAATATGCTAGACTGAATTCGTTTCTGCATAGAAATTATTACTTATGTAAATGTAATTCAGACAAAAGAGATAACATATTAAAATACATTAGAGAACTAATATCTGTTGGTTACAAATATAGACACATAACTAAAAGAATAGCACAGTTCCAAGCAAAAATAAACCAGCAAGGCAGAATCAGAGATAATAAACCATGAATAATTATACCATACATACCCAACATTGCCAAACATCTAACTAAAACATTATCAAAACAATTTATTATTGGTTTCCACACTCCAGCCAACACCAATAGACTAATAAACAATTCAAAAGATATACTTGATCCCAAACTAACATCTCAAGTGGTGTACCAGATAAAATGCCCTCAGGCCAGATGCAGAGCCTCATATTACGGGAAAACAAAAGCTACCATTACAAACAGAGCATCCCAGCACATATATATGTATAAAAGGGCACTGAACAACAAGGAGTCTACATCAGCATTCATGGAACATGAAAAAGCTACTGGACACAGATTTGAGCCCACCAACCCCAGAATAGTGTGCAAAGAGAGTAATGACCATAGGCGCAAAATAAAGGAGGCATATTTCATAAATAATAACACCCAATCAATCAATAGAAAGGACACTTGTTTTGCCATTTCAAAAAGATGGATAAACTAATTCAAACAATATTTTAAATAAAATACCGAAACATCTAATTAACATAAATTTAAATACTCCCTCTCATCACTATCAACTGCATGCAGCTATGATTATGAAGCCATAGAGCTTTGAAAGCGCTAAGCTTTAAATAAACTTAATAATATAACTTTTTTACGAGCATTATAAGCGCATAATTATTGATATTATCTCCATTTATGTAGAATGTATTCTAATATGCAGATAACAAAATACTTCATACCAGTTTTAAAAAATTTCCAAAGACTGTGATCTTTTAATCAGTGCTGCCCCATCTTTGCATTTTTATAAAATCATTTGAAAATGATTAAGATTTTTATATTGTGAATTACTGAAGTTTTAAAAAGATTGGTATACCATAAAGAAAAAATCCATAACCTATGTAATTCTCCAAAACAAAAATAAAAAAATCATGCGAGATTCATCAAGATTGGTGAAATATTTGTTGAATTATTAAGAAACAAACAGATGTTCACATTTTTACATGGTAATAAGAAATGGTTAACACATAAACTCACAATAATATTCTATAATAATTTACAAATAAATTAACTTCACAGATCACACAATATAAGACAAGAACACTATTCCATAACTAGTGCCATCTATTGTGAGTTTGAGCAATCAGTAATTACCAAATTCTTTAAAACCTCTATCTTCAGGCTGATTTCAGCCTTTGCCTTTATTAGTAATTTGTAATTCGGAAAGAAAATTATGCATCCAACTATTATCTTTAACTCAATTTTACCTGTCAAACTAAAAACATGAAATCTGAATTAGCGTAAAGCTGTGAACAGAATCAACTTGCTTGAATTATTACACAGATCCAAACCCAGTTCAGTAATTATAATTTTAGTAACTGCAGTTTTTAATTAAATGTAAACACATAATTCCTCAGGCTCAATATAAGAGCAGTTCTTATTTGAACAGTATTTAAATTTGAGCAAACACTGACCAAAGCATTTATTTAACTTCCTATCCTCAGACCAGTTTCTGGCTTCTGCACTTATCAATGAGGCTCAAAATTCAAAGTTAGAAATTAATAGTTGGATGCATAATTGTATTCATTCCAACTTTAAATTTCAAGTCTCAATGATAAAAGGAAAAGCCAGAAACTGGTCTAAAAGTGAGGGATTTAAATGGATCTGGTAATCAGATTACTAAGATTTATGTTAAGTGGTGCTTGGATGAAGAACTATTCTTGTGTTGTTTTGTTGTCAAAGAATTTGTAATTATTATAGAATATTATTGTGAGTTTATGTGTTATCCATTTCTTATTACTATATAAAGATGTGAAAGTCTGTTTGTTTCTTAATAATTCAACAAATATTGCACTGATCTTGATGACTCTTGCATGATTTTTTTTTGTTTATTTTGGAAAATTACATAGGCTATGATTTTTTTCTTTATGGTATTTCAATGTTTTTAAAACTTCAGTAATTCACCCATGACCTGAAGAATCTAATGTATATGTAATGTTTTGACATTGATTTCATTGTAATTGTTTATTTTTAAATATAATTGAATAGCCCTTCAGCTTCGGTAAAAGATAATTCATTTTTAAAACTTTGTTCTCCTGTCTTCTAACAAAAGCAGTGTAGACAATCCTCCTAATATATGAAAAAAAAAAGTTATAAAGATATCTTTTAACTTAAAAATGAATTTTCATTTGCTGAAGTTGGGAAGCTATTGACTTATGTTTAAAATATAAGAGTTTCAATGAGTTAATCTCAAAACATGACATCTAAATACTTAGCACTATAAATTATTTATTGTATATATAGATGCTGTATTGATTTCTAATCAATCCAACTGTTCAAACCAATTAAGTCAGATTCAGAACTATAGACTGGTTTAAAATTCAAGTTTTTACCTTATCAGATAAAAAGGGGTTAAAGATGAGTACTGAACATACAACTACATTTCATTACCAACTATGAATGCCAAGCATTAAGCCACTTTTTGAGAACAGGGATTTAAAGTCAATATTGTTCGAGTTTATGGTCACTGGTGCTAAAGTAAAAAGCTGTTTTTATCTTGCAATATTTACTAACCAAATAAAAATCAGAGTAATCAACTCTAAGACAACTGTCTGTATAAATTTTATTACATTTGTCTATAAGAGTTCTGCTAACAATAGAAGGTCTTTAGCAGAATCAAAATAAGGATTGGACTTTTCTAAACACACTTAACAATATTAATTACATGATGAAATTATTCTACCATATAACTACAAGTAAAATGGCAATCTACAATTATAGCATTTTTCTTAACACTATCATACAATGTTTTTGTAATTCTGTTGAACCAATCATCACTATACATGTAAACATAAATGAGTATGCATATGTTTTATAATATATTTATTAGTAATATATACATACAATCATATACTTAATTTATGATTTATTTTAGATGGCTATACTTCATCTGCTATTGCTTGGTGAAGGATAACTCTTATCTTAGTTCTAAAGTGAACTATTGAAAAAGGGATTGTAGGGGCACTTACAGTTTTCTACCCACTTCCAGTCATTCTTGACAGCCTGCCTCATGAATAAATAGGGCACTCTTCTGGCTATAACAAAAGCTTGCCTTGACTCAGCTTTGGTTCTGGCAGCTTTCAGTCCTAAACATAGCCTTGCCTTAATCTTTAACTAAAATAGCTATAGTCTGGGGAACAATCACTCCTATTCAGGTTAGCAGTTTTCTTTGATCATATGGGTTTAATAATTGTTCTCTACCTTACCTTCAAAAAGAATGACTATTTATTGCCAGTGATCTTATTTCACTTAGAATGCACATAGTATTATATCTTTCTTTCATTACTTATTAACTTTGGTATTTCTTAAATAGAAATCCATTGTTCAATTGTCCTATTATATTTATTATTAAATGAATCATTTACTCTATAGCTTGAATTTTTTTTCTCATGTGTCATAGCATCAGCCAGGAAGTAAACCCGCTAACCTGGGACAACTGCTTGTAAAGCGGCTGTCGCCGACCTCTCGACCACCAATGCTTGACTAGCTTGAATTTGTTAGTTGTCCCGGGTTAGCGGGTTCGCTTCCAGGCTGATGTTATGACACAGGAGAAAAATATATTTTAAAATTATTTTTCCTTATCACTCTTAAATTTATATAGTGTTAGTTTCAATGTAAAAAAAAACGTATGTATTTGCATATTCAAATTGCTTTATAATGTATATGCATATTCAAATTGCTTTATAATTTAGAGTGAATACATTACTGCACATAGTCTATTTATTGTCCTTGGAGAAAATATAACAAACTATTTGGTCGTTTATAATTACAATTTAAGCAATAGAGTTTGTAAGAGCACTCCTGGAAAAAGTGGGACATTAATTAAAAGTTATAAATTGTGGACTGTAATTGTAAAAGCAATTACATATAATAGCGCTTTGAAAAACAAGATTTTAACTCCAGAAAAAATTTATTTTATAGAAGAATAAAATTAAACTTAGAGAGTCCAATATAATATTGTACTGTATATTATTTTGGAAATCTCTGCCTTAGACATAAATGGAAATGACTGGGTAAAAAAATAGTGAAACATAAGCTATATAAAAGATAAATCATTTTCACATATTTTTTTCTTTTTAAATCTTCTTTAACTTTTTATAAATCTTTTTTTTTTTTTCATTTCATTATATATCCATTTTTTTTTCGACATTTCTTCCATATTATATTGTCATTTTAAAGGATATATAATATTAATGTAATATTTTTGCATGCGTGAGCTAATTTACATATTTCACCTGTGAAATAATTAGATATTGTTCTCTCTTCTGTTTATGACATTCTTCTGGTTAGCTATGAACCATGCCTCCACGTCCCTCTTTCATTCATCGTGTTCTATGCATACTAGGTTAACAGTTGGTGGTTTGAAACTGTGACCTCAAGAACATCATAAATAGGAGAAAAAACAGTATCCAACTATATCACAAGTAGAATATGTAAATGATCCATTTGCATAATAATAATAATAATAATAATATTCATTAAGGCTGTAACCTCAATCACATGCGTATAAAATGCGATAGTAGGAACCTCTACAGGTCTTAAAACCACAAGCTTACTCTTGGAAGAAAAGAGGGGAACCCTTCAACCTACTTTCTATTTAAATAGGTATACGCATGTGATTGAGGCTACAGCCTTAATGAATATTATTTACGTAATGAATGTGCGTTTAAATAAATTTATAATTACAACTTTAAATTATCGTAATAGATTTCTCACTATAAAATCTTTCCATTGACTATCTGTAAATCGAAAGATTTCACGAGTATTAATGTGTAATAAGAAATGTGGACTTAATTAGTGAAGTATTGAATAGCTTCACACTCTCAGATCGAACTGCTTCAGCTTCACCTATTTAAATAGAAAGTAGGTTGAAGTAAAGAGGGTTCCCCTCTTTTCTTCCAAGAGTAAGCTTGTGGTTTTAAGACTTGTAGAGGTCCCTACTATCGCATTTTATACGCATGTGATTGAGGCTACAGCCTTAATACTAATGAATGTGCTTTTAAATAAATTTATAATAATAATAATAATAATAATAATAATAATAATAATAATAATAATAATAATAATAATAATAATAATAATAATAATAATAATAATAATAATAATAATAATAATAATAATAATAATAAAGAGTATATAAGATGGAGAAATACAACAAACTGAAACAATCTGACAGCCAATAAAGTAGAAAGAAGAAGAAAAAATCCCACTTTTTAGCAAATGTATTACATATATAATGAAAATGAAAATTATAATATTTATAAATAATACTGAAATGAAGAAAAAAAGGTTCATAATTTGAAAAGAAAAAAGGGGTGTAAAATTGGTTTATCTTTATATATTGAAATTAACAGGCCATATTTGGATGAAATATTTATTAATAATAGAATCATTAATGAAGTAATAATTTATAAAATTACATGACATAAATAAAGATAAGTACAAAAATAACCAAGACTGAACAAAATATATACTATTAATGATAACGATAAATGAGTTTTATAGAAAAATAGAAGTAAATATGAAAAGTAATGATTAAGTGGTTTTAAGAACAAAGAATATAAAAGATTAAAAATATTAATAATGTATAATTTATATACATATAAGTAACAATTAAAAATATAATAATGTGGCAGGAAACTACTCTTCACACATGTGCTATAAAATTAAAGTGCACTCATCCATCAATAAGTGTTTTAAAATCATAAATGGTCCACTTAGAGCTTATTCTTTGAATAATTCAACCTTTATTGTCTGTGCCTAAATTAGGGCTTGAATGCATTCTGAGCCCTAATTTTGACACAGCCAATAATTTGTTGAAAGAAGAAGCTCTAGGTTGACCATCTGTGCTTTTAAAACACTTTATGACAAATGAATGCATGCCAAATTACATATATAAATATTTACATTATATGAGCACACAGTCATTTCAACAAGCCACAAAATACGTGAAAATTGATTTCTGCTCTTTAAGCACAATTTGTCATAGCATATAACGATGCATAGGTTGCAATGCCACATGCATGTAGCATTCCAAAATTTCAGGCAGAGTTCCAAGTAAGCTTAGTCTGGTTCAACTCTGATGAAAAGAATTAAGTGTTTTTCATACAATGTAAGTGAAGTTGGGCAAAATGTCACAGCTGTGACAAATTAATAATTTGACTAAAACCATTTGACTTTTTTTAACAAGTTGATGATCCCCCCCCCCCGTTTCCTGACATCCAAACATTCCAATTGCAAAAGTAGCCAATTTATGACTTCCTAAATCTTTTAAGTAAATTCCTTTATATAAGGATTTAAAGTTTGTTTTAAAAAAATAATCCTTCTTTAAAGTAACATTGTCAGCTTTTTTTCCCCTTCAAGTAACTGAAAAATCTCTTTAAAAAAAAAAAACGTTAATTCAATTGCCAGTATCTTTTTAACTCTTTACTTAGTGAAGGTAAATAAAATAAAAAAACTTGCAACAAATCAATACAAAGAGTATGCAAAAATGTCGAATTTATTTAAAACATATCTGCCATATTGCAGATTAGGGTACAATCTCTAAAATGAGAAACATCTATAGGTAAAGTTCAAATTCCTCCCTAACTTCTTAGATGTTAACCCCTCCATTTAACTACAATAACTCAAAAGAAACACATGTCAATACAATATAGGTGTGTGTGTGCGCGTGTAATCCTTAATTAGGTTTGAAAAAAAAAAATACAGCGAATGGATAACCAGACTTAAAACAATATAAATATAGTAAAAGAAAATTTATTTACAATATTTACACATATATTATACTTAGGGATGACTCCAATACATAAAAAATGTAATATACATGTATATATTTTAGACGTGTATGTATTCATATCAGAAAAAAAATCATTTAATAAGATTCAATTTAACTTATGAGCTACAAATGTACGTACATACAATGTAAAATAATCATATAATTATTAGTATTTACCTATAAAAAAATATAAATAAATAAAATTGAAGATTTTATTTACTGTTTTTATGTAAAAATGAACTATAATTAAGTATTATTATATGTTTTAATTAAATAATATAATACTTGAATGGCTTTACTGCTCACGCGTTCAAGATTTCATAAAAGGTTTGAACACATGAAGAAGAATCAGAATCGATGCAGGACCCATGTTCCAAGAGTCTGACATTCTACCACTGCCCTAAGCCACACAGGCTATGCTTTAATTGTTAACAGACAGTAAAAATACTAACAAAAGAGGTCCATAAACAAACTATCCAGACACACATCAATAGTCAGAAAATAAATTATAATTACAAGAATAAATTTATGCTTATCGCCAGGCAGATTCCTGAATCAATTCCTAGCTGAGAAAAGTAAAAAAAAAAAGTAATTTATGGTCAATTGAATAACAGTATTGAGACTTGATCAACACTACTTCTTGGTAAATTTTTCACAATTATTATTATTATTTAAACATACTTATAATATGTTAAAATAAAAAAAATCATAAACTAACACATGCATATACTTATATACACCAATGCAACTTTGTATTGAAACAGTAAGGTCTGCTTTGCAGATCTTCGTTTCACCTTTTCTCACCTATTTCCTACGTCATACCTTAGTTTGAACCCCAATCTATCGAAGTGTGTCTGCAATACGCTTATATACCGAAAATCCCACCTAATTTTAAGCCACGAGTACAATGCTCGTATTATATAAATAAGTCATTCCCAAATAAATAAAAGATTATAGATTATGTATATGTTCACATAATTTTGATTTATTAAAAAGTAGGTTATATAAGTCGTAATTGCGCATACACTATGATATGCATTTTAAAACATATCAAAATTATAAATTGTTAAAGTTATTTTGTTTGAATCTATTTACAAATATATTACCGTAGTAATATATTTTGATTTAAAATAAAATTCATTTAATAAATATTCGTTTAGTAAATAGATTCAAATATTGCAAGTTAAAAGTAAAAAAATTTTCGTTTAATTTAATAAAAGTCATTCCAAATATTTCTTTAAAATGAATGAGGGTCAATGGTTTAATTAGTTAATATTATATAAGTTTATCTAAAAACAGCAGCTGTCCACTTAAGGTTTTCTTTAATTAATAAAAGTAATTTTTAATTGAATCTAGTTTGTAATTCGAATGTTGACAGGGAAATTAACAAAAGAAATTAATTAATGTTGAATTCCTTTAGACATTCTGATGATTTAATTACAGCTGATAAGTCCGATATATTTTGTAATGCTCCAAGGCAGTTCTATTGTTAAAGTCTACTATAAAAAAGAAAGGTTTTCTTTTGTTCAGGAGTTTTTTTCTAATGTTTCTAAGAGAAATCATTCTGAGTTCTATTCTAGTAATTTGTAAATCTTGACATGACAGAGTAGAGCGCGAGAAGGCTATTTCTCTCCAGAATGGTCATCTGCTGCCGTAGACCATCGGAAGTTATCACACAGGGAACCCCGGAACTGCTGCTGCTGCCAAAAATATGAACATTTCCAGATTTTGCTGTTAAATTATATAAAAACCTGCCGACCATCAATCTGCCTAAAAATGCTTCTCCAGAGGTAACCCTAAATTAACCCAAGAGCTCTTGTGATTCCTAACAAACATGCTATAGCTATTCTAAATTGTTTTTCTTTTATTTCACATAGCTTTATTATGTACTTCTTTAAAGTGTTCAAATATAATCAACCATTTTGCTCTATCCTTGGGTTAATATTTTCTATTTATAAAGCTTTCTTTTATTTTATTATGATAATGTGTCAGAATCGTCTTTGACCGAGTGAACTATTCCCTTTATTGAAAATAAGACGCCGCTATTAAGGCATATTTTAAATTTATAATTTTCCAATTTTATTATCTTGCAAATCACTCGTTCGAGGGTGATTCTTTTCTTTAATATAATATAATCACATAGTTTAAAATCTACATGTTATTGATTTTAATCTAATATAAGAGTATGTGCGAGGTCAATAGTTAAATGTGTCCCTTAATGCATGATTGCGAATATAAATCTATACTTACGTTTTAAACCCGCAAGCATGCATTTTCCTATTTTAATTACCATGTTCTACTTTAATTACAAAGTTCATCATTGATGTCGAGAATGTGCGGACCCTTTTAAATGAATTTCTGTGAATTTGATTGGGCATTTCTCTTAATCCAAGTAAAACCCATTCAGTATGTTTTGTATACACTCGTCTCATATTGCTGGTAAATGAATTGGTTGTTGAGACCGCATTATTTTATTTTTCCAATGATTCTTTACACGGCTAAAGCCATTCTCTTCGCCTTTTTTGCGATTTCCAGGCAGAGTGTGTCCCCAAATGACACACCTGGGAATTAAACGCAATCGTCACACAGTCGCTAAGTTTCGGCTGTTCATAAAATACTTTCCTACGGGTTAGCGGCGATATGCCCTCCGTAATCATTCCAAATATTCCATTATTGTTTTATTTTATATTTATTTTACAAAGCATCCATGACTTAAACGTGTCACACCCTCCAACTTTAATAAATTCATTATCAGCAATACTGACCTCCCAATGCAACTCTATTAATATTATTATCAAATAAATGCTTTGATCACATTCCTACTTTGTTGCTTAGTAAGCTTTAGTCCGTGCTATTCTCGAAATCAATAAATATTTTAGAACACTTAATTTTCAAATATTTTCTTAAACTTGTATAATTGCTCAAAGCACCTCACACATGTTCCTATCTCGTCAAGCACATTATCATAATGCTATTATCCCAAGGAATAGAATATATCACTTTGTTTTAAAGTCTTTTGTCAGTTGTGGGAATATAATGCCAACAATTATTTAATACGCGCCCCTGTCTCATATAAGCAGACAGTGGCATTATATATATAATTTATATGAATGAATTTTGTGAAATTATTTAAAACTAAATTTGATCTCTTATTTTGATTCCTATCACTGTCTCGGTATATATATATATTTTCTGCATTTCTTTTGTAAATCCATAGACGTTAATTAGCCACCCAAGCTTCTTTTAGTATAGTCTTTTGTTTCTCCCTGACCACCAGGCACCGGTCAAAGGTTATACTAGTAGTGACGTCAGATGTGTTATCACGTAGATGGCACTGTGAAATTTGGACTTTAGATTCGAACTTAGTATATCAAGAAGGCAACCCCTCCTACAATGTTCAGCTTCGTGTCTGGGGTTTGAATTCTACAGTGTGTTAGCGAGCTAGACAATTCTGATTGTTACAGTATACATATGCAAATAGGGAAAAATAGCCATTTAATAATTCATGTAGGGAAATAGTTTTTACAACAACTCCTTTATAGAGAAATAGTGAAAAAACAAAGCATTGTCCTCCAGTTTTCCCAAATGTTAAGTGATGGATACTGAAGTATTTTTTCATTTCTATTGTAACCTTTGGTTAAAAGTAAATACCCATTTATTGCTCAATACTATATAATTGTTTGGATTGGCTGTGGGCCAGGCTGATCTTTTATTAAAATGTACAAAAAATTTTCAAAGGTACATTAAGCTAAAATTTGATTCGAGGTTGTAGGCATGGTAACAGATAGACTTTGAAGATTTTTATAAACTTACAGGCATGAAAATTGAAAGTTTTAACAAGATTTCCCATGTATTTTTTTTTACTTTTAGTTAAACTATGACTTAATAATATTTTGTTTAAATCGCATGTTGTTATTAAATCAGTAATGACTGGAAGGTTGTTATTCTTCCACATGCGCCTTATTATTACTTTCAGACAGCCAATAGCGATTTAAACAAAATATTATTTACAAACGTTGCTGATAACTTATATTAACATCTAGAAAATTGTGGTGTATTAAATCTAAGATTTCACGCTGTAATATCATAAATTAATAACTCAGTGAGTAATAAATGTATATGTTTATATATTCATGCTTTTAAGCCAAGATGCTTAAGACTGGCTTATATATATAAAAGTTAAGTAAAAGAGAAGATTGGTATCATTTTTTTCTTGTTAAAAAATCTCTGTCATGTGTATAGGCCTGATCGCTTCTCAGACTGCTGTTTTAACAGCTATTGGCTGTCTGAAAGTAATAGTAAGGCACATGTGGAAGAATAGCAACCTTCCAGTCATTACTGATTTAAACTATGATTAAAAATTAGATTGGCAAACTGAAATCCATGTCATATACTAATAGTATTTATTTGCTTGACACCCTATAAATCAAGCATGGAACAACTTTTGGTTTGTTTCCTAGTTTTAAAATAATAGATATTATCAGGAATCAATTCTTTATGAATGTAAAAAAATGAAGTGTCGCTGGCCTAGTGGTCAGCACAGATGCCTTACAAGCAGTTGTCACGGGTTCGCTTCCCAGCCATGCTTTGACACATGAAAAAAAAAAAAAACAACTCAAAACTGTTCTCAAGCTTAAAAAGGTTCCATTTTTATTTTATATGGGTTCAGACAAATAAATATTTTATTATTAAAATGGCAGGATTTCATTTGACCAATCTAGTTTTTTATTAATTCCAGCTTAGTTGCATCATAGTTAAACTCAAAACACAAATACATACAATAATTTTGTCTAAAAATGATTGAAATAAAAACCTTTCATTAAAATAAAATAATATGTAAATGTTTGAAGAGTTTTTTTATTGCAGTTTGTTTTCGAAATGTAAAATTAAAAGTCAAAGAGTTTTTTGAAATAAAAGTTACAATTATTAATTAGGAGGGGGGAGGAGGTTTGCTTTAGAAACATCAAGTTAAAAGTTTATAAAGAGTTTTTTTTTGCTAAAACCAATTAATTCATAGTTTTACAGGAAAATGAAAAGATGTTGATTTTCAAATAAGTAAAAAATGTCTCTTTTAAGTTAAAGAAAGAAAAGGTAATCTTAAAATTAATACTGAGTTTATTAGAATAAAATATAGGAGTGCATAAATGATGAACTAATGTTAAGTATAAGGAATAATATAATAAATGTGTGCATAGTAAAATGAAATAAATGAAAGTTAAAAAATTAAAAACACTCAGTGATGGCTACTGAGTAAAAATCTACAAAACCACAAGTTTTGTGACGGCTATTAAGTTAAACAAAAAACAACAACAATAAGTTTACAATGGCTGCTAATTAATATCTCCAACAACATGTAATTAAAAGCTTACCTAGAGGAATGTAATTAAAAACAAGGAAAAAATTTTGACAACAGATATTGCTGGCGGACATCAAAATGACAACACGTCTTATCAATAAATAGTCCAGTTTTTTATCAGACAATCAGTTGAGAATCAGTTCAGTTGAGATTACAGTTGAGAAAGAGTGCAGCTGTTCAGTTCAGGGAGATCACATCAAATTAAATCAGTCAATCTATCAGTTTACAATGCAGTGTTAAAATCTCACCAACATATGACTTTTCTCTCGCCCGAGTCCAATGAAAACAGCCAACCTGCCCAATAAAAGTGATGCCTGTGTAACAATCTGAAGCTGATCAATATCTAATTGTCTTTAAAAAAATGTCTCGGAATAATAAGCATCAAATCTCCACAAGAAAACTTCAAATCTAACCGGTTAGAAATATTTCATTAGAAACAGCAAACAGCAAGAAGTATCCATATTCTAAAATCCTAGGTAATAACATTTTTCTTATTCTCATTTCTAAAGTAGCCATTGCATTAGTTTGAAGCCTCCTAGAGTCAAGTAATAATGAATTCTATAGCATACATAAACGAACTATTGATGTGTGTGTTTTTAAATACAAATATTAGTTAATGCTTTGTTATATGATGTTCTAATGTGTGAATTAAGAATGTGCATGATCATTATATAAAATACTAGTGTTATGTTAGTTAAGATTTACAAAAGTATTTAAAATTAGTATAATAAATGTTAATTAAAATAAATTGTCCTTAACCAAAAGACTGTTTTTGGGGGCTCGCTCTTTTTTCTTTTATTTGTTTTATTTTTGGAGGCTTTTTTTAATAAAATAGAAAAAAATTACTACAAAAAAAAGGAATTTTGGGGTTCAAAAAAATTGTGTAGAAAAAAAAAAGAACAAAAAAAAAAAAAAGAATAAATAAAAAAAAAAAAAAAAAAAAAATAAAAAAAAAAAAAAAAAAAAAAAAAAAATAAAAAAAAAAAAAAAAAAAAAAAAAAGAAGGGAAAAATTAAACCTAAAGCTTAATTTATCAGTCAGTTGTTTTACCATTAATTAAAGCAATAATTTGTTGTGTATTACAATGGGTGAATCTTAGACATTGGATTAGTGGCCATTGTTCAAAGTGCGTTATTTATCCTCTGGGTAAGTAACTGGCACCTGTGTTTCTACCAAACAAAAAAAAGCACTTTGAATATGGTGTTGAATCCAACAGTCAAGAAGAAAACTGTTTCCTTCAAATGTGGTCAGTTAAATATATTTTATGTATATATCTGCTGGCTTGGATTCAGGTGCTCTTTGAGTACCCTCTTCTCTACTTAAGGGGCCATGGTGGAGCAATACATAAATTGGAAGGGATTAATAATAAATATTGTATCATGGTTTGTACAAAAGTTTACAAGTTATATTTCAAGTTATGCATATTTAGCCTATTTTGCATATTTGCACTTTGTGAAAATGAAGGAATTTTGTACTTCTTGAAAATGAAGGTTATATCTTTGAAAGCGCTAGAAGTATCAACAAAGTTTGTCATTTAGTTATTGGGTTTGATTTATATATAGTCGAATTATATATGTGTGTGTATTTTTTAATATTAACACAAATATTAAAGTCTTACATATAGTATTTTCTAACACACGTTTGAACATTATATATATATATATTATAATTTTATTAAAGAGTGAAAGTATATAGTTTGTGTTTACTCCATCAGGGATTTTATTTATCTTTTTAATTATTTTCCGGTAAACCATCCACTCGGTACAATAGTAAATATACATTCTCTTTTTGAATGCAATCAGCCTGGCAGTTTTACTTTAATACTTGGCCTAAAGAAATTGGCCTTCATTATGTCCTAAATAAAGTGCTTTCTAATTAAATAATTATAAATGGATAACTCCAGACATTAAAATATTTTCATCCAAAACATCCATTAAAAATGTTATATTACAATATATATATATATAGTAAGCATACATTAAAAATATACAATATTTATATTTATTACATGTATCTTATGTATATGTGATTTAATAACATACTCTTTATTCAAACTGTTCTTATTTTACATTAAGCACATATTTATTATAGTGATAATTACGCTCCTTGATCAACATTTACATGCTTAGATTTTCTTAAAAAAATTATCTTCATCCATACTGTTTCACAGCATTCCTGTTTTATATATTATGCAGATTTAGTTTTCTCAATAATAGGGATAGGATTGGAAATATTAACTTTATCACTCTCATATTTCATTTAGAATGATTGGGTGGTCCCTCAGAAAAAAGGGTGTGGTAGGTCTGCAGTTTTAGAACACTATTTTGCCATCATCATAACTCATATTAGTATAGTTTTTTAAAAATAATTTACATTCTCTTTACACTGCATTTCTTGACTTTTTAACAAAAATCTCAAAAAATCAGTATCTTATGGACAGTTAGCAAACATCAATGATTACTGTTCTCGAAAAAAAAGTTTATTTTAAAGTACCCCTCCCCCCATTTTGATGATTATCAACAGTCAAAACTGACATGGTATTACCTAAATGGACAGTAACAATATTCGCTTAGAAGTTGAACTCGCACTTTTAGATTCTTGAATATTGAATTTAAGGCAAACGCTCTACCAACTGTGCATATAGGCCAGTGATACGGTATTTTTTTTTCCAAATATTTTAATAATTATAAAATAAATATTAAATTTTAACCCTTTCTTTTTATTTTGTATTTTTTTTTGTATATATATATGTCAAAGAAAAAAAAAAACGTCTGCTACATTGTTGAATAACATTATAAATATATATCTCAAAGAAATGTGCTTATAATTGTTTTTCTGAATGTGTGTATATATAAGAAAGAACATGTGTTTTCAAAATATACTATAGAAAAACGATTATTTCTTTCTTTATTATTTATTGAAATACATTATTATAAATAAACATTATAGAAATCAAATGTTTCGAATCATATGTAAAATTTTATAAAAACAAACAAACAAATAAAAGAACTAAACATTTGAATTCCAATATTTTCTGATAACTTAGATATCATGTGTATTTGAAAATCTACAATAGAAAATGTCACCCCGCCCCCCCCCCCCCAATCTATAATGTAAAATAAAAAAAAGGTATTTTTTATTGAAATATTTATTATTATTCTTTTTTAAAAATAATAATTCAAATAATTCACTTGTCACGTTGAATAAAAAACTTAAACAATGGATAATATGCACATTTGCACACATTCTCTACCAATGTGTGCAAGGAAAGACAAAGTGGGCCCATGTAAAATTGAATACCTTGTTAATTAAAACTGCAACCTATATCAAATTTCATAAACTAATAGTGGAATACTATACGCATGTGCTGAACTCAAAAATCTCAATCTTACATTGAATACTAATGAGTAATGTCAATGCAAATGTCAAAACATTGTAATGTGTTGCAAACAAAATATGCTAGGTGGTGTATATACTGCAAACATCTGCGAACGGGATCTTTAGAAACAAGAGAATATACATGTAAATGAAAAATATACGAGTGATTTAGTCTGTAAATTGTGTAAGGAAGGAATAAAAAATATTAGGCATCTGTTAATTGAATGTAAATGCTTGAAAACAGAAAGGGTACATATAATGAAGTTATGAAAGAATAAATATGAAAAAAGTGATTATACAGAAAGCGGATTATTGATTTTTATGCTAGGTTAGGGAAAAGATAAGGGGGAATTTAGATATAGAGGCCATATAGTTGTCAAAAATTGTTGTGGAAATGGGATGGAGCATAATATGAGAAAACTTAAAATGGGGAATGGAAAATAAAATGGCTAACAGGTTTCTCTGGGCATAATTGTTGAGAGATTCTTGACTTCATTTAAGGAGAAGCCACAATACATTACATCACATGAAAACTCTTAAAACATTTAAAACAAAACTTGATGGATTTATCACAAATCCATTTTTGTTCATACATATTAAAAACAAAAAAAACTTAAAATAAAAAAATAACTCATTCATTTTCTGAATGTTTAATTTTGTTGATGACATTTATGGAACATTGTTGTTATTTACAAGTCAATTTTTAAATATTTAAAAAGATCAACTATGATTCTTTAAAATATTATTCACTTTTAAAATTAAAAAAAAAAGTCCAGTTTATTAAGTTAGTATAAAATAAAGATTTTAAACATAAAGGGTTGAGAATTTTGAAAAGCTCTCACCAGGTGGAACAATAGAAAGTATCAGAATTTTAAATAGTTAAGGTTTTTATTGGTAATATCAAAATACACATCATCTTTAGTTTTTATTGATTTTTGTCTATTTAAAGTTTCTTTGCCATTTGAGTCAATGTAATTAAATTTTCAAATAATTTTTAATAACTGAAACACAGGCTTATTATATACCTATGTTTATATATGTAATATATAGGGTATATGAAAACAGACTTTCACATGATCCACCACTCTCCACTTTATCTCATAACACTGATACACTTGAACATATGTTGAAAAGATAAATAATCACCAATATACATATTTTATCTAAACCAGCAATCATCAGTTGATCCAGATTACAATCTCCACACATATATGCAATAAGTGCTTGATATATATTAAGATAGCCAATCTTCATACTTTAATGGACAGGCTTCAATCTACTCCACACTCCAACTCTTCAACTATCCATCAATTGAATATCAGAAGATGGAATGCTGAAAGGCCACCCTGAGGATGAGATTCTTGTCAAAATATTTTTTAAATAAACAGTACAGGATTAGTGCTATCCATATTCAATATTTTTAAACTTAAGTTCAGCAGTGTGATAATGAATATTTTAAACAGATTAATTTTTGGATTACTACCATTCTGCTATAAACAGCCTATCATTCTGTTGACTCTCTTTTGAATATAGACATAGTGCATAGGAAAAGAGTAAAAATTTTAAAGTATTGAAATTTTAAAAGTCATTAGTTAAAAAGTATAAAAGAAGTAAATATAAATGATAAACAGCTATAACTCACTACTGAAGGCAATATCCCAAAAAAATAATTTTGTCTTATTAATAACTTTACCAGTTCATCATCATCATCATCATCATCATTATTATTATTATTATTATTATTATTATTATTATTATTATTATTATTTGCACAATTATGAAGCATCATAAACAACGCTTTATTTATTATATAATTACACTTGTACTGAATAACTTTATTCAATGCTAGCTGGTTCAGTGCATTTAATTAGTTTATGTTTATTATACATTTCCTTAGAACTCTCAGTCAATGAGGGCTTAAATTACATGCACATTATTTTGCATTAAAGATGTAAAAATAATAATGAACATTTTTCATCCCCCAAAAAAATTAATATGAATAAAAATTTGGAAAATATTTCTTTCCTTGATAAAAATCTATTTTATAAGCAAAATAATTTATATTTTCCAATCTAGAAAACTTTTAATATCATTTTGAAACAAACAATCAATTGAGACTCAGGAGAATTTTACTTGAAGTAGATTATGGCTGATAAATGTAGATTAAACTTTAGCTGCAATAAATTGTTTTACTTTGGGAATATGCTATCCGTCATCCCAAAAAATAGTATATATATATATATATATTAATAAATGAAGTCATTAAACTATTTAATTACAGTACTAAACCTATATAGCTATATATGTAACTACGCTCGAGTTCAAAACCTTATTGATTGAGTAATACTATTAGATTTTAGCAAGGCTATCCAACCGTAAGTAATCCAAGAGCCACATACAAAAAAAGGGGGAAAAAATCCAAGGACTGTATCCAAAATAAATCATGCAATACAAATATTACATTACTGAAGAGACCAACAATTAGTTTGGTTTAGCAGATATTTCAAAAACATAAAATGCAAAATTAAGGTGTTTATAAGTTTTTACTGAAACAATAGACAAGATATATCAAATGTTTATAATATATCATTTTAACAACAGTTTTGTTATAGTTTGGCTTTTGTTTACCAACAACATTCTATGAATCAGGTTATATTTGAAAAATACATGGATATATAGCAATGCAATAACACCAGATGATAATATTATCAGCAAAATTAACGATTAGTGTTAAAATTAAAATATCTAAGAAACATTCTAATCAAATTATGTTACTTTCTCACTCGGAAAAAATCAAAACCTCTACATGGGTCATGTTTTGGATAGTTCTTGCTTATAGTGTAGTAAAATGATACTGCTTGGTAAAGATGTCCAAAGAATATTCTCTACTGATAACAATCAGTGTTTAGAAACTAGTCTAGATATCTCTTTGATATCGCTTTGTAATATCTAATGATTACTCAAGTTTACATCTTTATATATGGAGTAAAATATAGGCAATAAATTTTTACTTTCATATATATTTAACAGGGTATAATCCCTTAACTAATCCATATTAATAGATTTATAAACTCACAAGCTTCAACTTCTTCCTAAAATGATAAAAAACACAGGAATGAACCCAGCAGCCATGAAGATCAGATCATATGGCAATCATAATTTTTATTATGTTAAACACACTGATGTTCACCTAACCGATGTAGATTAATATGGAACCCTTTCCCATGACAATTAGTTTAATACCTACAAATACTAATATTATTCTGGATTGGTAATAGGCTATTCATTTGGGAAAGAAAATTGGGAGTCTGTGATTTGAAATAATTGCAATATACATTTAAGACTAGGTTGTGGGCATTAGAATGTCAGAAAGTCTTCAGGTTTTCTAACACTAATTGTATAAAAAGCTAAATACACTTATGATAAATATGGGGACAGATTATGATTTAGAAGGGGTACACTTATGTATTTTGCTTTAATTGGAAAAAAAAATTAACTTAAAAGTTTCTTCACTCAAAATATATATATATATGAGTAATGCTAATTAGTAGTTCAACTGGTGTGTGGCTAGTTGAAACAGCAATAATTAGTATTGATGACAGAATAGTTAATATATAAATGAATATCTAGATGGATAGAATTAAACTCTGTTTTCAAGATTTATTAAAAGTCTTTAATTTTAGTAACTATTCAATTCCATCACGTTAACCATTTACCTCCTGTAACTTCAGACGGTTGTTCACTAGCAATTATAGTAAGCACTTTGCTATTCACTCTTTCCTCGAGTCAGTCTAATTGGATTTGACTGAATCTCTTTTCTACTGCTATAACTGGACTGCAACTGCACTATCAGCTTTCACTCTACTATTCTAATTTTCACTAATCTGCTTTTTCATTTGACTTTTTCCCTCCTATCTCTATTAAAAGTTGTCAAGTTAATTTTAATACTTATGCTAATTTGCATATTGTTAGAAATTAATGCTATGCAAACTAGAATAGGTGATACTTTCTATTTTCTGTATATATTTTCTGCATTTAAATATTTCTTGAATGACTCAACTTTGTCTGTATTAATCAGCTCTGTGCACACACACACACATATATATATATAAAACAATGAAGATAATAAATCTAATGGTATTTAAATATAATATACAGTCCTCCAATCCGCAGTCCTTTCGGTTAAGGAAATAATCAAAAGTCCTTTTGCGGATTGAAAGAGTATAATCCATTTAATTACCGTTAGATTTATTATTTTTATTACAATATTTTTTAATTAACTAGATATATATCTTTATTAATAAATACATAACCAGTCAGAACAGAACTCCTTATATGAACCCGACTCTATGTATAAGTACAAAAAATAATGAGTAGCCGAATAATATACAATATCTATTAAAAATTCAGAATGCAAAATATTACAGGATCTCCATTTCATATGCTTACTTACACATGCTGTTAAAGTAGAGGCAAAACTCTCCATAGAGTAGCGCCACCCAATGCAAGCCAAAAGAATCAATGGGTGTAAGAAAGTTTATGTACAACATCCCTGTGTTGCCTACTCATCCAACACCCCCAAATTAGATACAAGGTTCCTCACTAATGAAAGCCACAAGCTAAAAACTAGTCGGAGATATTGGATGAGTAGGCACTAAATAGGAATTTTTATGCACGAACCTCCTTGCAACCATTGATTACTCTGGCTTGCACTGGGTGGCATTACAGTATGGAGAATTTTGCCTCTGTATTAATGTAAAATATGACAATAAAAAAAAAAAACATGCCTTGCAATGAAAACAGTCACTATTTAGACTGTGAATGTGTGTATATGGTTGGAAGTAATTATAATCAGTTCACATTCGAAATTATGAAGATAGGAGCATTTGAATATATCTACAAATAGATAATCACTTAAAAACCCTTGCAAATCTTTTTTTTTTCTTATGTATCATAGCATCTGCCAGGAAGCGAACCCGCTAACACGGGACACCTGCTTGTAAAGCAGCTGCTGATTTCTCGACCATCAATGCTTGACAACTTGCAAATCTAATTGTATGTAAATTACATATATATAACAGGATAAAAGTAGAATGGATATGGAATGTTGAAAACAATATTCTACTTTTTTATATAAATAATTTTTTGTCATGTGATCTGCAGCTGTGAGAGTCATTACTTTCTTTCCGTAAACAAAAGATTGAGTGTCTAGTGGGTTATTTGCTACTTGCTAGCGTTTTTATCTTTAAATCGATTTCACTAGGTGTAAAAAAAAAAACAGAGAAAGGGAAAAAAGACAACAGATTTTCAATTTGATTAATTGCAATCCTTATTTATGTGGTACTTGATTCATTTTATAGTATCCTGTGATCCATTCATCATCAGTTTATCCCAAAAATGTCAATGATAAACAAAACACGAACACACATAACTATTTATATAAATATACGGATGACAACTAGCAAGCTAGGAATATAAAATCTTAGACTTCTTAGTTATTTATAATTAATTAACTTTAAAAAAAAAATCAGTCTACAAAATTCATTTTTAGCATGCCCAGAATGTTTTAGCGCAGTGGTATAGTTTCACACTTTGAAGCATAAGTTCCTCATATCGATTCCAGTTCTGACACTTCCGGGTGCTCCAAATTCACATGAACTCAGAGCAAATACATGACTCATTGAATTATTAAAAATGACGCGATTTTTATAATTATTATTATTATTTTTTTATTACATTAACCTATGAAACTTTATATACTTTCATTGATCTGTATATTTTATATAAGCATATATATATAATCTTGCTATAAATTATAATAGATAACAAAAATATCACATACAATAGACATAAATAAATAGCAAAAATATATATTACACACCAGCCACATATATATATAAATAGTTTAATTATTGGGATGAAAGAGCTATCAAATAAATTTGTTAGATGCAGTAGCATATACAGTCTATACTGCACATAAATATTGAAACCTGCTATTTTAATTAAAATATCGAAATTTAAAGTTGCTGATAATTTTCATTTACTACTGGTTGAAAAACCATAAGACATTGTTTTGAATGTTCATTATTAAAACATACTAAAGGTGGCGCTAACAACATCCTGCTGAGTGTGCTTTACAATGAGGTGGCATATATAATAGAATCACTAACCCTGCTGAAATCTAAATGAAGTTCTCATTTTGGCTTTTGATTGGTTCAAATTCTAATACCAAACCTGTATCTTATCTTAATGTCTGATTCAGCATCATAAAGCTATTTATACTTACTATCAATTTATTAAACGCACATTGATTACGTAAGTAATATTTACTGAGGCTATAACCTCGATAATATGCGTATAAAAGGTGATAGTAGGGACCTCTACAGGTGTTTTAACCACAAGCTTACGCTATCCCCTCTTTTCTTCCATAGCGTAAGCTTGTGGTTAAAACACCTGTAGAGGTCCCTACTATCACCTTTTATACGCATATTATCGAGGTTATAGCCTCAGTAAATATTACATACTTACTATCATAAAAAGTATATAAAAAAGTTGGGAGTGAATACATATACCACAGTTTAACACCAGTTTTAATTTCATATATATTAGATTTTCCTTCATTGATAATGATCAATATCCCAAATAATAATGTAAGATTTGAACAAATTTATCTTGACAAATGGCTATTGTCAACCTTTGAGTTCGAACCTTCTCTATTAATTAAAACAAACATATTGATCAAATAGATAGAAATAATATATAAGGTGTATATTTCCTTGACAATAGAAAATGAAATATAGCTCTTGTTCTTTTTTTTTTTGTTCTCTAAAATAACATGAATCTCTGATATTCAGTAAAATCCTTAAGAAAGGAAACAAATAATTTATCACTCATATATTCATAATGTCAAACACTAGAAATGACAGACTTATGATCCAGTTGTCCAATTTCCCAAAAGTGTGTGCCATGTAGTAAAAGCTTTAGTAACCAATAGATGCCAAATAATAACACTTAACATATTCTTATCCCATGCTGCCCCATCTAAGAATTTCCAGACTAACTTCTAGTTTATAACTTTCATTAGTGAAGAGCTTTTGGATTTTTCAACAGAGGGGTCGAATGTACGTTTCCTTTAGCAGCCACTTTTTACTTCTTGTTATACTAACAAGTCACCAGCCCAAACAAAAAGCCTGTATTTTTTTTCAATCCACGTCAATTTCCTTGTATAGTTATATAGAATTGAAAGCAGTTGAGTTTCTATATATTACGGTGATCTCAGATTTTTAATAATCTAAGACACTTCCAATTTTTGGCCAAAATCGGTGCTAAACCAATAAGACATCACGTGACTAATAAGAGCAAAGATCATGTGATGTTTACTGGTTTAACATAATCCAGGTACATTGGGCAAAATATGGAAGGCGGTTTATTTTATATAATAGATGATATTCTATGATCATATCCAATCGTTTCCATCCACAATCTTTTAGAACTTGAAATAATAAAACTGAATAGAGTAATATATAAATTATCTGATTAAATTATAATGCAAAATTTTACAGTTTTAGACTAGTTTTTGTGTAACAAATTAAAAAAATAAAAAATTCAAGAATCAAATTGAAACATAATTTCGTATAAGTAAAAAAAACTATCTCCAAGGAATTATACCCATAAACAATTAACTGGAATCAAGTTCTTTTGAAAAAAAGTCTTCATTTCATTTAAATCTTTGAGATTATATATTCACAATCATCACTTCCATTAATCTGACTGCAACATGGAAGTTTTATCTCAAACCAATTATGTTCAGAATTAACAATAAATACAATAATATTATTAGTAAGATTTATAAGTAGTACAATATTAACTTCTGATTTTTATTTCATTCCTTCATTCAGAATGTTAGAAGATAATATTTCTTCGATAAGAGTTTGATATTTATGTTATTTAAATTTGTTACATTTTGAACTGCAAGTATTAAATTTACTCAACCCACAACTTTGAGACAATCCACTCCAGATAGATACAGTAATGATTACCACTAATCACTTATTAAACTAGAGATTATCTCTAACTCAGATATAAACTTTAAACCTCAGTTAAAGATTAATATATCTATAAGTGTTTTATTATATCATTATTCATATAATTTGAAAAATATAGGCGGTGGTGTGGAAGTTGTTTACTACATTATTAAAAACCTACTGGCTGATAAGTATATTTACTATAAAAGGTATAATGAAGATAAAAATAATATTAAATGTAATTATTGTATATATCTATCCTCTTTTACAGACATACTTAGATATTCCTATTATTGCATTTATGCACATCTGCCACTCAACATAGCATGTTAGTTATTCTCTCAAGTGAAACTTATGCCAGTTATAAAGTTTGTTTTAAAAATATAAAAGTATCCAATAAATATACACATGTTAATATATATAGATGCATATGCAAGTTGATTTTCAGATATCTGTAAAAAAAATTGAATGATTTCTACTATATGGACAATGGGCAGTGTAATCCAACCACATCAATATAATTCTAATACTAACAGTAAGTTAATGTGTACACAAACAAATAAGAAACACATGTTTACACACATATATATTTCTACTTTAGAAAGAATAAATTATTAATTATAGTGGAGGAATGTGGAAAGAAACATAATTAAAGACACAACTGATTTTATAATTTATATCATTTTCACATGTTTCAGCCTAATAATAGATTCATTATTATAAAAAAAGAGGAGAAATAAAGATATATATATATATATATATATATTGGTGTTCTAATAGTTTTGACGAACACAAAAATAATTTTATTCTTATCAAATAAGTAATGTCAAGAATATAAACTTATTTATGGAATAAACAAGTCTGAATACATTTTTAAAACAACTCATAAGTAAGATTCCTAAAAAAATAATTTAAATAAACTCTCAAACAACCCTATCTTTTGATAATTTTTTAACTGTCAAAACAGATTGACATTGATATAACAAATAGAGGGCACTGTTTGCACATTCATTTAAATGAATCTTTAGCAACCATGCTTGTAAATCATTTTTAATAACACATTCAAGCTTGTTCATTTCATGAATAGGTATAAATTGAGATAAATATACACACAAATTTACATATAAAAGTAAAAATATATTTCACTTTTGGTTAAAAAGTGTCTGACAGTAGAAGTGAGATAATATCAACTTTACTTGTTAGAAAATATTCGATAGAAAATTTACTGAAGCTTGAAGTAATGATTGTTTGTTTCATGCATAAGTTTTTAAATAGCATAAACAATTTCAGAAAAAAAGAATTTGGAGCTTGTTAACCTTAGAAGCTGTAGTTATGAAAATCACTCATTGGTAATGCAATCTGTATTGAAAAGTTTCAATATTAAAATCAGTTTAGATCACTAAGAACAAACTCTTCAAAAAAAATAATGAGTTTATAGTTAAGAAAACATTTAATAATCAACAATTTTAATTGTAAGAATTGTCAGTATAGTTTCCTGTTTCATTTTTGTAAAATTATTAAATATTTATTTCTTAATAAGTATATAAAATTTCTATATAATTTTTGTTCAAATATATTTGAATTTTGGAAGATATTTAGTCTACCAAAAACATATTATGTCAAACAGGAAAATTAATTTTTCAATCATTTTATTATTTTTATTGTATTTTTACTTTTTTGCATATACTTTTTTGATAAACTTCTAAACAATAATTAACCTGCAATGGTTTTATAATTCAAATGCTACAACCTGTATCTGTTGCTACTCTTAAGAAAAATATTATTTTATGATATTTTACATGTCATGCAAAATCATAATGGTCATGAAGATTTTTAAATTTATTATAGGGTAGAGTTGCAACCAAATTGTTTCTTAATGACCGATTCAAGCAAATCTTAAACCTGCATGTATTTTGTGCAATAATTACCTAAAAAAATGCTGATCCTTTTTCAAACATGTACATATATCCTATCTCTTGACCTATTCATGTTTCATAAGTGTACAATCAATTTCAAGCAACTACTTAAAAATATATAATATTTTCAGCTCTATAACGCATCTGCAATTATTCAAACACTAAGAACCATGTCACTGACATGCTATTCCATAATATTTTACAATAAGAAGTACAACATACTCAAAAGAAATATCAAGGTATGGTTCAACTCATACCTATACTTTCTCAAATTTTTACCTAGGAATATCATGATCAAAACTTGGCAAGCAACAACCTATCTTAGTTGTGCTGTCTCATAGCTTAACCTTTTAACCGCTAATTATATTATTGGTTGTATGAGGTAAAAATCAAATCTTTAATTGGAACTCAAAACGAAGACAAAGTATTGTTAAAACATATTCCTATAATATAAATTCAACTCAGATACATTTATAAAAAGTATATTACTAATTTTTCAGGTTATGAAGAGAACGAAAGTTCTTTCAAAAATAAATTGCTATTTATTTATTCTAAAATATTCAATTTCGGCAACATAAAAGCTATAATATAAACAAAAAGGTCGACTTTTACGTTATAGAAAAGTAAATCTTTCTTTTACTAAATCTTCAATATTTTTCTAAAATCTTCAATATTTTTTGAAAATAATTTTGTTTTTTATTATTCTCTCTGAAAATAATTTGTAATTTCCATAAATATAATTTTATAATACTTTAAATCATATTCGAAATGAAAATCTCAGGTTTTCTTTATTTTCTTTGATCAGGCGTTTCTTTGTTCTTTCCAGCCAATCAGAATGTCTTTTTCGGTGAGAGCATGTAAGAACTAATCACAACTCATGTTCTTCTTTGTTTAGGTTTAAATGCGTTTTTTATTTTTATTGTAAAATAATTCTGAAGAGGGCATCTTACAGAACTTTAAAACCTATTCAATACTTAAAGAATATTTTAGATAAGAACTGGGAGAAGAGAGATGTGAAGGGTGAGAGGGGGAAAGGGTTAAATCTTCCCCCATAAAATTTCACTCCTGAAAATGAATATCCGAACTCTTCATTAGTTAGGTCATCATGATTATAAATATGTCACTCTTCAAATCTGGATCATACTTCATTGGACTTAAAAGAACTTATAGTTGTACTTTCATCATACTGTTGTTTATGTAACACAAATCTATTCTATTGTAAATAGTTTGCGATCAATAAAGTTTTTTTTTTAATAAATAAAAAAAATAGTCATCAGAATTAACTACTAACTGATTTTTCTCTGCACAAATGGTCTCATGCCTATTCTTATGAAAGAAAACCCCTGAAAAACACTGCTTCACGAAGACACACATATACGAATTTATAATGCATAATTAAAAATATATATAATCTTAAACTTTTAATCATTTATAATGTATTAACATTTAAAATTTCTTTAATATTTAATTAATTTTATTTTAATACACTACTACCAATTAATTACATTTTATTATTATTTACATAAATTTAACTGCTTTTCAACCTTGTTAGAGTGGTTTTATAATTACTAGTAAATATTTTTTTTTATTTGATTTAATAAAAACTTCAACAGCATATTAAAAGGCATCTCAAATTATCACTTAAAACGTTTGAATTCTTTTGTAATTTAATATTTTAAACTAGCATAGTTCACTTTTTCATCTCATGGAAAATCAATCAAGATATTATAATTACTCCAGTATTTGGCTCATGATAAAAACAGTGCGTATCTGAACAAAATTCCTATTTTGAGGTTAAACTAAGCAAAAAGGACTTTAAAATGTCTTAATATGGACAATAGAAGTAGAATAGTTATAATTATTATTTTAATAAAATAATAAGGCTTTATAGTTACAGAGTTGTAAAAAATTCGAGACCCAGAAGTGAAGCACAGGAACTGATCTTAGGACCCCACATTATTTTAATGTTTGACCACCTCTGTACAATTTATGTAATTGACATAAATATAAATAAAATTATTTTATTTAAAATTTCAATTAAAAGTTACTAATATATATATATTAGTAACTTTTAATTGAAATTTTAAATAAAATAATTTTATTTATATTTATGTCAATTACATAAATTGTACAGAGGTGGTCAAACATTAAAATAATGTGGGGTCCTAGATCAGTTCCTGTGCTTCACTTCGGGTCTCGAATTTTTTACAACTCTGTAACTATAAAGCCTTATTATTTTATTAAAAATAATAATTATAACTATTCTACTTCTATTGTCCATATTAAGACATTTTAAAGTCCTTTTGCTTAGTTTAACCTCAAAATAGGAATTTTGTTCAGATACGCACTGTTTTTATCATGAGCCAAATACTGGAGTAATTATAATATCTTGATTGATTTTCCATGAGATGAAAAAAGTGAACTATGCTAGTTTAAAATATTAAATTACAAAAGAATTCAAACGTTTTAAGTGATAATTTGAGATGCCTTTTAATATGCTGTTGAAGTTTTTATTAAATCATATAAAAAAAATATTTACTAGTAATTATAAAACCACCTCTTAACAAGGTTGAAAAGCAGTTAAATTTATGTAAATAATAATAAATGTAATTAATTGGTAGTAGTGTATTAAAATAAAATTAATTAAATATTAAAGAAATTTTAAATGTTAATACATTATAAATGATTAAAAGTTTAAGATTATATATATTTTTAATTATGCATTATAAATTCGTATATGTGTGTCTTCGTGAAGCAGTGTTTTTCATAGGGTTTTCTTTCATAAGAATAGGCATGAGACCATTTTGTGCAGAGAAAATCAGTTAGTAGTTAATTCTGATGACTATTTTTTATTTATTAAAAAAAACTTTATTGATCGCAAACTATTTACAATAGAATAGATTTGTGTTACATAAACAACAGTATGATGAAAGTACAACTATAAGTTCTTAAGTCCAATGAAGTATGATCCAGATTTGAAGAGTGACATATTTATAATCAAGATGACTCAACTAATGAAGAGTTCGGATATTCATTTTCAGGAGTGAAATTTTATGGGGGAAGATTTAACCTCTTCTCGCTCATTTAAGCTCCTCGTCGACATCTGACGTTACTCTAACTCTGCCAGTTCTTATGCTAAAATATTCGCTTTTGAGAGGTATTGAATAGGTTTTTAAAAGTTCTGTAAGATGGTGCCCTCTTCAGAATTATTTTACAAGTAAAAAATAAAACATTTAAACCTAAACAAAGAAAGAACATGAGTTGTGATTAGTTCTTAGCAGGCTCTCAGCCGAAAAAGACATTCTGATTGGCTGGAAAGAACAAAAGAAACCGCCTGATCAAAGAAAATAAAGAAAAACGCTGAGATTTTCTATTTCGAATATGACGAGTATTATAAAATTATATTTATGGAAATTACAAATTATTTTCAGAGAGAATAATAAAAAAACAAAAATTATTTTCAAAATATTGAAGATTTTAGTAAAAAATATTGAAGATTTAGTAAAAAAGAAAGATTTACTTTTCTATAACGTAAAGGTCGACTCTTTGTTTATATTATAGCTTTTATGTTGCCGAAAATTGAATATTTTAGAATAAATAAATAGCAATTTATTTTTGAAAGAACTTCGTTCTCTTCATAACCTGAAAAATTAGTAATATACTTTTATAAATGTATCTGAGTTGAATTTAATATTATAGGCGAATATGTTTTAACAATAGGCTTTGTCTTCAGTTTGTGAGTTGGCCAATTAAAAGATTTGATTTTTACCTCATACAACCAATAATATAATTAGCGGTTAAAAGGTTAAGCTATGAGACAGCACAACTAAGATAGGTTGTTGCTTGCCAAGTTTTGATCATGATATTCCTAGGTAAAAATTTGAGAAAGTATAGGTATGAGTTGAACTATACCTTGATATTTTTGAGTATGTTGTACTTCTTATTGTAAAATATTATGGAAAATAGCATGTCAGTGACATGGTTCTTAGTGTTTGAATAATTGCAGATGCGTTATAGAGCTGAAAAAATATTATATATTTTTAAGTAGTTGCTTGAAATTGATTGTAATACTTATGAAACATGAATAGGTCAAGAGATAGGATATATGTACATGTTTAAAAAGGATCAGCATTTTTTTAGGTAATTATTGCACAAAATACATGCAGGTTTAAGATTTGCTTGAATCGGTCATTAAGAAACAATTTGGTTGCAACTCTACCCTATAATAAATTTAAAAATCTTCATGACCATTATGATTTTATATGACATGTAAAATATCATAAAATAATATTTTTCTTAAGAGTAGCAACAGATACAGGTTGTAGCATTTGAATTATAAAAGCCCATTGCATAATAGAATATGTTGTCAGGTTTATCAAAAGTATATATGCAAAAGTAAAAATACAATAAAAATAATAAAATGATTGAAAAATTAATTTTCCTGTTTGACATAATATGTTTTTGGTAGACTAAATATCTTCCTTAAAATTCAAATATATTTGAACAAAAATTAGAAATTTTATATACTTATTAAGAAATAAATATTTAATAATTTTACAAAAATGAAACAGGAAACTATACTGACAATTTACAATTAAAATTGTTGATTATTAAATGTTTTCTTAACTATAAACTCATTATTTTTTTTGAAGAGTTTGTTCTTAGTGATCTAAACTGATTTTAATATTGAAACTTTCCAATACAGATTGCATTACCAATGAGTGATTTTCTATAACTACAGCTTCTAAGGTTAACAAGCTCCAAATTCTTTTTTTCTGAAATTGTTTATGCTATTTAAAAACTTATGCATGAAACAAACAATCATTACTTCAAGCTTCAGTAAATTTTCTATCAAATATTTTCTAACAAGTAAAGTTGATATTAATTCACTTCTACTGTCAGACACTTTTTAACCAAAAGTGAAATATATTTTTACTTTTATATGTAAATTTGTGTGTATATTTATCTCAATTTATACCTATTCATGAAATGAACAAGCTTGAATGTGTTATTAAAAATGATTTACAAGCATATTGCTAAAGATTCATTTAAATGAATGAGCAAACAGTGCCTCTATTTGTTATATCAATGTCAATCTGTTTTGACAGTTAAAAAATTATCAAAAGATAGGGTTGTTTGAGAGTTTATTTAAATTATTTTTTAGGAATCTTACTTATGAGTTGTTTTAAAAATGTATTCAGACTTGTTTATTCCATAAATAAGTTTATATTCTTGACATTACTTATTTGATAAGAATAAAATTATTTTTGTGTTCGTCAAAACTATTAGAACACCAATATATATATATATATATATATATCTTTATTTCTCCTCTTTTTTTATAATAATGAATCTATTATTAGGCTGAAACATGTGAAAATGATATAAATTATAAAATCAGTTGTGTCTTTAATTATGTTTCTTTCCACATTCCTCCACTATAATTAATAATTTATTCTTTCTAAAGTAGAAATATATATGTGTGTAAACATGTATTTCTTATTTGTTTATGTACACATTAACTTACTGTTAGTATTAGAATTATATTGATGTGGTTGGATTACACTGCCCATTGTCCATATAGTAGAAATCATTCAATTTTTTTTTACAGATATCTGAAAATCAACTTCTGCATATGCATCTATATATATTTAACATGTGTATATTTATTGACATTTGTATTTTTTAAAACAAACTTTATAACTGGCATAAGTTTCACTTGAGAGAATAACTAACATGCTATGTTGAGTGGCAGATGTGCATAAATGCAATAATAGGAATTATTCTATTATATGTTCTGTAAAAGAGGATAGATATATAAGAATTACATTTAATATTATTTTTATCTTCATTATACCTTTTATAGTAAATATACTTATCAGCCAGTAGGTTTTTAATAATGTAGTTAAACAACTTCCACACCACCACCTATATTTTTCTGTAAATTATATGAATAATGATATAATAAAACACTTATAGATATATTAATCTTTAACTGAGGTTTAAAGTTTATATCTGAGTTAGAGATAATCTTTCTAGTTTAATAAGTGATTAGTGGTAATCATTACTGTATCTATCTGGAGTGGATTGTCTCAAAGTTGTGGGTTGAGTAAATTTAATACTTGTAGTTCAAAATGTAACAAATTTAAATAACATAAATATCAAACTCTTATCGAAGAAATATTATCTTCTAACATTCTGAATGAAGGAAAAGAAATAAAAATCAGAAGTTAATATTGTACTACTTATAAAGCTTACTAATAATATTATTGTATTTATTGTTAATTCTGAACATAATTGTTTGAGATAAAACTTCCATGTTGCAGGCTGATTAATGGAAGTGATGATTGTGAATATATAATCTCAAAGGTTTAAATGAAATGAAGACTTTTTTTCAAAAGAACTTGATTCCAGTTAATTGTTTATGGGTATAATTCCTTGGAGATAGTTTTTTTACTTATACGAAATTATGTTTCAATTTGATTCCTTGAATTTTTTATTTTTTAATTTGTTACACAAAAACTAGTCTAAAACTGTAAAATTTTGCATTATAATTTATCAGATAATTTATATATTACTCTGTTCAGTTTTATTATTTCAAGTTCTAACAGATTGTGGATGGAAATGATTGGATATGATCATAGAATATCATCTATTAGTATTAAATAACCGCCTTCCATATTTTGCCCAATGTACCTGGATTATGTTAAACCAGTAAACATCACATGATCTTTGCTCTTATTAGTCACGTGATGTCTTATTGGTTTAGCACCAATTTTGGCCAAAAATTGGAAGTGTCTTAGATTATTAAAAATCTGAGATCACCGTAATATATAGAAACTCAACTGCTTTCAATTCTATATAACTATACAAGGAAATTCGACGTGGATTGAAAAAAAAAAATACAGGCTTTTTGTTTGGGCTGGTGACTTGTTTAGTATAACAAGAAGTAAAAAGTGGCTGCTAAAGGAAACGACATTCGACTTCTGTTGAAAAAATCCAAAAGCTCTTCACTAATGAAAGTTATAAATTAGGAAGTTGTCCGAAATTCTTAGATGGGGCAGCATGGGATAAGAATATGTTAAGTGTTATTATTTGGCATCTATTGGTTACTAAAGCTTACTACATGGCACACACTTTTGGGAAATTGGACAACTGGATCATAAGTCTGTCATTTCTAGTGTTTGACATTATGAATATATGAGTGATAAATTATTTGTTTCCTTTCTTAAGGATTTTACTGAATATCAGAGATTCATGTTATTTTAGAGAACAAAAAAAAAAAGAACAAGAGCTATATTTCATTTTCTATTGTCAGTGAAATATACACCTTATATATTATTTCTATCTATTTGATCAATATGTTTGTTTTAATTAATAGAGAAGGTTCGAACTCAAAGGTTGACAATAGCCATTTGTCAAGATAAATTTGTTCAAATCTTACATTATTATTTGGGATATTGATCATTATCAATGAAGGAAAATCTAATATATATGAAATTAAAACTGGTGTTTAAACTATATAGATTACTCCTAACTTTTTTATATACTTTTTATGATAGTAAGCAATGCGAATATTTACCGAGGCTATAACTCGATAATATGCGTATAAAAGGTGATAGTAGGGACCTCTACAGGTGTTTTAACCACAAGCTTACTACTATGTGGGAAGAAAAGAGGGGGATAGCTTGTGTTTGTGGTTAAAACACCTGTAGAGGTCCCTACTATCACCTTTTTACGCATATTATCGAGGTTAGAATTCAGGTAAATATTACTTACGTAATCAATGTGCGTTTAATAAATTGATAGGTAAGTATAAATAGCTTTATGATGCTGAATCAGACATTAAGATAAGATACAGGTTTGGTATTAGAATTTGAACCAATCAAAAGCCAAAATGAGAACTTCATTTAGATTTCAGCAGGGTTGGTGATTCTATTATATATGCCACCTCATTGTAAAACACACTCAGCAGGATGTTGTTAGCGCAACTCTTAGTATGTTTTAATAATGAACATTCAAAACACTGTCTTATGGTTTTTCAACCAGTAGTAAATGAAAAATTATCAGCAACTTTAAATTTCGATATTTTAATTAAAATAGCAGGTTTTCAATATACTTATGCAGCATAGACTGTATATGCTACTGCATCTAACAAATTTATTTGATAGCTCTGGAATCCCAATAATTAAACTATTTATATATATATATGTGAGCAATGGATGTAATATATATTTTTGCTTATTTATTTATGTCTATTGTATGTGATATTTTTGTTATCTATTATAATTTATAGCAAGATTATATATATATGCTTATATAAAATATACAGATCAATGAAAGTATATAAAGTTTCATAGGTTAATGTAATAAAAAAATAATAATAATTATAAAAATCGCGTCATTTTTAATAATTCAATGAGTCATGTATTTGCCTGAGTTCATGTGAATTTGGAGCACCCGGAAGTGTCAGAACTGGAATCGATATGAGGAACTTATGCTTCAAAGTGTGAAACTATACCACTGCGCTAAAACATTCGTGGCATGCTAAAAATGAATTTTGTAGACTGATTTTTTTTAAAGTTAATTAATTATAAATAACTAAGAAGTCTAAGATTTTATATTCCCTAGCTTGCTAGTTGTCATCCGTATATTTATATAAATAGTTATGTGTGTTCGTGTTTTGTTTATCATTGACATTTTTGGGATAAGCTGATGATGAATGGATCACAGGATACTATAAAAATGAATCAAGTACCACATAAATAAGGATTGCAACCATCAAATTGAAAATCTGTTGTCTTTTTTCCCCTTTCTCTGTTTTTTTTTTTTACACCTAGTGAAATCGATTTAAAGATAAAAACGCTAGCAAGTAGCAAATAACCCACTAGACACTCAATCTTTTGTTTACGGAAAGAAAGTAATGACTCTCAACAGCTGCAGATCACATGACAAAAAATTATTTATATAAAAGTAGAATATTGTTTTCAACATTCCATCTCCATTCTACTTTTATCCTGTTATATATATGTAATTTACATACAATTAGATTTGCAAGTTGTCAAGCATTGATGGTCGAGAAATCAGCAGCTGCTTTACAAGCAGGTGTCCCGTGTTAGCGGGGGTTTCGCCTTCTGGCAGATGCTTATGATGCCATAAGAAAAAAAGATTTGCAAGGGTTTTTAAGTGATTATCTATTTGTAGATATATTCAAATGCTCCTATCTTCATAATTTCGAATGTGAACTGATTATAATTACTTCCAACCATATACACACATTCACAGTCTAAATAGTGACTGTTTTCATTGCAAGGCATGTTTTTTTTTATTGTCATATTTTACATTAATACAGAGGCAAAATTCTCCATACTGTAATGCCACCCAGTGCAAGCCAGAGTAATCAATGGTTGCAAGGAGGTTCGTGCATAAAAATTCCTATTTAGTGCCTACTCATCCAATATCTCCACTAGTTTTTAGCTTGTGGCTTTCATTAGTGAGGAACCTTGTATCTAATTTGGGGATGTTGGATGAGTAGGCAACACAGGGATGTTGTACATAAACTTTCTTACACCCCATTGATCTCTTTGGCTTGCATTGGGTGGCGCTACTCTATGGAGAGTTTTGCCTCTTACTTTAACAGCATGTGCGTAAGCATATGAAATGGAGATCCTGTAATATTTTGCATTCTGAATTTTTAATAGATATTGTATATTATTCGGCTACTCATTATTTTTTGTACTTATACATAGAGTCGGGGTTCATATAAGGAGTTCTGTTCTGACTGGTTATGTATTTATTAATAAAGATATATATCTAGTTAATTAAAAAATATTGTAATAAAAATAATAAATCTAACGGTAATTAAATGGATTATACTTTTCAATCCGCAAAAGGACTTTTGATTATTTCCTTAACCGAAAGGACTGCGGATTGGTGGACTGTATATTATATTTAAATACCATTAGATTTATTATCTTCATTGTTTTATATATATGTGTGTGTGTGTGCACAGAGCTGATTAATACAGACAAAGTTGAGTCATTCAAGAAATATTTAAATGCAGAAAATATATACAGAAAATAGAAAGTATCACCTATTCTAGTTTGCATAGCATTAATTTCTAACAATATGCAAATTAGCATAAGTATTAAAATTAACTTGACAACTTTTAATAGAGATAGGAGGGAAAAAGTCAAATGAAAAAGCAGATTAGTGAAAATTAGAATAGTAGAGTGAAAGCTGATAGTGCAGTTGCAGTCCAGTTATAGCAGTAGAAAAGAGATTCAGTCAAATCCAATTAGACTGACTCGAGGAAAGAGTGAATAGCAAAGTGCTTACTATAATTGCTAGTGAACAACCGTCTGAAGTTACAGGAGGTAAATGGTTAACGTGATGGAATTAAATAGTTACTAAAATTAAAGACTTTTAATAAATCTTGAAAACAGAGTTTAATTCTATCCATCTAGATATTCATTTATATATTAACTATTCTGTCATCAATACTAATTATTGCTGTTTCAACTAGCCACACACCAGTTGAACTACTAATTAGCATTACTCATATATATATATTTTGAGTGAAGAAACTTTTAAGTTGTTAATTTTTTTTTCCAATTAAAGCAAAATACATAAGTGTACCCCTTCTAAATCATAATATGTCCCCATATTTATCATAAGTGTATTTAGCTTTTTATACAATTAGTGTTAGAAAACCTGAAGACTTTCTTGACATTTCTAATGCCCACAATCTAGTCTTAAATGTATATTGCAATTATTTCAAATCACAGACCTCAATTTTCTTTCCCAAATGAATAGCCTATTACCAATCCAGAATAATATTAGTATTTGTAGGTATTAAACTAATTGTCATGGGAAAGGGTTTCATATTAATCTACATCGGTTAGGTGGAACATCAGTGTGTTTAACATAATAATAAAAATTATGATTGCCATATGATCTGATCTTCATGGCTGCTGGGTTCATTCCTGTGCTTTTTTTATCATTTTAGGAAGAAGTTGAAGCTTGTGAGTTTATAAATCTATTAATATGGATTAGTTAAGGGATTATACCCTGTTAAATATATATGAAAGTAAAAATTTATTGCCTATATTTTATTTTATATATAAAGATGTAAACTTGAGTAATCATTAGATATTACAAAGCGATATCAAAGAGATATCTAGACCTGTTTCTAAACACTGATTGTCATCAGTAGAGAATATTCTTTGACATCTTTACCAAGCAGTATCATTTTACTACACTATAAGCAAGAACTATCCAAAACATGACCCATGTAGAGGTTTTGACTTTTTCCTAGTGAGAAAGTAACATAATTTGATTAGAATGTTTCTTAGATATTTTAATTTTAACACTAATCGTTAATTTTGCTGATAATATTATCATCTGGTGTTATTGCATTGACTATATATCCATGTATTTTTCAAATATAACCTGATTCATAGAAGGTTGCTGTGAACAAAAGCCAAGCTATAACAAAACTGTCGTTAAAATGATATATTATAAACATTTGTTATATCTTGTCTATTGTTTCAGTAAAAAACTTATAAACACCTTAATTTTGCATTTTATGTTTGAAATATCTGCTAAACCAAACTAATTGTTGGTCTCTTCAGTAATGTAATATTTGTTATTGCATGATTTATTTTGGATACAGTCCTTGGATTTTTTCCCTTTTTTTGTATGTGGCTCTTGGATTACTTACGGTTGGATAGCCTTGCTAAAATCTAATAGTATTACTCAATCAATAAGGTTTTGAACTCGAGCGTAGTTATCATATATAGCTATATAGGTTTAGTACTGTAATTAAATAGTTTAATGACTTCATTTATTAATATATATATATATATACTATTTTTTGGGATGACTGATAGCATATTCCCAAAGTAAAACAATTTATTGCAGCTAAAGTTTAATCTACATTTATCAGCCATAATCTATTTCAAGTAAAAATTCTCCTGAGTCTCAATTGATTGTTTGTTTCAAAATGATATTTAAAGTTTTCTAGATTGGAAAATATAAATTATTTTGCTTATAAATAGATTTATCAAGGAAAGAAATATTTTCCAAATTTTTATTCATATTAATTTTTATTTGGGATGAAAAATGTTCATTATTATTTTTACATCTTTAATGCAAAATAATGCATGTAATTTAAGCCCTCATTGACTGAGAGTTTCTAAGGAAATGTATAATAAACATAAACTAATTAAAATGCACTGAACCAGCTAGCATTGAATAAAGTTATTCAGTACAAAGTGTAATTATATAATAAATAAAGCGTTGTTTATGATGCTTCATAATTGATGCAAATAATAATAATAATAATAATAATAATAATAATAATAATAATAATAATGATGATGATGATGATGATGATGAAAACATGGTAAAGTTATTAATAAGACAAAATTATTTGGGATATTGCCTTCAGTAGTGAGTTATAGCTGTTTATCATTTATATTTACTTTTTTATACTTTTTAACTAATGACTTTTAAAATTTCAATACTTAAAATTTTTACTCTTTTCCTATGCACTATGTCTATATTCAAAAGAGAGTCAACAGAATGATAGGCTGTTTATAGCAGAATGGTAGTAATCCAAAAAATTAATCTGTTTAAAATATTCATTATCACACTGCTGAACTTAAGTTTAAAAATATTGAATATGGATAGCACTAATCCTGTACTGTTTATTTAAAAAATATTTTGACAAGAATCTCATCCTCAGGGTGGCCTTCAGCATTCCATCTTCTGATATTCAATTGATGGATAGTTGAAGAGTTGGAGTGTGGAGTAGATTGAAGCCTGTCCATTAAAGTATGAAGATTGGCTATCTTAATATATATCAAGCACTTATTGCATATATGTGTGGAGATTGTAATCTGGATCAACTGATGATTGCTGGTTTAGCAAGGAAATATGTATATTGGTGATTATTTATCTTTTCAACACATATATGTTCAAGTGTATCAGTGTTATGAGATAAAGTGGAGAGTGGTGGATCATGTGAAAGTCTGTTTTCATATACCCTATATATTACATATATAAACATAGGTATATAATAAGCCTGTGTTTCAGTTATTAAAAATTATTGTAAAAATTTTATTACATTGACTCAAATGGCAAAGAAATCTTAAATAGACAAAATCAATAAAAACTAAAGATGATGTGTATTTTGATATTACCAATAAAAACCTTAACTATTTAAAATTCTGATACTTTCTATTGTTCCACCTGGTGAGAGCTTTTCAAAAATTCTCAACCTTTATGTTTAAAATCTTTATTTTATACTAACTTAATAAATTGGACTTTTTTTTAATTTTAAAAGTGAATAATATTTTTTAAAGAATCATAGTTGATCTTTTTAAATATTTAAAAATTGACTTGTAAAATAACAACAATGTTCCATAAATGTCATCAACAAAATTAAACATTCAGAAAATGAATGAGTTATTTTTTTATTTTAAGTTTTTCTGTTTTTAATTATGTATGAACTAAAATGGATTTGTGATAAATCCATCAAGTTTTGTTTTAATTTTTTAAGAGTTTTCATGTGATGTAATGTATTGTGGCTTCTCCTTAAATGAAGTCAAGAATCTCTCAACAATTATGCCCAGAGAAACCTGTTAGCCATTTTATTTTCCATTCCCCATTTTAAGTTTACATTATGCTCCATCCCATTTCCACAACAATTTTTGACAACTATATGGCTCTCTATATCTAAATTCCCTCCTTTATCTTTTCCCTAACCTAGCATAAAAATCAATAATCCACTTTCTGTATAATCACTTTTTCATATTTATTCTTCCATAACTTCATTATATGTACCCTTTCTGTTTTCTGCCATTTACATTCAATTAACAGATGCCTAATATTTTTTATTCCTTCCCTTACACAATTTACAGACTAAATCACTCGTATATTTTTCTTATTTACATGTATATTCTCTGTTTCTAAAGATCCCGCTTCGCAGATGTTTGCAGTATATACACCACCTAGCATATTTTGTTTGCAACACATTACAATGTTTTGACATTTGCATTGACATTACTCATTAGTATTCAATGTAAGATTGAGATTTTTGAGTTCAGCACATGCGTATAGTATCTCCACTATTAAGTTTATGAAATTTGATATAGGTTGCAGTTTTAATTAACAAGGTATTCAATTTTACATGGGCCCACTTTGTCTTCCTTGCACACATTGGTTTAGAGAATGTGTGCAAATGGGTATATTATCCATTGTTTAAGTTTTTTATTCAACGACAAGTGAATTATTTGAATTATTATTTAAAAAGAATAATAATAAATATTTCAATAAAAAATACCTTTTTTTTATTTTACATTATAGATTGGGGGGGGGGGGGTGACATTTTCTATTGTAGATTTTCAAATACACATGATATCTAAGTTATCAGAAAATATTGGAATTCAAATGTTTAGTTCTTTTTATTTGTTTGTTTGTTTTTATAAAATTTACATATGATTCGAAACATTTGATTTCTATAATGTTTATTTATAATAATGTATTTCAATAAATAATAAAGAAAGAAATAATCATTTTTCTATAGTATATTTTGAAAACACATGTTCTTTCTTATATATACACACATTCAGAAAAACAATTATAAGCACATTTCTTTGAGATATATATTTATAATGTTATTCAACAATGTAGCAGACGTTTTTTTTTTTCTTTGACATATATATATATAATACAAAATAAAAAGAAAGGGTTAAAATTTAATATTTATTTTATAATTATTAAAATATTTTGAAAAAAAATACCGTATCACTGGCCTATATGCACAGTTGGTAGAGCGTTTGCCTTAAATTCAATATTCAAGAATCTAAAAGTGCGAGTTCAACTTGCCTAATATTGTTACTTTGTCCATATTTAGGCTAATACCATGTCAGTTTTGACTGTTGATAATCATCAAAATGGGGGGAGGGGTATCAAAATAAACTTTTTTTCGAGAACAGTAATCATTGATGTTTGCTAACTGTCATAAGATACTGATTTTTTTGAGATTTTGAAAGAAAGTCAAGAAATGCAGTGTAAAGAGAATGTAAATTATTTTTAAAAAACTATACTAATATGAGTTATGATGATGGCAAAATAGTGTTCTAAAACTGCAGACCCACACCCTTTTTCTGAGGGACCACCCAATCATTCTAAATGAAATATGAGAGTGATAAAGTTAATATTTCCAATCCTATCCCTATTATTGAGAAAACTAAATCTGCATAATATATAAAACAGGAATGCTGTGAAACAGTATGGATGAAGATAATTTTTTTAAGAAAAATCTAAGCATGTAAATGTTGATCAAGGAGCGTAATTATCACTATAATAAATATGTGCTTAATGTAAAATAAGAACAGTTTGAATAAAGAGTATGTTATTAAATCACATATACATAAGATACATGTAATAAATATAAATATTGTATATTTTTAATGTATGCTTACTATATATATATATATTGTAATATAACATTTTTAATGGATGTTTTGGATGAAAATATTTTAATGTCTGGAGTTATCCATTTATAATTATTTAATTAGAAAGCACTTTATTTTAGGACATAATGAAGGCCAATTTCTTTAGGCCAAGTATTAAAGTAAAACTGCCAGGCTGATTGCATTCAAAAAGAGAATGTATATTTACTATTGTACCGAGTGGATGGTTTACCGGAAAATAATTAAAAGATAAATAAAATCCCTGATGGAGTAAACACAAACTATATACTTTCACTTCTTTAATAAAATTATAATATATATATATATAATGTTCAAACGTGTGTTAGAAAATACTATATGTAAGACTTTAATATTTGTGTTAATATTAAAAAATACACACACATATATAATTCGACTATATATAAATCAAAACCCAATAACTAAATGACAAACTTTGTTGATACTTCTAGCGCTTTCAAAGATATAACCTTCATTTTCAAGAAGTACAAAATTCTCATTTTCACAAAGTGCAAATATGCAAATAGGCTAAATATGCATAACTTGAAATATAACTTGTAAACTTTTGTACAAACCATGATACAATATTTATTATTAATCCTTCCAATTTATGTATTGCTCCACCATGGCCCCTTAAGTAGAGAAGAGGGTACTCAAAGAGCACCTGAATCCAAGCCAGCAGATATATACATAAAATATATTTAACTGACCACATTTGAAGGAAACAGTTTTCTTCTTGACTGTTGGATTCAACACCATATTCAAAGTGCTTTTTTTTGTTTGGTAGAAACACAGGTGCCAGTTACTTACACAGAGGATAAATAACGCACTTTGAACAATGGCCACTAATCCAGTGTCTAAGATTCACCCATTGTAATACACAACAAATTATTGCTTTAATTAATGGTAAAACAACTGACTGATAAATTAAGCTTTAGGTTTAACCTTTAAACCGCTAATTTTATCATTGGTTGTATCAGATAAAAATCAAATCTTTTAATTGGCCAACTCACAAATTGAAAACAAAGCCTATTGTTAAAACATATTCGCCTATAATATTAAATTCAACTCAGATACGTTTATAAAAAGTATATAATTAATTTTTCAGGTTAGTGAAAAGAAACGAAAGTTCTTTCAAAAATAAATTGCTGTTTATTTATTCTAAAATATTCGTTATCGGCAACATAAAAGTTATAATGTAAACAAAAAGATCGACTTTTACGTTATAGAAAAGTAAATATTTCTTTTTACTAAATCTTCAATATTTTTACTTAAATCTTCGATATTTTTCAAAATAATTTTTGTTTTTTTATTATTCTCTCTTGAAAATAATTTTTAATTTCTCAAAAAATATTCTTTTATAATAATTAAAATCATATTCTAAATGAAAATCTCAGCGTTTTTCTTTATTTTCTTTGATCAGGCAGTTTCTTTGTTCTTTCCAGACAATCAGAATGTCTTTTTCGGCTGAGAGCATGCTAAGAACCAATCACAAATAATGTTCCTTCTTTGTTTAGGTTTAAATGCGTTTTTTCTCTATTTTTTACTTGTAAAATAAATCGGAAGATGTCACCATCGTACAGAGCTTTTTTAAAAACAAATTCAATACGTCTTTAACGAAAATTATCGTATGAAAACAAACTGAGTTAGAGTGATTTTCAGATGTCGACTTAGAGCCTCGGGCCAAAAACAGTCTTTTGGTTAAAGGACAATTTATTTTATGAGAAACAAATGAAACACCCATAATGAAATAATTTACAAATAAAAAACCAAATAATTATTTTCCCAAATAAACCACCATTATTTACATACATAAATAAAATACATTTTATTAATCCCAGCATTATAATCAGAGAAAAATCTATGAACAATATTAATTTAATTGACTTATGGAACTCCCCTCTCTATTTTCATATAGATACCCTTAAATGAAGTGGTCTGAGTTTCTACCCCCCCCCCCCCACACACACATTAAGCATTATTTTTATTTCACATATTATCAAAAAAATAGATGTACATATATGTCTATCTACACATCCTTCCCACTGCTTAATTAAACATTTTATAAATGTGTGTTTGTACACAAATCAAACGCATGGAGAGGCAAAAGCAGCATACTGTACTTTAAATTCATTTGAATTTATTTTACTATATGCATGTGTGTGTTACAAGCAATAACAAACATAAAAGGAGAGCACACACATATATGTGTGTAGACATCTAATTGTTTTTTAAAATTAAGGTGGGAGGATGCTTTAATATAAAACAATCCAACACTTTGTGGACAAACCACTTGACATACATGTAATGCATCAAAAATATATATATTAAGATTCATCTTTATCATAGCATCTAGACAATAATCAAATAAAATAATAAAAAAATTATATCATCCAATGTTTTCAGATTTTTTCATCCAGACTTCAGAGCTTCTGAGTGTGCTACAAAACTGGACAACAGGGTGGTGCAGACTTCTCATCATTTCAGCAGGATATAGGCATTTAGATTTTCATCATCATCAGCTGGTAAAAAATAAAATGGCCTTATGGTAGCAGCATAGAAAGAGTCAGGCTGTGCACTGATGTGAGATTCTACTCCATATTCATCACACTGACTTATTCTAGACATTCTCATTTGTTTTTACCAATATTCTTTTTTCTTTCTGATAGCCTCAGCATATATATATATATATATATATGCAGGACTTTCATTTAAGGCAGGCTCAGCTGTTTCCTTTTTTACTTATTTCACAATGGCTGGATGATCAGTGGTTCTTAAATTCTTTAGACAAATTTTTAAATACAGTCTTAACAAAATAACAAAATGGCCTTAGCATCTTATAGCTAACAACTATCATGTTCTCCAATGCTTCTTATTGATGAAAGCTAACAGATAGAAACTAGTCTTTAGATATCATTAGTATTACCATCTTGCACTCACTAATTAATTACTTATGCTTGCTATAAATAACTTAAAGGAGAATGATATATAACAGAATGTTGCTGGTTTAGTTTATATTTTATTTCAATTATCTCAACTTATAGCATTCTAGATCATATTAACATAAAAAATAAATTTATTTTGCTCCATGCATAAAGAATAATATGAACTTAGCTGATTTGGAATTATTTTTATTTGTTTTTACTTGTTTTAAGTAGTCTCTTCAGTTTTAATATAAACTTGCATGAACTAAAGAAACAACATCAATGCTAAAACTAAATAGAGAACTATAATGTGACACATACATATATATGTGTTATATGAAATATTTTTAAATAATATTCAAGAAAAAAAAAATGCATATTCTTTTATAAATAAAAAAAGGACTGTTTAATAGATAAAAGTAAAGATTTTTTTTTATAAATCAGTCCCATTAAAACCTATTGTAATGTCGCAATTTTTAGAGTTACTATTTTAAAAAAAACACTTATCTATTCATTTGACTAAAAGAAAATTCCAATAGACTATAAAAAAAAAAAAAAATTATAATTTTAAATATTTAAAAATATAAGAATTATAAAGTTATTTAGTGAAAAGAATTTAATTGTAAATAAAAAATATTTTGTAAATTATCTGATCAGGAAGGAGATTATGTTTTATTAGAAATTAGTAATATTTCCAATTGATTAGATAATAATATTAATCAAAGTTGTAATTAAGAAAAAGGAAATTAATTTAAAAATTGAATTTTAAAAGCTAATTAATAATGTGGGTAGTCACAGACAATGATTGGCAAGGGTATAAAAGCTACAAAATATCTATTGTATTGATTCTACTGAGTTTTTTCTGTTAAGAGTTTATTTAGTTTTCCATCAGTTCAGTAGTATGATATACTTATTTTATTGCCAGTTGCTGTACAAAGTTTGCTGATTCCTTCATTGAGAACTGGTTCATTAATCAAAAATGTACATCTATATATGTGGACATCTTAATATCACCATGCTTTGCTAAGCTATCAGAGAAGTGTTTGTTCAATGTTTACTACTCAATTCTGTCATTTTACTGCCTGAAATATAGTAAATGACTTTGTCCACCATTGTTGAGACACTACCCATCATTAGAACAAATTATTACCATACAAAACCCAAAGATATATGTGTCCCTGGAAAAGAGAAACTGGCTGCTAAAAGAAACTGGGAATGCCAGTTATGAACTCAATCAATGTTCAAAAAACAGAAATGCACTCTAGAAACAAAAGCTATAACAAAACCTAGGTAAATATAAAGATATATAATAAATCCAAAGTCTAGACAAATTTTCTCTTTACAAACTTTATAAAACTAAAAGTAATTGAATTTTACCCCTATTTATAAATGGACTAATCTATAATAAAAAACTCTATAATCAATGTAATTTAATTTCCTTTTAATTTGATTATTGTGCTATATTTTTTTTGTAAATGAACATGTTGTTCAAGTTGTTAATTTGGCTTAATTCTCTTTCTCTCCATACCTCACCATATAATATTAATTAAGATCAAAATGTGTCAATTACATATGTGTGATTTTAATATACATTGTCTGGTAGTTTGAATCATGTCCATTTCTTGCTCTGTACATTAGTCAATGGAATAAAGTGCTTGAAGCGTTTTAAAACCTTTTTTTGTTGATATGCCAGTCAGATTTGACCAAATGATGCCTGGTAGTTTATCCTCAGTATAAATAAAAGTATTCACAAGAGAGGTGTTTTGTTTCTTGCAGTCATAAATGAGTGCAAAGGTCTTGAAAGGTGGCCATGGGTTGTATATTTTATACCATCGCAATCTTATTGTTGGTATGGCTTATATGTAAAAATATTAACCATATTAACTCCTCTGAGGCTAAACTTTCCATACAGTAGTGCCACCAATGCAAGACAGAGTAAACATAAGAAATGGTGATCATGTTATTAACTCCTCTGTTTGTAGTAGTCCATTATAAATTGTTCTCCCAACTTAGGGATGAAAACATTTCCATTATAATACAATGAATTACAAAACATGAAACAATGCAAAACCAATTACCATTTGCATAATTGCTCAGTAACAGACAGAAAAAGATATCTTCTCTACTTGTCTAAAAATATAAAGTTATGCAAACATATTGGATTATGCACTGTCCACGTGTAAGTTATCTAAGTCACAAATAACTGTAGTTCATAATATAATTATTTTCATTAGTCTCATTTGTTCATAATTAAACTTTTATTTGATTACTGAAAATTGGATTTTATGTAGATGGATTTATACATGTGCAGTTGTTTGTTCAATGTTTAATAGTTTACATATGTTCACATCCAGATGGGAGAATACATTCCTATCAGTTTAATAAATTAGGAATGAAATATCATAAGTTGGGTTTAGGACTAAAGGGTCACTCCTTATAATTATTATATAGAAGATTTATTCAGTTAGAATTATAACCAAAATACCATCTTTTTATAGTTATTATATAAGCAGTTATGTTTAAGATTAAGATCTAAAAAAAACTATTCCTTACAATTATTGTGATTTTTTGAAGACAGGGTTAAAGGTACAGTAAATGTGCTATATTATCTACGAATATATTGAGACTATGATGGTTAAAAAAAAATAAAATTGTATATCAATTAATGACTTCTTTATAAATAAATTATTGTTCCATGATTTGTTAATTTTATTAAAGAAAATAATTTATACACCAATTAATAAGTATACTTATAAATAATTTATTATCACAATTTGTTATTTTATGTACGAGTGCATGGTCTACCATAATTCATCAGGAGTAACTTATGTTCTCCACAATTTAACCTGGCATTACAAATAGAACTGTGTAATGATTTCATTTTTATATTGAATAAAATATTGTTTTAAATATATGTGTGTTAGTTTATTTCCTGATTCTTAAAGCCAGTTGGCGGTTGTGTACTATGTAAATAAATAAATAGAGAAAATGTAAATAAATGAATTATATTAAGTTTCCCCATTACAATATAAATCAAACTTCTAATAAATAAATAAATAAATCAAAGATTAATGTATTTATTTCTGCTTTAATGAGAGGAGATACAATTAATATTATTTGTTTTTGTTAATAGAAGATTTTTAAATATGTTTTATAAAAATAAAGATTGATAATTAGTTATTTTTTCTTTACTATATTTATTTTATTGATGAGGATAAATTGGAAGCATTTTGATTCAAATGAATGGATTTAGTTCTGCTTTTAAATTTACTATGGGCTGGGGTACTTTGGATTTTAATAAGTTAAAAACTAATGGTTGTCCATTTGTTTATTATAAGATGACATTAATGAGTTTTTGTTATAGAAATCTAAAATTAAATCATTTTGAAAATAATATAGTTATTCAGAAAAGGTAATATTATAATGATTGTTAGCATACATTATTCTAAAAAATATTTTATTTATTGATTTGAAGACAGATGTCATCATAATTATAAAGAGCTTATTTTAGGTCTTTTAATTCATCAATTTGTAGATTGTTTAGTAATAATGATTATTTAGTGACTAGAAGGAAAACTTTTTGGAAGAAAGACCTTACTTTAAATTCATTATTAAATAGTGCTAAAAAATTAATAGATGGTAAACATGTTCCAGGAATGGTTTACGAATGTAGGTGATTTCATAAAAGAATTAAAATTAACAAGAGTCCATCATAAATGTGATATCATAAAATATTGCTCAGTGGTGCAAAAGTTTACTTTTATGAAATCAGTGAAATTAAAAGAAGAGTTAAAGTCTCTTTAATTATTTTGAATTTCGGGCTATCACTTAAATAACTTTTTAATACTAATAATTAAAAGAGGTTTGCTGTTAACTGGAAGAATATTCTTTGATTCCTTTTGAAGCAAATTTCTAATGACAACTCCATACGTTCTTGTTATTGCAGTTGTTATTATGGTGTGATTATTTATATAATATACAAACATATGGGCTGCTTACCAACATGCATTAACCAACACAGTGAGTTTATTGGTCTTTTACCTCTGAGTTTAATATCAAAAAACATCATGGTCTTTCGTCTCAGTCGCCTGATAAGGCAGAATGAATAGATTGTAAACAGCTAAAAAATTTTTTTTAGATATTTACAATTATGACAGACAAAAATAAATCATGGCCCTTATTCCCAGGAGGCTATAAAGTCACCAGCCAAGGCACCAATTGGTGACCAAAGACAGAGTATGCTAAAAATCCCAATTGCAGACTTAGGTTATTTAATGATAATCTTTTTTTTAGGTACTTGCAACTGCAGATCAGTTTCAAGGAAAGAAGATTGCAAGAATTAGAAGAACTGTCTCATATTAAATGGGATATCCTACTATAAAGGCACAAATATTGAAAATATAGGTGGAGTAGAATTCATTATAAATAAAAAGTGGAAAAACAACATTGTAGATATTGATGGTGTATCGGACAGAGTTGCAAGATTAGTTATTCAACTTAATAGCAGATATCAAATGCAGATAATTTAGGTTTCTGCCCCAACAAGTTTCTCATAGTAATGAAGTAGTAGAGAATTTTTATATGGATGTACAAAAAGTTTTTGATCAGACTAAACAACATTTTAAAATTATTATGAGAGACTTTAATGCTAGAATTGATAAACAATTGAAAAATAAAAATGCTGTAGGTAAATTTGGTTATGATAATATAAATGAGAGAGGGCATAGACTTATGGAGTTTGTTGAAAAAGAAAAACTTTATATTATGAATTCTTATTTTTTTTTTGAGAAAAATGTTAAAAGGAAATGGACACGGAAGCCTCTAAATGGAGGTACAGCAGAATTGGATTATATTTTGACTAACAGAAAATATATATTTTGAAATTGTAATGTTCTTAATAAATTCAGCACAGGAAGTAATCATCAATTAGTGAGAGGAAAGATACATGTTAATACAAAACTAGAGAGAAAAATTATTAAGAAAAACAATATTCACAGTTGATATTCCTAATCTTCAGAAGTTAATTTAAATTAAAACTTGCAAATAGTTTTCAAATATTAGCTGATTTTGAACATGATTCAAATTTGAATGAAATTAATAGGAAAATAACTAATACACTTTTAAAAACTGCAAGAAAGATAGTTGGTAGAAAAAAGCAACAATTGACTAATAAAATTTCCACTGATAGAGAATTTATATAAAAAAAAAAAAAAGGAATATAAAAATATATATATAAATAATGCATTAAAAAGGATTGAATATCTCGAATTTTATAAAATAGTGTGAAAAAGAGTTGATAATAATATAAAAAAGTATTAATTGTAAATTAGCAAGGAAAGCTATAGAAGAGAATAAAAGTCTCAAGAGTGTAAAACAATATTTTGATCTTGATAAGAAATATATATCTGCAATAAGAAAAAAGATAGAACTATTACTAAAAAGAGAGATGACATCATTAAATGGGTAGAAGAGTTTTATCAAGAATTATACAGTAAAGAACAAATATCTCCTACAACTATTATATCTTCTGAATTGTGCAGGATTTTAAATGAAGAAATGAGATATGCAATTAAATTTATAAAGAAGGGAAAAGCTCCAGGTAATGATGGAATTATAATCAATAAGATGTAATATGTTGGACTATTTCCATCATTTATGAGTGAATATTGAATGTATAGAAAATTTTAAACTTTATTTAAACTTTTCAAATACAAACAACTTGTTAGTAATAACACACAAATAGATAATACAGGTTAGTAATTACACAACGTTTCGAGTAGTATTATTCTCCACTCTTCTTCAGGTGTTGCCGGCCTATATGCACAGTGACAATATTCGCTTAGAAGTTGAACTCGCACCTTTAGATTCTTGTATATTGAATTTAAGGCAAACGCTCTACCAACTGAGCTATTCTGTCAAAGGCTCAGTTGGTAGAGCGTTTGCCTTAAATTCAATATACAAGAATCTAAAGGTGCGAGTTCAACTTCTAAGCGAATATTGTCACTGTGCATATAGGCCGGCAACACCTGAAGAAGAGTGGAGAATAATACTACTCGAAACGTTGTGTAATTACTAACCTGTATTGTCTATTTGTGTGTTATTACTAACAAGTTGTTTGTATTTGAAAAGTTTAAATAAAGTTTAAAATTTTCTATACATTCAATATTCACTCATAAATGATGGAAATAGTCCAACATATTACATCTTATAATATACCATCATTACAAACCTTCAGACAAATTATAATCAATATCTTAAAGGAAGTAGGTAAAGGAATAGAAAAAAAATCTTGGCAAAGTTATATGCCAAATGTCTAAATAATAAAGATGTACTAGATGATTGGAAGAGTGCAGTATTCAGATTTAACAAAAATGATAAAAAATATATTAGAAATTACAGACCTATCAATCTTTTACCAGTTTTATACAAAAAAAATCCAAGATAATTACAGCTCATCTATGGAGAACTTTGGATATCAACCAACCAAAAGAACAAGCTGGATTTAAAAATGCTTTTATTACAATGGATCATATTCAAATTAAGAGAAGTTATAGAAAGAACCAATGAATATGAGTTGCTATTATGCTTTGGATTTGTAGATTATAAAAAGGTAATTGATTCTATAAACATTTCTTCAGTGATTAAAGCATTGGATCATCAAGGTATAGACCCAGCATATTGTCATATTCTGAAGAATATATATAAAAATGCAAGATTTTATAATGATACTAGCAAGGTTAACATTGAGAAGGGTATAAGACAGGTGACTACATATCTGCAAACTTTTCACAGCAGTGCTGAAAGAAATATTTTGTAGATTAAAATGTGAATCTAAAGGAATAAAAGTAAATAAAGATTATTTAAATCATTTAGATTTTGCAGATGATGTGGTTGCAAAATGGAATAATTTAAGAATAGATATTCTTTTAAACCATTATGCATATACGTGTATCGTTATATATACATACACGCAATCATACAAGACTACATATATGCATAATATATATATGGAAAGCGGCAAATCCTGTTATACTTTATTTTCATCTTTTGAGAAAATCCATTGAACATTACTTTAGCCTTTTTAACATTTATCTTTAGTCCTATATTTTTTACTTTCATTGGGTAATTCTTGCAACATTTCCTGAAGTTCCCATTTCCTGAAGTTCTGAAGCATTATTTGCAAAAGCAACTACATCATCTGCAAAATCTAAATGATTTAAATAATCTTTATTTAAAGAATTACCCAATGAAAGTAAAAAATGTAGGACTAAAGATAAATGTTAAAAAGGCTAAAGTAATGTTCAATGGATTTTCTCAAAAGATGAAAATAAAGTATAACGGGATTTGCCATTTTCCATATATATATTATGCATATATGTAGTCTTGTATGATTGCGTGTATGTATATATAATGATACACGTATATGCATAATGGTTTAAAAGAATATCTATTCTTAAATTATTCCATTTTATTGCCCCAGCATATTTATGAGCATCAATTTATGACCTCAAGCGCCAATCCCATATTTCTATAAGAATTATGCTGGGAGAACTGGAATACCAATATGGAAATGCCCCTGGACTAGCTCTGTTCAGGGCTGGTGGTAAAATTTACCGGCAGTAGATCTAACTCTCTTCTTTTTTTTATTTAAAAAAAAAACTCATAACATAAAAACAAAACAAAAAAAATCATTCATTTTATATACATTTATTAGCTATGATATTTACGTATGTATAAAAAAAATATATTATTTACTTAAGTTAAATTAGTGTCTCTTTTCTCTTTTAAATCAAAGATTCATATCAGTTTTCTTTTTTTCTTTGTTTGCTCCTTTCTCTTTTTGCCAAAACTCCCACACACACAATTATGCTATTATATGTATTTTGCACCGAAGATTTAATTGGACTAATTTATACACTAATAAATTCCATAGTAAATAGTTTGACCTCTCCGGGCAAAGAAAATAAATTTTAAGTTCACAATTGTGTCAAATAAACAGTTTTCTCAAATTTGTGGAGTAAGCTTACTAAAAGTGACATATATAGATGTAATTAGAAAGAAAATACCTGGTTTCCCTGGGGAATTGATCGAATCCTCTTGGTGAAAATGGAATCTCCGGTCCTTTGTCGGTGAACAAACTTTGTTTTTTTTTCTTTGAAGTTCGGGTTCCATGGCTAAAGTCTGTTTATTTATTTATTTTCTTTCTCTTCTGGCGATTCAATATTGTTGCTTATTGAGGCGAATTCTCCGGGCTTGACGTCCCTTCTCCACTATCAGCAGCTGCTATACATTCAGGGGCAAAGGATTCGGACCCTCCGCACGTTGAAGCCTCTACCCCAGCCTGACCATATTTTATCAAAAATGTATATCACGTTGACCGTCCGCTTTCTTCTACCTCCAAACTTATACTAAATAATTAATTTAATTTTTCTTTAATTATCAAACTTATCTTTCTTTTCACTCTTTTTTTAATTATATTTCCATTCACATTCCATATGCCTTTGTTAAAATGCACCACAAAAGCTTTTTACACCTATTTCTTTCCAATTAATATTTAATTAGTATTAGACATTCCACGATTTTTATAATAATTACTTCCATTGTTCTGCAAAATTAGTCTTCCATCTTGATATTTAAAGTTCTTTTGTTGACTTAATATGTATATATTTAAAAGTTTATCAAACAAAATATTTTTTATTTTTATTTTGTGAATTTTTCATTTTTAATGGTTCAAAAATGCACTCACACATATACATAGCGATGTGTATAGCTGGGTTTGGCAAAAGAGAGAAAAAAATCAGAGCAAGTGTATAACCCCCCATACCTCTTCTATGAGTTCTTTTTAATTAAAATAACTAAATCAATTCTGTACAACCACGCAAATGACCGTTGATTGTACATCAAACTGTAAATATTAATTTTGTTAGTAAAGTAATATATATTTTTAATAATACGTTAGTAATAAGATATATATATTTTTTAATAATGCGTTAAGTATACGAATACGTATTTGTCTAATTATCGCAACAGGGTTTGATTATACCTGCCCTGTTGCAATACCCCCTCCTGGAAGCCTTCAAATATGGTCTATGTATTTGAATGGCTCCTAAATATCATGAACCGTTCATACCGGCATGAGGCTTGAGGGAACGAGCATTGTATGATCCTTTTACCTCCTGCCCAGTATTCACCCAGAATGCATTATCCCCCTGACACTTAACAATAGGGAAAGGTCCCTCATACAAACTGCAAAACTTCTTACAGATAAATTTCCCTGGTTCGCTCACATGTGGGGTTTTCACCATGACTAGGTCACCCACTTTAAACCGATGAGGCCTCTCCAGTGTATGTTTGTTTCTTTCCTGACTCCTTTTCAAAAGTGTATGATATGCCTGCTTTTGGTCCTCCTCCACATTTATTGGCTTTTCCTTTGGTCCTGGTATTTTGGCCTTGATTAATTTAGGGGCATGTTTCCCAAATTGGAGCCACATGGGAGAGAACCCTGTGGATTCATTAACTGCCCAATTTATGTAGTTCAGTATTTCTGGAATCTTTTCAACCCAACCTCGGTGATTAGTTGGGATGTATGTCCTAAACAACCTACCCAACTCACGCATCACCCGCTCACATGGGTTCGATTGTGGATTCCTAATTGATGTCAGTATGTGTTGGATCCCTGACTTCTGAACCCATGCTTTCCATTCTCCAGAGATAAATGGTGTGCCATGATCTGATAGGATGCTTTGAGGTTTTCCTATCACTGTAAAATATTCCTTTTCAAGGAGACGTATGGTGTTTCGGGTATTTGCTTGAGTCATGGGATATGCAGCCACAAATTTACTGAATAGATCATACACCACCAACAAGTATTTTTTTTATTAAAGGTGGGCAATGGTCCATAATAATCTATCACAATCATCTCACATGGCTTCTTTGGAATTATGGAGGTCATTGGGCCTGCATAATTCCTATTAGCAGGCTTAGTTTTCTGGCAAAGTTCACATTGCCTGATCATTCTCACAACAGTCCAATGCATGCCTGGCCAATAAAACCACTGTCTGAGCCACTTTTCGGTTTTCCATATCCCATAGTGTCCATATATTTGGTGGACATGAGTCACCACTGCATTCTGCATTTTCTGGGGTATTACAGGTCTCCAATTATCTGGTCCCCTTTTCGTTCTGTATTGGAGAACAGCTTGGTCAAGTTTGTATCGGTTGATCCAACTTCTGGATTCATCATTGTTTTTTTTGCATTCCCTTTCAGTTTTGCAATTATTTGACTTAACTGGGCATCCTCCCTCTGACACTGGGCTAATCTCTTAAGATCATTCTCTACCCCTTCATTAATCCTTAAGTCTATTCCTGCCACATATAAATTTTCAGCTTTAAGATGACATGATGGCAAATGCACTGGGTTACGGCTAAAAGCATCAGCTACAATGTTATCTGACCCCTTACAATGCTTTACCACATAATTATACTCTTGGAGGTATAAGCTCCATCGTACCAACTGACTATTTGTCAGATAACTATGGTTAATAAATTCTAAACTCTTATGATCCATAACCACAATTATTTTTGATCCCAACAACAATGTGCGGAGTTTTTGGAATGACCAAACAATGGCCAAAGCTTCCTTTTCTGTGGCAGTATAATGCCGCTCTGGACCCTTGAGCAACCTACTTAAGAAATACAGCACTTTTACCTAACCACCCTCTTGAATCTGTGATACCATTGCTCCCAGCCCATACCTGCTGCTGTCAGTCTGCACTACAAAGGGTTTCTCAAAATCAGGAAAAGCCAGCATTACATGTTTCATGAACCCTTGCTTCACCCTCTCAAATGCCTGGCTTTGCTTTTCACCCCACTCCCACACTCTTGGAGGTATAAGCTCCACCGTACCAACTGACTATTTGTCAGATAACTATGGTTAATAAATTCTAAACTCTTATGATCCATAACCACAATTATTTTTGATCCCAACAACAATGTGCGGAGTTTTTGGAATGACCAAACAATGGCCAAAGCTTCCTTTTCTGTGGCAGTATAATGCCGCTCTGGACCCTTGAGCAACCTACTTAAGAAATACAGCACTTTTACCTAACCACCCTCTTGAATCTGTGATACCATTGCTCCCAGCCCATACCTGCTGCTGTCAGTCTGCACTACAAAGGGTTTCTCAAAATCAGGAAAAGCCAGCATTACATGTTTCATGAACCCTTGCTTCACCCTCTCAAATGCCTGGCTTTGCTTTTCACCCCACTCCCACACTACATCTTTTTTCAGTAATCTAATTAGTGGTTCCATATGTTGAGCAAACTGCTCCTGAAAATGGTTGTAGAAGTTACACATACCCAAAAAAGATCGTATCTGCTTTTTGGACCTAGGTATTGGGAAACCTTCAATGGCTGAAATTTTATCTGGGTGTGGCCAGACACCCTGCGATCCTATAAGGTGGCCCAAGAATGTAACTTCCTTTTGAAATAGCACACTTTTCTTCAGGTTTACCTTGATCCCTTTATTCCAACATTCCCTTACCACCTTTTTGGTATGTTCTTCCATAGTAGCCGATGCCACCAATACATCATCCACATACACTGTAACTATTTTCTTGACTTCAGCAGATAATACCTGATCCAAACATCGCAGTAAACCAGCCCCACTGTTAATCAGGCCAAATGGCATATGGTTAAACTGATATGAGCAGCCCTCATATCTAAAGGCAGTATACTTATGATCTTCTGTATGCAGCCTTATCTGCCAATAGCTTGCTGTCAGATCAAATGTTGAAAAGAAGATTTTTCCTTTAAATCTTCCAAGTAATTCTTGCATGGGTAGTGGCATGTTACAATCTGGGACCGTGATTTTATTCAACTGCCTCACATTGAGACATAACCGTACGGAATTATCCTTTTTCTTGATGATGACTATTAGGTTACAATAAGCCGAAGAGCTTTTTGATATAATACCCCATTCCAACATTTGATATATCTGCTCCTTCACCTGCTCCCTATATTGATGAGGGATTGGGTATGATTTTGCCTTAAATGGTTGTTTCATTTACTTGAATCCTTTGTTCGAACCCTGGGATCACGCCTGGCCTGTCTGAAAATACCTGATTGTATTCCTTCAGTATCCTTCTTAGTATTTCCTTCCCTTCTCCCCCAGTTATCTTCACCTGGTCTATTTTTCCATTATCAAATCATCATTGTGTTCTTCAACAACTTTCACAGTACCTATTGAACTATCCGTGTTATCCATTATAAATCCAACCACCTCCCTGTTACATGTGGCTTGTCTACTTTCGTAGTTCAACTTGCACTTATATTTGTATAAAAAGTCAGTTTCCAATAAAACATCACAAATCAAATTTTTCATGATTAGGAATACATGGGGGCAACTTACTCCATGGATTTTGACATCCAGACATATTTGTTTGGGTCCAAACTTGGGCCTTTCTGTTGTTGGCCATTGCCACTTGTACAGCTTTCAATGGTAGAACAGGTATATTTGGTTGTTTTCTGGTGAGTTTATGATACAATCTTTCTGTTATTACAGAGACCTGACTCCCTGAATCAATAAGCGTTTCTACTTTGGTCTGTCCTGCTGCTATCTTTATTTTCGGACATGCTTGGCATGCATAACTCGGTATGCAGTTCACCCATGAATAAATTAGGTTCCCCATGTGTTTTGAGTTCGGTTGCTGTCTGAATATTATGTCTTTCCTTTGGTCTATTTCCTTTTTCTCTCAAATCCGTCTCATTTCCGCACTTATTTCCATTTGACTCAATATCTCATCTATTTCTTTAGACGGGTTATCTCCTTCCTCTAGCATCAATCTTATTCTTATTGGAAGATTTCTGCAGACGATCTTCACAATCTGTTTCTCTGACAAGTTACACACTTCTAATGTCCTAAGTGTGGCTACTTGACACCTAAAAAAATGAACATATTCCTCTGGTCCATCTTCTTGAAACTTCTCTTATCAATTGGGATCTAATGTTGTCCTGCCTTTCTTCACTCCAGAAAACTCTCTCTAGGGCTATCTTGTAATCTAAAAATGTCTGTGGTTGGTTTAGCAATGAATTCCACCAATCCATGGCCTACCCTTCTAGATGATAAGATGCTATTATCATTTTAACCTTGTCTGGTGTTCCATAACACACAAAGTATCTTTGCAGACTCCTAAGGTGCTCTACTGGCATCTCGTCCTTCTTCCCTCCATATACTTTTATTCTTATCAACTCCATCCTCTTTATGTGATATATATATATATATATTTTTCTACGTGCTAGGTTTTGAAATCCCAAACCCCCAAAGCACAGTGCTGCTCCCTTCCCAGACTTTCTTACGCCTTCAATATTTCTTAAGTATATATATTTATAACTTTACCATGGACCGATCGATATTTCATTATGTTGTTTCGACTTACTCTTGTGTTTCACTTTTATAAAACCCCATTTTGAAAACTAGTACAGATAGACTATTGTTATTTCAAAACCTTCATTTCAAAGTTAGTTTCAAATTCAGTAATTGTCGAATGATTATAAAAGCAAAAAGTGAAAATATATTAAAAAGCATAGCTACTGTGTGGGTGTAAATTAAATATAATTCATTTCTCGAATTTCTTTTAAAACGACATTAATTTAATATATATATATAAATTATTTTTATCTGGTTATGACATCTTATAGTAATAAGTGACAGAAAGCCAAAATAATTATTTTGTATCTAATTAAAATGGATTAATTATAAAGGTTAACCACTTAAAACACTCGTTTACTTTTTTCTTTTAAAATATCTGTATTACTTTTTTAAAAAAAAAAAAAAAATCAATCACGAACAATAAAACATTTACGTTATTTACAAAAAAAAATCCATAACAAACTGAAAGTTCTTTAAAAAAAATCAGTCTAACCTAAACTGATTATGAAATGCTTTTATCTTCTGCATTCAATTGGTATTTTTCATATAGCCTAAAAAGTTTTTTTTTACTTATAAAACTCAATATTAACTACATCCAACTCTGCCAATGTAATATAACTTCCGTTATTAGCTAAAACAATAATGATCTGACAAAACCAATATGTATACATTTATTTACTTTCTCAAAAAAAAAATCATGCTAAATTCTTTCATATTTTTCTTTCCCTCATTGACCTACTTCTCCTCTATGGCCCCATGTTGGGTGCCATTATAATGGGATTTGCCATTTTCAACATATATATATTACGCATATATGTAGTTTTGTATGATTGCATGTATGTATATATAATGATACACATATACGCGTAATGGTTTAAAAGAATATCTATTCTTAAATTATTCCATTTTATTGCCCCAACATATTTATGAGCATCAATTTATGACCTCAAGCACCAATCCCATATTTCTATAAGAATTATGCTGGGAGAACTGGAATACCAATATGGAAATGCCCCGGGACTAGCTCTGTTCAGGGCTGGTGGTAAAATTTACCGGCAGTAGATCTAACTCTCTTCTTTTTTAAAAGAAAAAAAAACTCATAACATAAAAACAAAACAAAAAAAATCATTCATTTTATATACATTTATTAGCTATGATATTTACGTATGTATAAAAAAAAATATTATTTACTTAAGTTAAACCAGTGTCTCTTTTCTCTTTTAAATTAAAGATTCATATCAGTTTTCTTTTTTTCTTTGTTTGCTCCTTTCTCTTTTTGCCAAAACTCCCACACACACAATTATGCTATTATATATATTTTGCACTGAAGATTTAATTGGACTAATTTATACACTAATAAATTCCGTAGTAAATAGTTTGACCTCTCCGGGTAAACAAAATAAATTTTAAGTTCACAATTGTGTCAAATAAACAGTTTTCTCAAATTCGAGGAGTAAGCTTACTAAAAGTGACATATATAAATGTAATTAGAAAGAAAATACCTGGTTTCCCTGGGGAATTGATCGAATCCTCTTGGTGAAAATGGAATCTCCGGTCCTTTGTCAGTGAACAAACTTTGTTTTTTTCTTTGAAGTTCAGGTTCCATGGCTAAAGTCTGTTTATTTATGTATTTTCTATCTCTTCTGGCGATTCAATATTGTTGCTTATTGAGGCGAATTCTCTGGGCTTGATGTCCCTTCTCTGCTATCGACAGCTGCTATACATTCGGGGGCAAATGATTCAGACCCTCCGCCCATTGAAGACTCTATCCCAGCCTGACCATATTTTATCAAAAATGTATATCACGTTGACCGTCCGCTTTCTTCTACCTCCAAACTTATACTGAATAATTAATTTAATTTTTCTTTAATTATCAAACTTATCTTTCTTTTCACTCTTTTTTTTAATTATATTTCCATTCAGATTTCATATGCCTTTGTTAAAATGCACCACAAAAGCTTTTTACACCTATTTCTTTCCAATTAATATTTAATTAGTATTAGACATTCCACGATTTTTATAATAATTACTTCCATTGTTCTGCAAAATTAGTCTTCCATCTTGATATTTAAGTTCTTTTGTTGACTTAATATGTATATATTTAAAAGTTTATCAAACAAAATATTTTTTTTTGATTTTGTGAATTTTTCATTTTTAATGGTTCAAAAACGCACTCACACATATACATAGCGATGTGTATAGCTGGGTTTGGCAAAAGAGAGAAAAAAATCAGAGCAAATGTATAACCCCCCATACCTCTTCTATGAGTTCTTTTTAATTAAAATAACTAAATCAATTCTGTACAACTACGCAAATGACCGTTGATTGTACATCAAACTGTAAATATTAATTTTGTTAGTAAAGTAATAAATATTTTTAATAATACGTTAGTAATAAGATATATATATTTTTTAATAATACATTAAGTATACGAATACGTATTTGTCTAATTATCGCAACAAGGTTTGATTATACCTGCCCTGTTGCAAAAGATTTAGAAGAAATATCTTGGTCAGATTACTACTACAGCTGGAAACATAATAGATAAAATTAATCACAGAATTAAACTTGTTTTTGATAGAAATAACTTAATATTAAAACAAAATATGCCTGTGTTTGAAATGGAAGATTTTTAATAAATGTGTTTTACCAGTTTTAATTATGGATCTGAGACTTGGACACTAAATAGAAGAGCAATATAGAAACTTCAGACCACTCAACTAAGTGTGGAAAAATGCATGTTAGGAATAACAAGAAGAAATCAAAAATGCAATACATAGGTAAGAGAACAAATAGATTTTACTGACATCATTGAAAGGATTAAAAAATTGAAGTGGAGTTGAACTGGACATACTTCTAGAAGAGATGATAATAGATGAACAATTAAAATATTAAACTAGATTCTAAGAGATTGTAACCCAGAAAGATATCATGTGAGATGGATTGATGAAATAAAAAAGTGTGTAGGGGTGCTGTGGAAAAGAGAGGCTAGAGATCAAAGAAGATGTATTGAACATGGAGAAACCTTCATCCTGCACTGGAATTTCTAATGGTTGATAATGATGTTGATGAATTAAAATTTGAATTGTGTGTAGTTTTGTTGTATATATAGGTGTTGATGATTTTAGGTTTTCATTGAAAATCTATTTATACTGTAAATGAACCCATGATCACAAGATTTTTTTTTTTCAATTTAATATTGTTAATATTTTATTATTTTAATCATTTTACTGGCTTAGTATGTTGTGGTTATATTTTACATGCATTATGTTTTTCATATATGAGTAAACTTATTTCTAAAGGGAAAAGATTTCATTGTTTATATAAATATAGTGTCTGTGAATCTATGAGGAAAATTATCATATTCAAAAAGATATATAGTATTAGTCTATGATATCATCAAGCTAAATCTTAGCTTGAAATGTAGTGGTTCAAATCACTGATTTTATTCTGAAGCTGTCTTTAATCTCACATAATTCAATTTAGTGTAGATGGACATAATAATTTTATATATATATAAAAGAAAAATTAAAGAGGCAATTTTTATAAACAGGAATAAAATGCATTTAATAAATCGACAAGCTGCTAACATTAATATATGAGATTCATGGGATTTGAATTGATGACGTTTGCTTCTGCTTTTTTTTTAATTTAATGGCAGTTGAGACAGGTTTAAGAAATTAACCGAAAGTACTTCTTCAGGTTTAAGGATTGTTTATAATAGTTTGTAACCCATTAAATTTATTATTTCAATTATAATTATATATATATATATTTCTAATAATAAAACACTTCAACAATATCTTCCTTCCTTTAGGTAAAATGCTTCACCACCATTCTTGTATTAAACTTTATAAATGTTATATATAGAGTAAGTAAAAAAAAAAAAACTCTTAACAAGCTTCAAAAATATCCTCAACCTCAGACCGTGGTTTCTGCATCTAGCGTCATCAGCTAGGTGTTAGAGAATAAAAATACTATAACATTTGTAAATACGAGCTTTATTAAAATTAGGTCATCTGACTTGATTTTTTTTATCAATTTAATTTTAGTTTTTGTTATTAAGGCTTTGGCGATTTTATATTGCTAGAGCTATTAATATATGCTGTATCTGAATTTGGTTCAGTCCCATACTGCTATTTGAGTTAGATAGCTGGACTTTTGGACATTTAAATGTCTGAAGGTTTCAGATTTTCTTCTCAATAGTTAGACATTGATAAAATGCTAGACTAGTTCTAGTGTTTTTAATCCCTAACACCTCACTGATGACGCTAGATGCAGAAACTGCAGTCTGAGGTTGAGGATATTTTTGAAGCTTGTTAAGAGTTTGTTTTTTACTTACTCTATATACAACATTTGTAAATACGAGCTTTATTAAAATTAGGTCATCTGACTTGATATTTTTTTTTTTATCAATTGTATTAAACTTTTACTTTGTTAGATTGAGTTCTGGCCGATGCTATGACATATGAGGAAAAAAAAAGTTTAAAGACTCTTACAGCTTGATTCGACCATGATGTTTGCTTTCTTTAGGGGCTCAAAAATTCTATTTATTTCCTTATTTTCAAAATGGTCAATTTACATAAATTATAAGCTTGGTGAAGTTGTAGATTATTTGTATTAAAAAAACAGACTTCAAACACTTTTAATTTAAAATATCAATTTTATTTACCTGCAATAAATTTAAAATATTAAATATCACATTTAATGATAAAAACACTTATTTAAAAAACTTTATACAAATCCACTCTTTATTATTGATGAAAATATCAAATTTTGATACAATTTGAGAATTCAAATTATTTATATATAAAAAAGTAATTAACTTAATTAAAAATTATATTATGCTTACTCCAGTTAGATTATTACAATTTACTACATATACGGCTTAAATTATATCTATATAAAAAATACATGTATTATTATCAGATGAGATAGACTCAGACAATATCCAATTTAATTTAATGTCATTCTTTCAGCACACACGCTCATATATATATATTGATTGATTGAAATGAGAATTTTGTAGCTGACTTTGTCTATAATAATTTTATTATTAGATGCCAGGCGTTTTGTACTGTTGATTAACCATTCAATAATTGGCATGTTCACGTCTTTTTCAATTATGATAATATTGTACTTACCTGAAAAGTATATATGTTATCATTATAAAAATGTTTTGTTTAAAGAATCACCATACAGTCAGTATTTAGACTATCTGTTTTAGAAAGTTAAGGCTGTATGTATATAAAAAACTACTATTTATCTTCAGTGAAATTTAGTTATTTCTGTGTAATTTGTTTGTTTTATCAGCACATATGGGTAGCCAATAAACATCACATGATCACCATTTCTTATGCTTGCTTATAACTGTTATTAAAACAGCAAAACTCTCTATACATACTGCCACTCAGTGCAAGCCAGAGTAATCAATGGATGCCAGAAGGCTTGCCAGAAACTAGTCTGTGGATATTGGATGAATAGGCACTAGATGGGGATTTTATGCACAAGCCTTCTGGCATTCATTGATTACTCTGGCTTGCTCTGAATGGTAATACATATAGAGAATTTTGCCTATTTTAATAACACATATGGGTAGCTAGTATTCTACAATTAGTTTTCCAGAAGAAATTTAAGATTCTGATAGCATTGTAATGTTAATATTGCTTTATTTATTATTTTCATATTCAAACATTGAATTACCAATTAAAATAATTTAAGAAAGAAATGAAATAAAGTAAGTTTAAATGAAAGATTTAGACAACATATTTTACTATGAACACACATGCACCTAAATTGCATCTTGTATAGATATATGGAATTAAACATTTTACTTCAGTATATTTAATCTAATAAAACTCAAAATTATGAGATTTTAATTTTAACCTAACTAACTTTAATATAATTTTCTTTTAGGTAGAAAGCTCGAGTAATAATAATTAAAAAACTTTAAACAGCCATAAAGCATATTTTATGCTGAATATTTGTCATTTTATAATGATTTAGAAGACTAATTTCTGTTTCCATTATATAATACATTTTATTTTATTTGGGATCTGTTTTTTTTTCTTTAATCAATCAATCTATATTATTTAATCATAATGAAATATCACATGAAGACACACACATGTACATGATATGCTGATCATGGAAGTGTCAACAAGAATATAGAATAAGTTTTAAGCAAAAAATAGAAAAGTGATTATATATATTTTTTGATTTTAATTTTAAAAGTAAATTTAAAAAGTTCTTCATTTATTTTTAAACAGGCTACTTTATCAATTTTGGCATGAAGGACATAATTTTTATTTAAAAGAGCATACTCTGATAGTAAAAATAAGTATGGAAATTTTAAAAAAATATTTCTGGCATCCTCCAAAGATTTTGATAGGACTTTTCTTAGTGCTTTAATATAACTTAATTTGAAGAAAAAAAATATTTTTGCTGACTTGTCAATTTCCATAGCTTTTGTTTAATACAACACTTTCATTAATAAATGTACATTTTATAGCAAGATAAATAATAAAGCTTATTATTATGGCCATTTATGCTAATCATCTTTGTGAGATTTATTTGTTATGATTTTTATAAATACATTCCAATGTAATTTTAATAATTAACAAATAAATAGGGACAGACATAAACTGCATAGAAATAGGGATCACATAAAATTAGCCAATCATTTTGCAGCTAATTAATATATTTTTCTTTTAACATTTTACAATTGAAATATAAAATAGTGCATATATATGAAGAAAATTTTTAATAAAATTTTGACTTTAAAATGTTAAAGGTTTTAAAAGTATGTCTTTTTTTTTTTTTTTTTTTAAAGCATGTTGTCTTTCTTTTTTATCATGATTCCGCCAAAACACTAGCTTTCAACACTAAGCATGTACTAGCTTGAATATTTCATTTTAAAATATAAAGTGATATATAACAGTATATAATGTAGATATTTTAAATCTTTAATCTTCAATTGATATGACCTATAAAAATTACACAGTTACTACATGCAGTATTACCACCAAATTAATTAGATAGAAATTTAATCAAATAGTCATTCATAAGATTATTATCTTAACATTTCTATGTTTTATATATAAAAAAAATTTAAATAAATTTATTATATTATTTAAAAATTGAAATATGTGTCATTTTTTTAAGTGAGAAATTCTTTTGAGAATTGGTTATAAATACTTCAAATAATGAATTAATTGCTGCTGCATGGTGATCTTTTTTCTTCTTCTCTGGTTAGTCATCAATTCATAGACAACAGAGAGTAAATTCAAATCATTATTTATTTAGGTGGAACAAAAAATTTCCAACCAGTTCCATCCATGCTCAATAGAGATTTCAATTTTGAATTACTATATTTGAAGACTTATGTATACAATAATAATCTAATAAGTGTTCTAATTTCAACATGTCAATGTTTTTAAAACAAAGATGATTTTTAACTTTTTATTTCTCTCACATGGCTGAAAATTTTATATTAGTAAAACTGATGTAGTAAATTTGTAATAAATTAGAGATTCAATTTACATTCTGCTGGAGCATCTTACAATGATTTAGCAAAATCTCATAATCCAAATAAAGAGACAAATGTATTGTGACTTATTGTTCTAACACTTGTTACTGGTTGTTCTTTACACTATTTAAAAAACACTATACCCATAAAAATGTCAACAAACTCTTTCTTGCAATCCAGACTCATTTTTATATTTTTCTTCTACAACATAGTATTCTGATGTATATTGTTCATCATTCTCAGATTCTAAAGTTGCAAACTTCATGTTATCATTTTGTACCTCTTGCAAATCATCTTTGTTGTTATTTAGCTCAATATCATCTAAAAATTGTTTATACTATTCTTCAAATCTAAGAACCAGCAAGTTCACTTTTAATGAACTAATTAACACTCCTGACATTTTCATGGCAGCCTGCCATCAAAAACATTAAAATGCAAATGTTTTACAAAAACAATATTTATTTTATGATTAAAATTCTGTACATCTTTAAATTTGTTCTATAAATACTATGTGTTAGTATAATAAATATGCTGGAAATTAAATTACACAGAATATCACTTACAAGTAATTCTGTGCATTTAATAATACTTAGAAAGTAAAAAAGTATGCACAATCCTATAAACAGCTGGCAAATTTATGTGCTTATATAGGATACAAGCATGTAGTTGGATAATTAAATGTTATTTTCTTAGTAATTATTTTACTTTCATTTTTAATATTAGAAATGTATCTTTATTTATATTGTTAGCAGAATTTAATTTCAAAGTTGAAATTAAACTTATTACAGTTTAATTATGAATTCACTATGTAATTATAAATAATTGTAATGTTTGCCTTTGAGTGCATGTGTACATATTTCATTACAGTAAACAAGCATCTATTCCTTTTGGAGCAATGTTAACAACTTAGAATATTTGTATCATACTCAAATTTTATGACTTGTTATGTAATCTGAATAAAACTTGCCTATTTTATATCAATAAATTCTACTTTCATCTTTAAATATTTAGTTTAACTCTATTTAGAAATATCTAGAAGTATAACCATTTGTATTAAGTATTTAAACTTCTCTTCCTGTTTAATTAAATTCATTTCTTCTGCTTTTCTTCTTTAATTTGACTATGATTATTTTTTCTTTCACAACCATATATATGTACATGTGCTAGTACTATAAATGACTATATTCAAACCAGGCAAGTATCCTGATATTAAACAGACTGATGGAAAATATATAGAAGATCTCAATTAAGAAGACCTCATGATCATAACAAAAAAGTTATGGTTATTGCAAATCTTTAAAATCATTTTCATGCATAAATGTAAAAACATTTTCTACATATTATCTTCATCAAAGATAAGATATATTTAAGAGTTGTTGTTTTTTCTACTTCTTTTCAAAACCTTTTCTTAATCTGATTTATTTTAAGTATGAAAAATTGTCTCCAATGTCTCATACATAGTGATTCATATAGATTGTTTTAATTTCATTTTTAAATTTACATATATATATTATTATTCGATGTCTGTATTTTTAAAGCAATATATGTAATTATATAATTGAATATTTGTAAATACAGTAACTAAATAATTAAAAAAAATTATTCATTTAGGAGCACTTTCGATTATCCCAGTAACCTTTGTCAACTAAAGCTTTGAAAGGCTAACTTTCCCACAATTCCGTGATCTTAACGTTTGCTGCTTGCCTGTTAATTAAGTCATGTTTATATTTGTATATTAGCATAGCTTCCTTTATTTTTCTTTTATTGTTATTTCTTTCAATTTGCAATATTTTTACATTATTAAAATTGAAATCAAACCCATAAATACATGATTTATTATGGTCGTAAAAAACAGATGCTGAAATATTATTATCTACTATGCAATTTTACAAATATTCAATTATATAATTACATATATACATATAAGCACATACTCATGTGTATATAATGTGAAGAACCATTATTTATTATTTTCATTTTATAGGTTTTATAAACCAAAAATAACCTAAAACATTTACTAAACTCTCTCTCTACTTTACAATTATTTTTAGGAGCTTCCCACTTTAACTTACAAATCAAATTCCAATTGCTGCCAACATTTTATTTCTTCCATAGGTTTTTGATAAAGTGAAGTAGGTTACTCTGTGAGATGTTTTGAAAAATAAAAATATAGATTGAAATGAAAAGCAATTATTAAAAAATTTGTATAAGAATCTAAAAAAATATTTGTAAGATTCAAGTCCTCTTATAGAAAAGATAGATATTGATAAAGACAGAATGCAGGATGTTGCCTATTTTCTATTTTGTCTAATATTTGTTTAAATAAACTTCTTAATGAATGTAATTTTGATAAGATGGGATTAACATTAAAAATAGGATTAATGAAATTTATAAAAAATCGGGGATCAAAATCAATATATATCTAATTCTAAACCAATTTTTAAAATAGCTGTGGTGAAAGATTAAGAATAACAATAGAGCATATAGTTTTAGAGCAGACTAGCATTTAAAAAAAATTCTAAGTTGTCATACTGTAAAAATAATGACAAAGGTAGAAATGATAACTGCACAAATTAAATAAACTTTCAATAAGGAAAATTGAAATGAGCAAACAGTTTAAACTTTGTAGCTAATTGTTCTAAAGTGTAAAATATAAAATGCACTAACACGCAAGAGCACACAAAGCTGAAAACAAATTTTCGATATATATACATGTAGGGATCTTATGGATGTATTTAAATCTTTTATATGTAGATATATGCTGCATAAGGACTAATTCAAATGCATATGTGTATTATCAGTATAACAATTAAATTCTACACAAAATAAAAGCAGCCAATGGGAATGATTTAATGTGATTGAATGGGCAGTTTTAAAATTAATGTACAAGTCAAATATTTTTCAATATTGCTAAAAATGGGTCAACACAGTTTTGTGCAATTTATTAATCTAGAATATAAATACTCTCATAAGGAAGTATGGCATTCCAATTAAAAAATAATAATGATGATAATATGAATTAAAAATATTTTCTAAAAAAATTTTTTTTCATTTAATTTGATGAGTAGTGGACAAAAAAAAAAACATTTTTTCTCTTGAAACAATAATTTTTGCTTGTTATATATAACGTTAAATAATATTTATTTTTTAATTCACTACTTAGCAAATCAAATAAAAAAATATCTTAGGAAAGATAAAATTAGTTTATTTTAATCTTTAAAAGAGGTTATTTTGTAGACAGAAATTAGTTCTTTCAACTGGTATACTTTTTAATACTTAAAATAAAAAGAAATTACATGAAACAACACTTTATGAGGGGCTGAAAAAATCAGTCAACAGCTCTTAGTGAATCTCCATCTGATCAAAAAAAAATCAATTTTTTAAAATCTTTTGCCATAAACAGGAAAGGTATTCATATCCAATTTGAAAAACTGAGAACTTCCAGTTATTGAAATTAAATTTGTATCCATTAAAACTTGTTTCGGGGATTATTGTATTTGTGCAAGCAGTGGCTTGAAAAAAACAAATTTTAGGTAACCAATCAAGAGAAATTAAGATTTCATCCTTTAATTAACTGTAATGCTTTTTAGCACAATAATCATCAAATTAAATGAAAGTGTATTTTAAAATATATATATATATAGTACTATCCAGAGCTTTTTTTTAATAAAAAAAGATGCCAGAACTCACTCCTTATCAAGCTTTTTATTAAAGAAAATTATATTCAAATATCATTTAAATGAAATTTAAAGCAGATTTTCCAATACTATTAAGTAAATAAAAAAAATTAAACAAAATTCATATTTTTTTTATTTTAAACATGTCGAATCTAAAGTTAAAAAAATTAATACAAATATTCAATTGATAAATAAATGTAAAATAAAATTGTAAAACTTTATATAATTGAATAAAAGTATATGATGATTTCCAAAGTTTTGTTCAATTCTCATCTGACAAATCATCTTAATTCATTTTCTTAGAGTTAGTTTCTATAAGGCCGAATGATGTTCTCTGAGTACCACAGATCAACATATTTTAAAGAATTGAAAAGTGACAAAGTTTGATGAACAAAAGTGCCAAAAATGTTTTGATCTTCAAGTAAAGATTTTATTGGGGTAATAAATTAGATTCATTTGTGAAAACCCACATTCACTTAAAGAAATGGGAATAGAATTCAGAGCATATATCAAATGCAATAGTTTTTCAGGATAATGTCTTTTCAAGAATGTACTTGTGAAATCCACAAATCATTTCTCTTTCAGTTAGTTGTAGTCTGATTGACATGTTTCTAATTTCCATATCCCCAAATGATAACTGAATATCAATATCTTCAGACCAATGTTTTTGGTCGAGTACATGAGCCCAAGCAAGCTCAACATCTTTGCTACCTAACATCCTTTTTTCAATTGACTCTTTCAATGTGATATAAAATGTTTTCAGGTCAACAGGAGGATCATTTTTTGAAACTTTTGCATCAAGTGAAACTTCACAAAAATGCAGATCATATACAGCAGCTGTAGTGCATTTATAAAAGGCTTCAAAATTCTGTTTTCTTTCTTCAAAAACTTGAACTAATGCATTTATTTTTCAATTTGCAATGTAATGGTTCATATTATGATCTTGTAGGTCCAAACTTAGTTTTTCACAATTCTTGGAGAGCATTGCACATAAATGCTAGATCCAATAAAAAGTTGTAAATAATTTTTTTTTAACCATTGTAAGTACATTTATCATTTTTATCTTTTGTAAAATCATCATTGTTTCTTCAAAATGACACACAAAATTATTCCACATAGTCAAAACTAAATGAAAACTAGATACCACCCATCTAGTACTTACAACTTTCAATTTTTAGAAACTCAACACCTATTGATTCTGCACATTTATATAACTCTATTATTTTCCAGTGACACATGGTATAAAACATAAAGTTTATCAATAAATGATTTGAATCTATTGATTTCTGACATTTTCTTTACAATAACACTTATTGATGATTCTAATCTATGATTAGCACAATACCAAACTATAATAGAAGGAAATTTTTGCATCAGCAATTCCTTTCATTCCACTTTTATATCGTAACATCACAGCAATGCTGTCACTTGCTACCGAAATTTAATATTTTTTTAAAATAATCTTCTATCATCCCATAAAATTCAAGACATTGGAGTAAGAATTCAAATATTCCTTTTGCCATTATGTTTTCAAGTTCAATCAAATCTAAAAATAAATTAAACAGTGAATTCATTTCAACACTTTTGATACAACATCCAACAAACACAATAAGGGTATTTTTTTTTTTGCTTATGGTAGTTGATTAATCAATTATCAATGGAATTATATTTTTCAATTGAACAATTCATTTAAATACATTTTTTCTCATTTCATAGCTTATATGATTCGTGATATTAATTATGCATGTGTTTGTTGAATGAAGAATACCATCCATTTGAATTCCATTCAATTCTTGCAGATCAATTTCACTTTTAAAACTAGAGAATGACTGATTTTCATTTGCTACTTTATATGTAGTTTGAAAAATTTTGCAAATATTACTTTTTTGCGAGATAATGATTTTAAAAAAATGTTTTCAGTTTTCTTTTTCTTTTCAGTTTCAAAAATAATTTTTAATGCTGCTTTGTGTGCAACAGATTCTCTGTGATTGGAAATTTTCTTCAAAGTAAGCTCAGTTGTACCTTTCTATCTTTTCCAGAATATGTGATTTAATTGTTAGCCCATTCTTTGGAAATTTTTATTCCCATCATCATTTCAGTTCCAAGAGTTCTAATGTTTCTGCAAGGTGTGCATCCAAGTTTCATTTTGTGTATATTCTACCATTCATTTTTAAAGCAAAAACCTTTTTTTTTTTTCAATGACCAGCAATCCAGCCAATCATTTTGAGTTCAGCATTGCACCTCAAGATCCACTTGAGATGATTCAGGAACATCAACTTGCACCAATATTCCCATATTTTCTGTCATAGGTTTGGATTTTTAAAATTAGTGGGACCAATTTTAAACCATCCATATTTCATCTGATTCATAAAATACCATATTTTTTTAATTGTTCAAATTATATAAATATGGATTGTAATTATGTGTGTGCAATAACGTTTCATTTAATTATGTTCAAAAGATTTAAAACACACTAAAAAAGGTGCCGGAATGCCATTCCATTGTGTTACATGACAAAAAAAGCCCTGGTACTATCTATTATACATCATTCAAAACTTACTGAACTGATTTCAACATGATTTATAATATGATTTACCAACACTGTCATATTGTATCATTTAAATTTTTCAAAATCTGTTTATCAAATTCACATTTTCATAAACAAAAAAGCTATATTTATTGAAATAAAAAAAAATAAAAAAAAAAGAGTCTAAAAAATGTCTGTTGAGTAGTTATAATCAAAAATTGTTTATAAAATTTTTGTTTTTATTAAGATAGCAATTTAAAAAAAAAAAAAATTGATGTAAACAAATCAAAGGGAAATTAAGATTTCATCCTTTTTTTCTTTTAATTCCTTTTTTTTTTTTTTTAATTAACTGTAAATGGCTTAAAATTTATTCCTCAAATTAAATATAAGTAGCATTTGCTTAAAAAATATATTGCACGGTCTATTGTACATGACTCAGTGCTGTATGAAATATGACCTTCCAACAAGGCTGAATAATTCTGGATTATTTCAATATCATACTGCATCGTCCTCGAAATTAATCATGTACAAAATTTTAAAAAAGACTATTTGATAGTAGATTAAAAATCAATTACAAGATTGATTCCAAATTAATAGAAGTCTTAAGTTAAATAAGAGCATTTAAAAAACATGAGTTTTGCATTGCCTGTACAAACCAATCTGTGAATCATAAATACATGTGATCATTGAGAAACATGCGAGTCCATTTTTCATTTACTTGATATTTTGTGATGTTGCTTTTTAATTTCTTCAGCATAAAACTTTTCTTTTTAAAATCAACATTATGTTTAATTAAAACTCTCCAAATATGCTCTATACTCTGTTATATCTTCCCAATAGAAACAATCAATAGTGTGTTTCTTTAGATGTCTAAGATAATTCTTATAAAACATATGGGATCTATCTCTCCCATGAAAGCCATGTTCATCATAAAATACTCTTTTAGAAAGCCTTGTATTGTTTATTCACGCATGACCAAATCAATGAAGGTGTAATTTTACAATTATGAACATTATAGTATCACATCTAACAAGCTGAAGAACATATTGATTGGTTTTATGATCTTATCAGCTATTTTTTTTAAATGAAAATGTATTAATGTCTTTACATTGCATTGATACAGTGTCCAGTCTCACTTCCTTACAATATATTAGGTAAAGTAACAGCTTTATATACAGCTAACATAGTTGCAGTGGTTATTTTCCTGTGATGAAATATCCCATCTTTTAATTGTTAAAAGCAGTAGCAGTATATTGGAGTCTACGTTGTATATCAACATTGAAGTTATCTTTCTACTTATAACACTAACAGGCATTTAAATTTGCAAGTTGATAACCTTCCATCACTAACTGATTAAGAATCTGAAATTTTTTTAGACATCTTTCTACTTATAACACTACCACGCATTAAATTATTTTAAATTCTTAAGTTGATAATCTTACATCACTGAGTGATTAAGAACCTGAGATTTTTTTTAAAACATTGATTATTACACCAGTCTTTAAATGTTGCATTCAAAATATTAAATATGTTCTCTAAATCATTTTTTGAATTGGGCAAAAATAATACAATCTTCAACATACTGTAAATTCAGAATCCAAGAAGATTGAAGTTCTTGTTTTTGTTTTTAATTGATTCAAATTAACAAATTCCACCATCAAACATCTTGTTCCCTGTTTCATTAAGTTGCTTATAATCAAATACAACTACCATAAAAATTGAAAATAATGTTGGAGCAAGTACATATCCTTCTTAAACACCAATTTTCGTTTCAAAGGCCTCAGATTTTCACTTGTAATAATAAAATGTCATTTTATTCCATCAAGTAGAAGATATTTAATATAAATAAATTTTTGTGGCCAAACAAATAATTTCAAACGTTGCCGTAAACCCATCATCTGAAACAAATGTCGACTAAATCGATAAAAGCAATACATAAATCATTTTTAGGTTCCGGAAACTTTTTTCTCATTTGTTTGATCAACAAAACTCATGTCTATAGTATTTTTTGATTCTCTAAAACCATATTGAGTCTCTGGTAAGAATTTGTCTAATAAAATCCTTGAAAATACATTTGCTAATGTGGACAATAATGATATTCCACAATAATTATTGCAATGGTGTTTATTTTCTTTATTTTTAAAAATGATAACAATAGAAGAATCCTTAAAATCAGACGTCATAACTTCATGATAATGGAATTTTTGGGGGGAATCATCGGAGTATAATAACTTTAATATTATAAATATTTAGGAGATTTTAAAAACGACCTAAAAGGGAGATCAGCCTAATACGTCAATAATATACTACTAACTATATATATTTTAAGCTTTCAATTTTAGAAATATATATATTCAAAGTGAGATATTTATGAATTTATATATTTTTAATTTCAAAATGTATCTACCAATTTGTGTAAGTTTTTGTCTGATATAAAACTTTTTTCCCAGAATGATAATCTATATTTCCACTATTCAATAATTTGAAGTTTAACGCTAATAACAATATTTCCTGTTACAAAGAATCGTATTATTTGTATAATTAATGGCGAAAAAGTTCATGGATAACTACTGGAAACCTATCAGACAAGCTCCGCCTATGATGTTGTGATATTTAAATGATGACATATTTAAGTTAAGTAAGGGATAAAAGTTTAATGTACATATTTTAAAAATAGTATTAGTTTATTACTTTTATTATTTTTTTTATCATTAATTTTTGTTATACTTTTTTATAATGCATTAATAAAACTCTATTTTCCTATTTGTTTATATATAAAAGTATTATTTTTAATATCCGGAAATTAAACTTTTATTTATCCTTTCGAGCCTCGAGGTTCTAACCACTTGTGAAAAAGTTTAACTAGTTAATAGAAGCAGATAGTCTTCAGTAGAATTGAGTAACGATCGATCGTTCGTCGTACTGTATCTTAAAAAGTGATTTCAAACTTCGAATTAAGGATAGATTATTGAACTAACAGATATCATGGTTAAAGTTATCGTAGCTGAAAGTGTTCCCGATGAATCTTTACCGGGATCGTGCTGCTGCGGCTTCTTTGACTTGATACTCGGTGCTGCGGCTATTGCAGGTGGAGCTCTATCCATTATCTGGGGATTGGAAAACCATAAAATAGGAGCAGGAATTTGGGCCGGAGTCTTATTTTTTATAACTGGAATTGCTGGATGCTGTTCTTGCAGAAATGCTCCTGGACGTACATTTTCAATTGTTAGTTTTCTAAGTTTATCGTGTATATCTTTGTGCGCATCTTGTTGTTTACTAGGAGTTACGATAGACGCTTACTTTAAAGATTGTCATAATCGAGACATTAGCGCTCATACTCTTGGAAATAGGAATGAGGAAGACCAGAAAAAGTTTGGAGTTCATGTTGGATTAATTATAGTAGCAAGTCTTGAGGCAGTCTTGTCTTTAACTGCCTCTATTCGCTCTTGTAGGAGGTTATGTCGCTATGCTTAAGCATAAAATGTTCCTTATATATCCTTTGAATGAGTAATTTAATTTCACTATTTTTTAACCATTAATATTTTATTTTCATTTTTTTTAATGTAAAAAATATATATAAATTATTGTTTTTAATCAACGCTACCCTATGATATTTATTATAAAACTAGAAATCGGATTTTCACCTGACATGGCTAACTTCGTTTATGATCAAAAAGTTTCTACTAATGACTATTTAATATCTATTTTATGTTAATTATGCAATTTATATTTTCTAATTTAAAAAAATGTACATATTAAAAATGTAACATAGGGAAACTACTGAATTGCCTAGAAAAAAAAAAAAGATGTCACCCATTACTTGTTTAACTCCATTAAAATATATATTTTTTTCAAGTAAAGGTAAAAAATATTCTTATGATTACCAGTTTGTAGCCTCCGGGTGAATTTGAGATTTATCTTAACAATAACCTCACCATGGAAGCCGTTCTTATTAAGAGCCTGCAGAAACTTATTAAGACGCATGCGTGCATTTGACTTTAAAGGAATTTATTTTTGCCTGTGTGGCTGCATTTGAATTGGCGAATTTTCACGCATGAATAACTTTGTATTTAAAACAATTATTTATCTTTTTCTTTCCTTTGCATTTTTTAAAATATAATTTTTGTAATTATATATATTTATAAGATTCTCACAGCTGCTTTCTTTTTTAATATATATATATTTTAAAAAATGTTTTTGTAATCTGGGACGAGCTCATAAGTTGCTATTAAACTTTTGGTAAAATAATCTAATTAACAAATGGTTAATGTGTTTTATTGGTAGATATCGTATAATTATATTACAAAATTTCTTCCATTTTACACGATAATAAATTGCTAAATACATATATATTTAATAAATCAATTGAAACATTGTAAATAAAAATTAGACGAAAATATATTCTGCATGTACAGTCCGTAATACTTTATTATGACACGAAACGTTTTGTATTCAAAATGTAAATCTATTATAAGCTTACAATAGAAATCGCTAACACCAAATGTCAGTGGCAACCGACAGTTTCTCCTGACTACTTTCTGATTATTGAGTATCACCACTGAGAAACATTTGATTGCATCATCCACCTAGAAACTATCTTTACTTCTTTTATTATATCCATGCAATTGACTTGTAAGTTTCAAATATTCTAAACTGAAATGAATTTGCCTAAATATTTTGTATAGATCTAGGTGACTTAAATGATAAGCAATCTGAATCCATTTTGAACTCTTTGGTCAAAGAATGGCATATACTAACTAAAATGTCTTTTTGCCAAAAGGTCAAAGATGTCTACAATTATTGAATAATATTTCTATAGTGTAATTTTCACTACACTATTCTCATGCAAGATAGAGACTGGTTTCTATCCACTTTTTAACCCCTTATGGAGAGATGTAATCATAAACATATGACCAAGACACGAATACGAAATTTTTATGATTGCATCCCTCCACAAGGTTTTAAAGGAGGTAGAAACTAATCTCTACCTTACATGAGAGTGATATAGTAAAAATTACATTACAGAAATATTATCTATTAAGTGGATAATCTCTAGTCTAATTAATGACTAATAAAAATTACTAATGTCTATAATTATAATTCTGAAATAAATGATTGATGATTTATCAGATTTATATAGCCATAGGAACAATTTAGCATGGATTCTGTCCTTTTACCATTTGAAACTTTCAATTCATTAGCTTGGATATTCTAAAAGAACTAAAGATAAATGCTAAATTTGCATGTGCAATTTGTTGTTTTTCCCTGATAAAAGCTAGTAGTCAAGAACTAGTCTGGGACTTGATGGCACTATGATAAAGTCAATCATTCTTCTTAATGCAGATAGTAAATGTAAATTATGTCGTGATGCCTTATTTGATGTATTCCATTCTTTTACAAATATTCAATATAGTTATTTTTCAAAATTGTAAAAATACTACTTCATAAAATTAAATGCTATAATATTATTTGTTAATAGTTTATATACAAAACCAAACTTCCAGCTAACAATAATTAATTGTTTCTGATCTTTGAAAACTTTTAGAAATCAGTAAACATATCTTCTAAGTCAGGGGTGGGTGATTCTTTTGGCTCGGGGGCCACAGAGGTTGGAAGAGAGCTGTATTGGGGGCAACTTTGTGGAAGTGAAGGTTAGTGGAGGGCTGCACCTTTTTTCATGGCACAATAAACACTGCTTTATTCCCTGTATTACCAAAGAAATATTTGTTTGTCCATTCTTCATTAAACACATGACATTCATCACCGATTTTACATTTTTTTGGAGGGTTCATGGTTTCACTAAAGTTGGAAATGTATATATTTGCTAATGCAAAGACAAAATTGAAATTAACCAGATCAACTGGAAAAGCACTGCACATCGTATCTACACTGCACATGTGTATTGATGTGGCCATCTAGTGGAAAATACAAGACGAATCTTCAGTCATGCACGGGAAGGAAATCTCAGTTCAAGGTGGATTTTTTTGATTGTTTTGGTGGGCTGCATAAAAACTCTTAGGGGGCCCACATGTAGCTCTCAGGCCACTATTTGCCCATCTCTGTTCTAAGTAAATATTTATAATAAAATTACTGTAAACAAATTATTAAAAAAATAATATGTAAGAAAAGTATTAACTAAAAATAAAATAACCAATCTTTATAATTTTTACTTTATAATAAAAAATGCATACATGCATTTATACCTTTAACATGTTTTTTGTCTTACATTCTCCTAGAGTTATTTGAACAATATATTTTGTTGGTTGTAATTTTAGCTTGATATATTATGTTCAAGTGGGAATTTGAACAAGGATTTTTTTCATCATACAGAGCATAATCTTGCATTGTAAGTTTTTTTTTGTTTTTTTTTTTGCAAAATATGATGTGTCTGAACAAGGATAAACCAATTTTTAAAAAAATTAAATTTTTATCATTAGGGAAGGGAAGATCATGAAATTTGAACATTAAAATAAATGGATGAATTTTAATCCAGAAACCAGTAATTTTTGAACCCATCATTCTACCACTATATTACGTTATATTATGAAACCAATCTAAATACTTTGATTCTTAAAAAAATTGAACTTGTAAAGAAAATCACTATAAAATTTAACTGTGCTCCCAATGCAGAAGATGTGAATATACTGAAAAAGTCATGATATTTTGTGTTTGATATATAAAAATCTATACTAAAGAATAAAAGATACTTATAGATAATATATAATTAAGGTCTTTAAATACATACCATATTTTCCAGCATATAGGATGTATTTTTCCCCTTCAAAATAATCTAAAATAAGGGGTATGTCTTATGCACTGGTAATCAAAATTATGAGTTGAAATTTCAGTCTAAAACTTTTAGTTTATATTAATATAAATACATAAGTATTCTATTCCATTTTATCCTTTTGTGAAACAGTGGTTTCAAACAAATTGTCTCCATAATTTTTTTCCTGTTCTGTAAAGATAATAATTTATGCTTCATTACTGAAAGAGGAATCATTCCATTAAAATAGAGTTCAGATCCATTGTCATATCAGAGTTACAATTTAAGCAATGTGTGATCACATTTCAGCAATGCACTATGATGTTTAAATTTTGAATGTGGTACATTTGTCCAGAACATTATTAGTGATCTGTGATATTTTATTTTAAGAAATATTAGCAAAATATGGCTAAGAAGCAATGCAGATTCTGCTATGATATTGCACTCAAGCTACAAGTGATTATGTATGCTAAAGAATATGAAAACAAGACAGCAGAGAGGAATTTTGGGTCCAGCCAATTGAAAAGATAAGAACTTGGAGAAAACAAGAAGAGGACCTACAAAAAACTATGGATAGTAAACACAATTGATAACATGGAATTTCAAAGTGGCTGGAACTAGAAGAAGAATTAAAAACTTGAATGTTAGACCATAGATGCTTGGGATTTTCAGTTTCCACAAAAATGATTATTCCACAAGCAAGACTAATAACTACTAATAGAAGCATCACTGATTTTACAGAATCAAAGTCATAAATGACCTATGTATGTGGACTAAAACAAAAATAGCACAAAAGATGTCAACAGAATATGAAGACAAGATTACTGAGTTTCCTAGATTTGTCATTAATGCAAGAAAAATAAAATTTTAAAACTTTCACAAATAGGAATCGTGGATGGGATTCCACTGACATTCTATGTACCCTCAAACAAAACTAATTTCAAAGATGCAAAAAGTGTTACTGTTAAAATATGTAGACATGAGAAAATGTATTACACAGTCATCTTGTCTTGCTATACTGATAAAATAAAATTGTCACCTCTTTTGATTTTCAAAAGGAAACTCTTGCCCAAGGAAAAACTGCCTAAAAGTGTATTTGTGCATAATCATCATAAGATGTGGGTGGTTGAAGGGGGGATGTTGTGGATAGACAATCCTGGTGGACTGTTAAAGAAATCTGCCTTGCTAGTCTTGAAGCAGTTTCACAAAAATAAAACCAACCAATTGAAAATTCAATTAGCTGTAATTTCAGATAACCTAACAAGCCAGTTTCAACCTTTAGATGTTTGCATTAATAAACCATTTAATAAATTTATGGAGAAATGGAACAGTTGGACACAGTATACAGATTTTAAAGTGACACCAGAAGAAAGAGGTCTAGCATTTTTCAGATTTATGAATGAGTCAAACCTTCATGGGATGTCGTGAAACATGAGACAGTTGTAAAGTCATTTAAGAAATGTGGAATTAGTAACTCACTTAATAGCCCAGAAAATCATTTGTTATATGAAGACTCAGTTTATAAAAAAAGAGGCTTCAGTTAACTCTTAAGATAAATTTCTGGATTTTGACAATGAAGATTAAAAGGTACCTAACTACAATGTTTCTGCATTTTTGTAAACACAAATAACTAAAATTAGTACAGAAAATCATTTTGGAAATTCGTGGGAAAATGTAGAATATTATTTTTTCTTTAAAATGTGTATAAAAAGGTGATGCTTCTTATATGCTGCTGCATCCTATACACCAGTAAATATGGTAGTTCTGATTTAGTGACACATCTATATAACTAACAAGCAAATTGCCATGATAAATAAAGTAACTTTTAAAGGTATATATACTATCTTTTGCTACATATTGGCAAAGACCAATATCCAAAATTTGATTGAGAATTTGAAAATAGAATTATTATCTAGAGGACATTTAAACTTATGGTAAATAGTTCTGGAGTAAAATAAATAAGTGTAACTTATTGCTCCTAGCAGAAGTGTTGAAAGTAAACTGAAATAGATATGATACTTTATTTGGTTATATGTTTATAGGCTTTTAAGATCAATTGATGATAATAATAGTTGACTTATTGAGCAAGTTCTATAAAAAAACTGTTCTTATATTTTTTTTTGTTCTATAATACTGGACCCACATGATATCCTGTACAATATAAAAACGTTTATACTTTCTGTACAGAAAATATCTTTCTATATTACAGATATCATAAAGAAGCATAATTAAATATTTTATATCAAATAAAATTATAGTATGTAAAATAAAAATAAATAAAAGTACAAAATTTAAAAAGCTAAAAGTCTGTCTAGGTCAATTCAAAAGAGACTACAACCAGAAAAATGTGAAATATATTTAATATACTAATAATTTTAATCACATATAAATTATTTTTTACTACTAATTCCTATTTAAAGTTTATATTCCAAACAATGGCTGGTCTACAAAACTCAAAAATTATAATTCATAATATTAATTCTTAGATTATGGTTTGGAAAATAAAGGAATACTTATAATGACAAGCAATATTCAAGAGCCAACATTTCAGGCAGAATACAGTAGTTTCATTCAATTGGATATTTTTTTTTGTTCTCAGTTGAAGATCAAGAATCCTGAATATTGCTTTCAATCAGATAATTTTACAACAATTTTATTACTTCTTATCATATTAATGTACAATAATGGTTAACCAAGAAAAATGATGTTAATTACCAATTACAATTTTTTTTAATAAAAAAAATTTTTTTTTTTCTCGATGATCTTTATAGAAAAGTTTAATGTTGGCTTTAAGATACCTACAAATTTGAGTGGATTGACTGCAATGAATATAGAAAATAAAGTAGGTAAACTGGAATGGACTAATACTCATGTGTGGTTGGGTGTAGTCTATTGAATTGTCCAAATATGCATCCTATAAGAATACAAAAGTGAAATTTGAAGTGCTTATGTATAAAAAGCTAAAATTAATTTAGCAAATATATCTGTGTATTATAGTCATGAAAAGGAATGTGGACATGGTTTAGATCCTGGTAATGCTAAAATGATTTGTAAAAAAAAAAAAAAAAAGACATGGAAAATTGATTTATTTTACAAAATGAACAGTTGATGAATTAAAGAATCAATGGTATTCAAATAAGCAAAAAAATGTTTTGTTTTTATTTTAAAAATTTGTAATGGTAAATAGTGGGTTTTTTTTTATTATTATTAATCATATTACATGTTAATGTGTTGAAAGTATACTTGGTTTATTAAATTAATGTTATTCTTTATTCTATATTATAGTTTATTTATATTATATATATATATTTTAATAAGTAATGTAATTGTTACTTATTATTTTTCATAATTTATTTTCAAATTAATGTTACAATCATTCTTATTACTTTACCTGTGGTGCAAAGAACAAATCAAATAATTCATAAGATCTAAGGTTTACTTGGGTAATCTACAAATACATTAATTATATTAAGATTATAATTATTTTTTCAATACAGTAAATACAAAATCAGCAAAATTATGCATTTAAAATAGAAACATATTATATACCAATAGCTATCATTATATTCAGTATGTCCCAGTGAAAGGATAACCAATAACTGGTTCTCTCTCCAAGCTGACTTCAAAAAACCATTTACAATTTACACATATATTATATAGTGACATAGTTTAGCTATTGTCCATATGAATTTTAAGATGCTATTATGTTTGAGTTATGAGTTATGCCATAAAAGATGATAGTGTGTTTTGTATGTTTAATCCACAATAGAACTAATATTAAATTTTGTTTTAAATTGGAAAAAATTGCTACTGAAACATTTGAAATAACTGTACATAGCAGTGAAGCCATAAGTCATAAGAGTGTTTTCAAGTGATTTGCAAACTTTTGTGATGGTAATCGAGTAGCTAAGGCAGTCTACATAATACTAAACACACTATCACATTTTATGTTGTAATTAATAATGAAAACATACTAATACCATAATATTTTTGTGATGTTGAACAATATCCCAATATAACAAACATTGATTTAAATGACATTGTAGGCAATTTGGAGAGAAATCCAGCTGCTATCTTTTTATTTGGACATAATGTAGAAAGTATGAATACAAATCATAACTATAATAACTCAAACCAAAATTACTTTTGTAGTTTGAATATACATTGTTGCTGCAATTTGCATTTACTATATGTACTTACAATCATAGCATAAAACAATTATCCTCTATATGTAACGCACTATAGTTAATAACTGATTTTGATATTAGTTTGAGATTAAACACTGACAAATGAAAGACAATTATTATTTATATATTGCACATGTCATAATAAAAAAATAAATTTGTTTAATCCCTTTCATTGCATGTGTGTGTATGTATATATATTTGAAACACTCCATAGCTATATTATTTCAGCCACACTCTCATTTTTAAATAAACATATATATGTATATATTTGAAACAAGCAATACGTAAACCAACGAAGTACAA